>LR738709.1:76344632-76355222 GCA_902687465.1 Secale cereale
GGGGGGGGGGGGGGGGGGTAAAGATTCGGTGTGGTCGTCGGGTAGTGTGCAGTGATTCAGCATACGCCTTTTTTTAGTTTGGGTGTATTAGTGTTAGGGGTTTGAACGATATGCAGATCTTTTATCTCCCGGTAGAATTCATTTCTTGTATGAATCAAGGTTGTTTTGTTTTTTCAGTCTAGATCCATCTTGTTCTATTTTTTTCATGTCAGTATAACTTTTGTTAAGGTTTGTCCAGTATCATAATTTATACATGTGCTTTTTTTTTGTCTTAGTGAGCATTCGGATTACTTGTGTCAGGTTAAAATCAACTTTGCTAACAGTCCAACACTAAATCAACTTTGTTTTGTTGTAGCAATAGGAGTAGAAATCGTTCTGAGATAGTGGTAAGTTGTTTTTTGAATGTGTTGGATGCATGCAGAGGCAGGCTGACACCGATAGTGTGCACATGTTGGTGGTTTCTCTAATATGTTCTCTACTTATTCCTCGAAAATTATCAGTTTGTTAGATTGACAGAAACCCTATTAGTGGTACATTATGATGCACTGGAGTGGTGTGTCTTGCCCAACTTTGTGTGCCTTGACTACAAAACTGCTTGCTGTTCAAGTGTCTCTCGGGCTAGTACGACCAAAACAAGCAAGTGCCGAACTTCTGTACTAGAATATAAACGTGTCCGGACTATCTAGTTTCTAGTTGTATCTTTGAAAATCAGTTACTTGTTTTTGGCACGTTTTTGTAATGAAGAAAGGCTGTGTCTGAAAATCAGTTATCTAGCAGACTAGCACAATGGTTCTGCTCTGAGGACTGGAACAAGGGGCGAAATAGATGAGTATCTGTATGTGTTGATGTAGGTTAAGTGTAGTGTGTTGTTGTAGTTCATGAACTTTTCAGTGTAGTTGGTTGATGTAGTTCTAGCAGGCTTTTTGTTGATAGTATAGTTATTCATGGGAAGTTTCAGTGTAGTAATTTTTTGTACCAAAAACATGTATTTTGTAGTTCATGCCATCAGACTTTTCTTTCTGTTTCTTTTTGTGCGTGAGCTGCTTTGCTTTGCTGCAATCTTTCTTCCATAGTACTGCGACTTGATTATCTATGAGATTAGCTTCAGTTTTGAAATTAAGCAATTCACTTAGTGACAGTGTTGCCATAGTCTTTCACTGTTCAACCGGCAATTTTTTGTGTTTCTTTTGATGTATGATCTTGATGATTTTTGCCGTCCATGCTTCAGTTAGAAATGGTTCTCTTTTTACTTTCATGTAGATTTTTTATGTGTTCATTTTTTTCTTACTTTTTCTAAACAGGTTCAGTGTACTATAGTTCTAGCAGGTTTTTTGCTGATAGTATAGTTATTGTTAATGGAATTTTCAGTGTAGTAATCTGTACAAAAGCATGTTGCAGTTAGTGGGTGGTTGAATCCACTATAAAATTTAGTGTTTCTGATGCTAAGGGATGTTAGCATACGCCAGGAGTGGAAGATTTCTATGTCTATTTGGCAAAGCTCTATGAGGTTGCAACTTATTCTATTATCTTTTTTTTTTTCTTGCTTGATCCAGGATGCTTTGCCCAGATTGCTCTTCGCACTGTCAGACTGACAATGGCCGGAGCTTCAGCTTGCATCTTTGTGATCCCGACAAAACCTTTGCGGTAAAGTTTTTGCCATATATTTTCTCCTTTTCACCCATTAGTGTTATAATACTTCTTGTTTTATTTGATTTTTTTTCTTATTTCTGGAATGACGTTGATTTCTCTACCCTGTACATTTTTTTGTATCTTTTTTCTATAATGTATTAAGCATGTTTCTTCAATTACATAGGGGCACAAAAATCTCGAAAAATGGCAAACCAGTGTCCTATTGTGTGCTTAAAAAGTTCTTAAAAAGGCTTTCTCGATTTTCTAGGACTAAGTGCCAAGAAAAATGTATTAAGGCTTTTTTGTATATATATATTTTTGCCCTCAGTTGCAAATCAACAGTCGACTCATAACAGTTTTTTTTGTAGTTGTATAGTCGCCCTTGTTGCAAGTCAAGACTCGACTCGCAACTAGAGGGCTTTTCCGTAATTTTTATTTTTTTTGCCCCAGTTACAAGTCAACCCTCAACTCAAAATTTGGACCTTATAGATTTGTACTTGTAGTTTGCCCGAGTCGCAAGTCCACCCCTAACTTGCAACTGGGGGGGGGGGGGGTTTCTAGTTGCAAGTCAACCCCTTGACTCGCAACTGGGACCTTGTTTTTGCACTTGTATTTTGCCTCCTGCCGCAAGTTGATCCCGGACTCACAGCTCAAGGCCCCGGGTGCAAGTCAACACTGGACTTGCAACTGCGCACCTTTTTTGTAGTTGTAGGTTCGCCCTAGTTGCAAGTCAACTCTACACTCGCAACTAGGGGCTTCTTTTTCTTTGTAACTGTAGATTGTCCCAATTGTAAGTGGACACCTAACTTGCAAATTAGAGGGGGCGGGGGGGCTCTAATTTCAAGTCAACCGTAGACTCAAAATAGAACGACAAGTTTTCTGTTTGTTGCATTTTCTTTTATGGTTCCATGTAAATTATGGACCAATGTTTTTTTCTTCTACTTTTCCACAAATCTTGCCCGAGTCCCAATGTAGTCCCCTGCATAATTATCTTCATGCCCTACAGTCAAGAGTTTAAATCAAAACATATTTCGCTACCAATTTTTGTGCCATGCTTGATAGAAATGTTTTTGTTTTTCGTTTTTTAGTTCTTAGTCAGATGTATCTTTCTTTCAAAGACATTTTAGTTCTTTTTACTTGAAAATAGATGGCTATTTGTTCACAAACAATACTATTTTGATTGGATGACATTTTTCAACTGGCATTGTTCCAGTGAAGCCTATGATTTATTGATCTGGCTGTAGATAGAATTTTTTTCAGAAGGCCAACTTGAGTGGCGATGTTTTCTGTACCAAAAAACTGAAACTATTTTGTCCAACTAGATATCTGAGGAAAACTGAAAGTATTTATCTTTCATTCTCTTATGTTCAGTTAGCTTATATGCACTGACACAGCTGGAAAACACACTGACATGCACTTAACCAGCCACACTCATACACTGTTTTTATGCTCTGATGTAGCTATGTTTTTTTGGGTTTTTTTCACCTCCCACACAAATCCCGGTTATGAATTTATGACTGCTACCTGTTAACTATTTTGCCCAGACCCACAACACAAGTTTTTGTTCCTCGAAAAATCAAACAAGGAAAATCATGATGAAATTCAAGTATTTCATCAAGTACACAGAAGGATTTGGACACACATAAGGATCTACAAGGGATTTACACGAGCAAAAAAAGTGTAGGGTAGCACAACAAACAAACAAGAGGCCCAGAAATGCAAAGCACATTAAAGAAAACTTTAAGGCATGTGGCAGCAGACCGGTGGGCCTAGGGGTGGACCGGTGTGGTGGGCAGCCACAAACAAATAGATCGTCACAAACAAACATGCATGGAGGTTGGGATCTGGAGGAAGGAAGCGGTCGAAGTTGTGAACGAGGCTACATTATAGGATGACATCAAGTTAGATGTGAGGTATTATCTCACATCTAGATGTGACATAGTCGGACCCTTTATTTATTATTATATTAGGAGTACATACATGTCGCAGATGTACATCATTGTGTCCTTATTTAAGTACATCGTTCCGGAGCGTAGCATTATTCTTTACATACATAGGCATACATACATCCATGCATGCGTGGACACACACACATAGAGACACACAAAGACATAACTTAGAGTACATAAATGGGGTGTAGGGTGACTGGATCAAATGATAAATGGTTGCCACAGCTGGCTAGCTTCTCCTGAGAAGCCACTCAATATGATCTGGAAGCCGGCTGAGGCAGATCCCTTGGCGTCAATGACAAGTTGGGAGAGTGGATTAACAATGGTCCCATCGTTCGCAAATAGCCATCGCTGCAGAGAAGAGTTAGGGTCACAGTTGACAACCCTCAGAGGCAGGTCAACCCTTGGAGGCGCCAGGCAGCTGGTCCTCCTCTGCTGAGGTCGTATGGAGCCATCCGGGTAGAGAGCCCATGCCTGATCCGCAGCGGTGCCAATGCATCCCCTTAGCTGGACATCCCCGGCTCCATTCGCCTGCAAACATAGGCCCAAAATGCCCACGATTGGCCCCGCGGCAGGCGGCGCTGCTGCTGCAGTGCTGCTGGTAGGACGCCATGACTGGCCCGGAGTGTACCTGTTCTCCTGGATTGACAGTGTGGTACCACTGGCCGATGAACCAGCGGCTAGTACGAGGCCTCCTGCAACTGCTCCTGATGGAATTGTTCCATTGACCCAAACTATCCAAGTGAACACATCGACCGCCGGACGGCAGTCGTAGATCATGATGTAGTTGCCGGTTGGGGTGCCGTAGTTGGCCGCCATGCACTTGCCCTTGGAGCGGATGGTGCCGTCTCTTTTGAACGTCCACAGCTGGTTCTCATTGGTGGATGCCCTGCAGGGCCACAGCTGAATTGGGTTCCCGTTGCTGTAGTCTCCGTTCCTCACATCCACGCAGAGGCCACCTGGTCCAACGATCTGCCGTGTGGGCTCAGGGATAGGAGGGCAAGTATCAGGGCCGACGTGCTTCAAAACAAGAAGATGGTCAGGACCAGAGAGCTGGGATGAAGATGTTGGGTTGCAAACAAAGATCATGAGAGATATGACTCTAGCCATATTCGCCACATTGTCCACTTCAACAATTGAGTCATCAATATTCCGAAGCCGAATTGGGCGGGCGAACATGCCTTGATTCGACTCCTGGATCGCTCCCGACAGTGCGCCCCAGTTGTTCTCAAGTTCAGTTATGCTAGCATGTGGTGCCGAATCCTCGTTGAGCCTGATCCTGCTGCCCATAAGGCGCTCGATGAAGCGGAAACGCGCTGCCTCTGAAACCATCTGGATAACTACCAGGAACGCACGAGCCAAGACACCTTGGTCCTCATCAGCACCGGAAAGAGGATTAGCATACCGATACATCGCCGAGATGGATTGGTCCAAGGCACTAGGTCCCAGATCTAGGTTTTCTCTGCTACGGTCTGCGGCCCTTTGAAGGTCACCATAGCTGCCAGTAAAGCTGAGCGTGCTGCGCTGGGTCTCTTGGAAAAGGTTAAGAATTGCATCTGCTGCATCAGTGTTATCAGGCCTTAAGAAAATGGATTGACCGCCGGCACGATAGCCGACCACATAAGCATTGATGACATCCAGTGCCAACGTCACAGTCATCTCACCATAATTTGATAGCTCAACCAGAACAAACCTCTGTGACATTTCTACGTTGGCAGGGATACGCAGAAGTGGTATTTCGTACCTATCTTCGGGGCCCCGTAATCTGTCGCGAAGTGCAGCAATAAACTTTCCATAGATCTTAGGACTCAGTCCAACAGTGGATAGTCGCTCTGTCGGATACTTGTCTTCTGGAGCTGTTCCCAATGGCCATGTCAATTCTGACGCACAACACAGCTTTGTGCACACCGCCACCACCAACACCACCCAAATACGTAGTGGGCCTCGACTCATTGCTAATTGATTGATGTTTCACCTCTCCTTCAAAACAAAAGAGAAAGAGGTTCAACATTTTGCACAAGAAATGCGTACAACACAATAAGCATGAAACTACTCAAATCCTACTTGCCAATCATTCACTTGATTATTTATCCTTAAATCTCCCGCACTCCTATCCTAGGGCAATTTCTGCATTCTTTCTGGCACACGGCCCATAACGGGAAATACCTCTTGTAACTCTTCTCGCATGTTTTGCTTAATGTAGTGTAAATAATGAGCCCAGAAACATGTTTTTTTGTTGATATGACATAAATGCCATTGATAATTAAACCAATAGACAGTGAACCAACTAATACTACAGAAACTAGTTTCACCACCGGTTTAGGCAAAACCGATGGTGATGGTTTTCACCACTGGTTCTAAATTAGGTCAACGTAGTGTATGTTGGAACCGGCGATGAAAATATTTTTCAGCTCTGCTCGTTGCCAGAACCACCGATGATAATAGGTATTTTTCAATACCTGATCCTGGCTAGTTCCGATGCGTAAAGAAATTTTTATAACTTTTTCTAGTAAAGTCAGATGAAAAAGTATATATATCAAAGTTATGAAGCTCGATGGGATCTAAAACTTGATTTGTAGATGTTAAATATTTTATTTTAGATTATTGAGATGCTTGAATATTCGATATAAATTCTCAAACCTATCAAACGATTTCATATGGAAACATGTTGCATACGAAAGTTGTAGTGCTCGACAATATCTAAAACTTTGTAGTTGACCTTTTCAGTTTACCTTGTTTTGACATCCAAATATTTCATATAAGATTCAGATAAGTTAATATAAAAGAATAGCATCCTTACACTAATAACAAGTGACTGTTGTGTATTGATAAGGGGCGCCCACGTGACCTTTCAAGTCATGGGTTAAAATCCTTGATATGCATACGTAATGTATTTTATTAAAAATATCATGGGCGTTGGAAGCTGTGATGGCTGATCATGCAGTAGCTGCTTAGGCATGAAAAATAATATTGCCACCATTATCTAATCTTGCATCTTTTTTTTTTCTAAAAATAACTATCACCACCAGTGTGCCTCGGGGATGTCGCGTTTTCACCACCGGTTCCTGAACAGGTGGTGATGAGGTACCTTTTCACCACCACACCCTAAAACTTGGGGTGATACTGATCGTGAAAATTGTTTTGTAGTAGTGCACCAAAGTGTAGTGCATGGAAGAAGACGGGCAAGGCAATAATGTGCGAACAAAAGGAAATTATGCATTGAGAATCATAAGATACCAATATATATGAACAAATAAAGCGGTCAAATATGACAATTATTCTTTTCAATTTTACCTAACCCAAGCCAGTACCGCGTCTTTCCTGAACGATATATTTGTTGTATTACCTATACGGAATATATGCTTATCTAGAAAATATATGAATTGATCAAGTACAATCACATTGGGCTGGACAAAATATATACTGCTGAGTACTGAGAAGGCTTGCACAAACTTATATAGTGATTACGAAGGCAGGGAGAGGAGTAGAGAGTATAACTGATTGATCTTACCGAAGCCAGGAGGAAAGCAGGTACTGAACGAATGAGTGAAATGGTTTTCCTATTTCTTGTGCCGCAGTTGCGCTGCATGTGTGTATCTATTCCGTCCCCTTTTATAGGCTAACATGGATGCATGCTTCCTCTATCATCGCAACGTGTTACACATTTTGTATGGCATGCATGCGTGCCCATATTGTTGCACATGGACAGCTGGGCCAGGACCAAATGACCAACGGTCCAAAAACTCCAAATAAACGAGATTCATTTCATCAGCCCACGGACTGTTTTGGATGAATGTAGTGTCCATGTCATTGTACATGGACAGTTGGCACCAATGGTCCAAAACTCCATATATTAATCACGAGATTCATTCCATCAGCCCACCAATGACTGTCTTGGATGAATGCAATGTCCATATCATTGTACTTCCTCCGTTTCTTTTTAGTCTGGATATAAAATTTGGTCAAAGTCAAACTTTGTAAAATTTGACCAACTTCATAGGAAAAAAATATCAACATCTACAATACTAAAGTTGTATGGTATGAAAATTAATTTCATGACGCCTCTAATAGTATTGATTTCATATTGTGAATCTTGATATTATTCTATAAACTTAGTCAAAGTTAACGAAGTTTGACTTTGACCAAATCTTATATGCAGACTAAAAAGAAACGGAGGGAGTACATGCATGGACAGCTGGCGTCAATGGTCCAAAACTCCATACATTCATCACGAAAATCATTTCACTGGGACCAATGGTCCAAAACTCCATATATCCATCATGAGATTCATTTCATCAACCCACCGATGACTGTCTTGGATGAATGCAGTGTCCATATCATTGTAAATGGACAGCTGGCACCAATGGTCCAAACACTCCATATATTCATCACCAGATTCATTTCATCAACCCACCGATGACTGTCTTGGATGAATGTCGTGTCCGTGTCGTTGTACATGGACAGCTGGCACCAATGGTCCATAACTCCATATATCCAGCACGAGATTCATTTTCATTAGCCGGCCGATGGCTTATCTTGCAGTCCTGTCCCGCAAGAAATAGTAATTATCCTTTGTTCAGTCTATGATGAACACCTTATTTTTGACAAATAACTTTTACCTGTAAACAAGCAACTTCGAGTGGGGGCATAGATGATTCACAATGGGACTTTGATGCTGATGAGGGCCTGTGATGTGACATCCAAGATTGGAGAATGAAGCAGATCTTCCCGGTGCCCGTGTTTTGCTGTTGTTGTTCGGCAGAGGATGCCTACTCAGTGGGCTACAGTTTCCAGATACTTGTCATTTAAAACTTGTGGTTATGCTGTTCTCTTTTGTAATAGGTCTAGTTTGATGGTGCTACTAGGTTTTTGCCCCATAACACTCGTTTTGATGGCGGGCGAGTGCGGTGAGTTTCCTAATAGTGCGTTGAACTCGTTCTCCCCTTCGCCCTGTTCTTAGACTTCTCTCTGCTAGAGACTGATGTATTTCCGTTCTAAGTAAAGGAAAGGGGGTTAGCCCGGTTCAAAAAAACTCCTATCTGTAATTATTGTTGTAATACAGACTACTAGAGAATTAGTCATCACAAACTGTTCCCCATTAACTTTTGTGATTATGGATGCATCACTGGTTGGTTCAACGGCAACACATTCAAAATAGTGGCTCAGTCGATTAGAAGCGGCGGTTGTGGTGTCAACTATTTCAACTGGTTGGTGAAAAGTGTTGGTCTCCAATGGATTCGAAACCAAGCAGCACAGAGAAAGAACTCAACTCGAAAACTAGCCCCCTTTTTTAAGTCCAAAAAGACAATCCTTTGTACCCCTGGTCTCCTTGTGGATGATACCCGTTGTGGTTGTCATTCGTGTACAACATGTCATGATGAGGTTGAAGTCGCTCATCGCTCCACCCTTGGTTGAAGATAATGCTCTTGATTAAACTAGTGGATACCCCTCGCGTTGCTGCGGTATTTATGAGAAAAATCAACGCAAAAATAAGTCAGGGAACTATCTTCCCAAAAAGGAGTTAAGGAAACCTCTAATATAGATACATGAGGAATCAATTTGGCAACCCTCCTCAATTATTTCACTATAAAATGAAAGTGCTATTCTCATAAGCCATCTCAAGAAATGAGAGAATTGATCTACAAATTACGGGGTGTACGCACAACATGAATTAACCATCTATGTATCTTGTATCGACAGATTTGAAAAAATCTAGGGTGAACTGTCCACAAACTTTAGACATCAGCTATATACCATTAATTTGTCACCTGTTTTTCTACCTCGACAAAAGAATCAATTGTGTGTCGGAGGACCCATGCATGCCCGGATGTCCCCTACAATGAAAGTAGTAATAGTTAAATTTGCCGAATTTGATAAAAACAATGGACCAAAAGTGTAACGCTATGTGAAATCAATTAACCTATGTGCTTTTCACCGCAAGAAATAAATAACCAATCGTTAAGGAGATTTGAATGGCTGCAGCAAGACTTTCCTACAGGCTATATTACACAGGTTGGGGATCAAGTATATTAATTTGCTATCAGAATCAAATGCAAAGTGCATGTGTTAGAGCAGAGATAAAAAAAATCAAATTCTGGTAAAATATGTGGCTCATACCTACTAAACACGGCAGATGGTTGTGCGCCAATTCGATAAGTAGGATTAGGTTGTATCGCAGGAAGAACTAAACATTGTCACACACTGACTTATCTGAAAAACAACATCCTGTGAAGAAACAAAACACTGAAACATGAGGACCCTGTACTTGACAATTGACTATGGGCACGTAGAGATCCATGAACTTACCTGCAATTCGATAAATGCCATCAACACATTAGACATTCACATCGATTTGAGCTTTACTTATTTGGATTTAATCTGTAGATAGATGGATATAGCACTCCGGACTGGGACAAAAAAGAAGGAAGTGAGTGATAAAAGTCCATCAAGTTTAGCGACCTAAAAAAATAGATCAGAAATATGTGATAAGATCCTAACAACCTAGCTAGTGGTGGTGACGTGGGTCTTGTAGTACCTGCGGATCTTCGACTGTGAGAGGAATGGAAGAGCGACTGTGCTTGCTGCTGGCTTGGGGTAACCTGCACACATGGTTTGTTGCCGGGGCGGTGGCGTTGAGGCGGCGATCGTGGGGAGCTACGTCGGTGTCCTTTTTAAAAGGCATTGTAGGTAATGGAGGCTAGGTAATGAGGTGGCGTTGCATGTAATGGAGCACCATGTAATGATTGAATGTTGTGGTTTCCGGCATTTGTGGTTGCATTGGCGGGCTGGCGGCTGAAGAGAGAGCGGCGGCGATAAGAATTGCATCGTGAAAGATGAATTGTGATCTACTACCTTCTTTTAGGGGCGAAATCGTGATCTACTTTTCCTTTTTAGCAGTAATGTTACACGCACGGGTTACTTTTCACGGATTCAACGACTGTACATATGTGGTAGGTTTTGATTGGGGGTTAGGAGTGAGGCGGGCCCACCCCCTGAAAATCTTTTAGGGGGG
>LR738709.1:76374223-76411753 GCA_902687465.1 Secale cereale
CCCAGGCTCCCCTTCGGAAGCAGTGTCGTTCCCGGAACGCTGATTTTTTATATATATTTTCTGTATTTTTCTGGGCAGTTCTCGAAACGTGAAAACCTGAAATACAAAAACAGCCGAAAACAGAAACTGGCACTGGGGTGCACTGGATTAGTAAGTTAGTCCAAATATGATCAAAAGTGTATGGAAGTGTACGAATATCATAGCAATATCACCCAAAAGTGGCATGGAGCAAGCAGAAATTATAGATACGTTTTGGACGTATCACTGCACCAGCCCATAGATTGAGCGCTGGAGCTTGCATACCTTGTTAGTATTCTCAGAATCGACAAAACCTTCCGGCTGCATCATATAAAGTTCTTCCTTAAGGAAGCCATTAAGGAATGCCGTTTTGACGTCCATTTGCCATATCTCATAATCATAGAATGCGACAATTGCTAACATGATTCAGACGGACTTCAGCATTGCTACGGGAGAGAAAGTCTCGTCGTAGTCAATTCCTTGAACTTGTCGATAACCTTTAGCGACAAGTCGAGCCTTATAGATGGTCACATTACCATCCGCGTCAGTCTTCTTCTTAAAGATCCATTTATTTTCTATGGCGTGCCGATCATCAGGCAAGTCCACCAAAGTCCATACTTTGTTATGATACATGGATCCTATCTCAAATTTCATGGCTTCAAGCCATTTGTTGGAATCTGGGCCCGCCATCGCTTGTTCATAGTTTGAAGGTTCACCATTGTCTAACAACATGATTTCCATGACAGGGTTTGATGGCTTCTCGCCCCTCGTTGCTTACCCCAAGTGGAAGGTTTGAGATGCAGTGTAGCGGTAGTTTTCCCTTGGCAAAGATACCAAGGATCAAATTCCCCTGAGACTCCAAGGTTCAACAAGAAGGTGTCAACTACTAATGGCGCCAGATACTTAGCAATTAACCGAACCTGCACACAGATACAAATAACTTTGCTCCCAACGAGTACAGAGAGGTTGTCAATCCCTTCGGCCTTGTCGTTTACAAAGGATCAAACGCAAGAGATAATAGTGATATGTATTGCTGCAACTAGTAAGTAAAAGCAGAAAGTAAATAGCGGATGTGATCAGTGATGGTAATATGGACCGGGGTCCCATGATGTTCACTAGTGATGTCTCTCTCCCAAAAGACGATAAAACAGCTATGTGAGGTAAACGAATTACAGCTGGGCAATTGACAGGATTATGTGCGAAACCAATGCTAACTATGCTGCAAGAAAGGTTGAGGCTCAAAAGCATGGGCGGTACGCCAAGGTAAGTAGACCAAAATCCATCTGCATCTACTAATAATCATCCACCTTGAGATATCTATCCAGAACATCTCGCTGGTATTAAGTTGCGAGTCCCACCCATAGTGTAAACTCAAAGCAACAGACAACTGCATTAAAAGAACTTTGCGTAAAGTAAACAATCCTTGCACCCGCGAGTACAAGCACCGTTGTTTTCCCCCTTGTGGCAACAGCACATCCCCTAGACTCATGTTTCTGTCACTCAAACTAGTCATCGAGGGGCATGAACCCACAATCAAGCATAACGTTCCCTCTTGGAGTTACTACCTACTACTCGGCCAAAGCAATAAATAGCAACGGAGAACATGCAAGAATTACTCAAGAACATAAATATAAAAGAGGTAAATCAAATATATTACTCACACACAATCTGAACATAATCTCACAATCCATCGGATCCCAGCAAACTCAACATAGCAACAGCATAAGGATTACATATGTGCCTCGATCATGTAGGGCAGCTCACGAGGTCTAATTAGTGAAGCACAAAGAGGGGAGGAGAACATCACATAGCTACTGGTCATGGACCCATGGTCCAAGGGAGGCTACTCACAACTCATCCGGTAGTCGTCCATGGTGGTGGAGAGGCTCCCGGTGGTGATCCTCCCCTCCGGCAGGGTGCCGGGAAGAGTTCTCCTGGTGCTCCCGATCTTGGAAGCGCGGCGGCGGCGGAACATAGATGAGATCGCGAAAAAGGGTTCCGTCCTCGAGGGTTTCGGGACGCGGTGTAAATATATGCCAAAGGGGGGCATCAGCGGAGACCTGGGGGGCCCAAGCGCCCCCCCGGCGCGGCCAGGAGGGGGGCCGCGCCACCAGGGCGCCTGGAGCCCTGGTGGCCCCCCTCCGGCCCTACTTTGGCCGCAAGGAAGCTTCCGGAACGCTGATTTTTTATATAATTTTTCCGGGATTTTTCTGGCAGTTTACGTGATGGGAAAACCTGAAATACAAAAACAGCAGAAAACAGAAACTGGCAGTGGGGTGCACTGAGTTAATAGGTTAGTCCAAATATGATCAAAAGTGTATGGAAGTGTATAAATATCATAGCAATATCACACAAAAGAGGCATGGAGCAAGCAAAAATTATAGATACATTTTGGACGTATCAGGGTTGCCGTACCACTCTGGTGCGAAACGTGTCCTTGTGGACCTACGAAGTTCAGCAGTAACTTGATCTGAAGTTTCATGATCATTATCATTAACTTCCTCCCTAGTCGGTGCAGGCACCACAGAAACATCTTCCTGCGATGCGCTACTTTCCGGTTCGGAAGGGGTGACAATAACCTCATCAAGTTCCACTTTCCTCCCACTTACTTCTTTCGAGAGAAACTCTTTCTCCAGAAAGGATCCATTCTTGGCAACGAAGACCTTGCCTTCGGCTCTGAGGTAGAAGGTGTACCCAATAGCTTCCTTAGTGTATCCTATGAAGACGCATTTTTTCGATTTGGGTTTGAGCTTTTCAGGTTGAAGTTTCTTGACATAAGCATCGCATCCCCAAACTTTTAGAAATGACAACTTAGGCTTCTTCCCAAACCAAAGTTCATACGGTGTCGTCTCAACGGATTTAGATGGAGCCCTATTTAAAGTGAATGCGGCAGTCTCTAAAGCATAACCCCAAAATGATAGCGGTAAGTCGATAAGAGACATCATAGATCGCACCATGTCCAACAGAGTACGATTACGACGTTCGGACACACCATTACTCTGAGGTGTTCCAGGCGGCGTCAACTGTGAAACAATTCCACAGTTCCTTAGGTGCGTGCCAAATTCATGACTTAAATATTCTCCTCCACGATCAGATCATAAGAACTTTATTTTTCCGTCACGTTGATTCTCAACCTCATTCTGAAATTCCTTGAACTTTTCAAAGGTCTCAGACTTGTGTTTCATCAAGTAGACATACCCATACCTAATTAGGTCATCTGTGAGGGTGAGAACATAACGAGAGCCACCGCGAGCTTCAACACTCATTGGACCGCACACATCGGTATCTATGATTTCCAATAAGTTGGTTGCTCGCTCCATTGTTCCGGAGAACGGAGTCTTGGTCATCTTGCCCAAGAGGCATGGTTCGCATGTGTCAAATGATTCATAAGGAAGAGACTCCAAAAGTCCATCTACATGGAGCTTCTTCATACATTTGACACCAATATGACCAAGGCGGTAGTGCCACAAGTATGTGGGACTATCATTATCAACCTTACATCTTTTGGCATTCACACTATGAATATGTGTAACATCACGTTCGAGATTCATTAAGAATAAACCATTGACCAGTGGGGCATGACCATAAAACATTTCTCTCATATAAATAGAACAACCATTATTCTCGGATTTAAATGAGTAGCCATCTTGCATTAAACGAGATCCAGATGCAATGTTCATGCTCAAAGCTGGTACTAAATAACAATTATTGAGGTTTAAAACTAATCCCGAAGGTAGACGCAGAGGTAGCGTGCCGACGATGAGCACATCGACCTTGGAACCATTCTAGACGTGCATCATCACCTCGTCCTTCGCCAGTCTCCGCTTATTCCGCAGCTCCTGCTTTGAGTTACAAATGTGAGCAACTGCACCGGTATCAAATACCCAGGAGCTACTACGAGCGCTGGTAACGTACACATCAATAACATGTATATCACATATACCTTTGACGTTTCCGGCCTTCTTATCCGCTAAGTATTTGGTGCAGTTTCGCTTCCAGTGACCCGTTCCCTTGCAATAAAAGCACCCAGTCTCAGGCTTGGGTGCACTCTTTGGCTTCTTCCCGGCAACTGGCTTACCGGGCGCGGCAACTCCTTTGCCGTCCTTCTTGAAGTTCTTCTTACCCTTGCCTTTCTTGAACTTAGTGGTTTTATTCACCACACACGGTTGGGAGAGACTCCTCGTCATGTCCGTGATCTCATCCGGGACTCCGAACTACCTTCGGTACATCAAAACTCATAAACTCATAATACCGATCGTCATCAAACGTTAAGCGTGCGGACCCTACGGGTTTGAGAACTATGTAGACATGACCGAGACTCATCTCCGGTCAATAACCAATAGCGGAACCTGGATGCTCATATTGGCTCCTACATATTCTATGAAGATCTTTATCGGTCAAACCGCATAACAACATACGTTGTTCCTTTTGTCATCGGTATGTTACTTGCCCGAGATTCGACCGTCGGTATCTCTATACCTAGTTCAATCTTGTTACCGGCAAGTCTCTTTACTCGTTCTGTAATACACCATCTCGTGACTAACTCATTAGTCTTTTGCTTGCAAGGCTTATTATGACGTGCATTACCGGGAGGGCCCAGAGATACCTCTCCGACGCTCGGAGTGACAAATCCTAGTCTTGATCTATGCCAACACCACGAACACTTTCGGAGACACCCGTACAGCATCTTTATGATCACCCAGTTACGTTGTGACGTTTGATAGCACACAAGGTGTTCCTACAGTATTCGGGAGTTGCATAATCTCATAGTCATAGGAACATGTATAAGTCATGAAGAAAGCAATAGCAGTAAAACTAAACGATCATAGTGCTATGCTAACGGATGGGTCTAGTCCATCACATCATTCTCCTAATGATGTGATCCCGTTGATCAAATGACAACTCATGTCTATGGCTACGAAACATAGCCATCTTTGATCAACGAGCTAGTCTAGTAGAGGCATACTAGGGACATACTATTTTGTCTATGTATTCACACATGTATCAAGTTTCCGGTTAATACAATTCTAGCATGAATAAAAGACATTTATCATAATATAAGGAAATACAAATAACATCTTTATTATTGCCTCTAGGGCATATTTCCATCAGTCTCCCACTTGAACTAGAGTCAATAATCTAGATTACAAAGTGATGATCCTCACACCCATGGAGTCCTGGTGTTGATCATGTTTTGCCCGTGGAAGAGGCTTAGTCAACGGGTCTGCAACATTCAGATCCGTATGTATCTTGCAAATCTCTATGTCTCCCTCCTTGACTAGATCGCGGATGGAATTGAAGCTTCTTTTGATGTGCTTTGTTCTCTTGTGAAACCTAGATTCCTTCGCCAAGGCTATTGCTCCAGTGTTGTCACAAAATATTTTCGTTGGACCCGATGCACTAGGTATTACACCTAGATCGGATATGAACTCCTTCATCCAGACTCCTTCATTTGCTGCTTTTGAAGCAGCTATGTATTCCGCTTCACACGTAGATCCCGCCACGACGCTCTGCTTGGAACTGCACCAACTACCAGCTCCACCGTTCAATAAAAATACATATCCGGTTTGAGACTTAGAGTCATCCGGATCAGTGTCAAAGCTGGAATCGACGTAACCATTTACGACGAGCTCTTTGTCACCTCCATACACGAGAAACATATCCTTTGTCCTTTTCAGGTACTTTAGGATGTTCTTGACCGCTGTCCAGTGATCCACTCCTGGATTACTTTGGTACCTCCCTACTAGACTTATAGCAAGGCACACATCAGGTCTGGTACACAGCATTGCATACATGATAGATCCTATGGCTGAGGCATAGGGAATGACTTTCATTTTCTCTCTATCTTCTGCAGTGGTCGGGCATTGAGTCTTACTCAACTTCATACCTTGTAACACAGGCAAGAACCCTTTCTTTGACTGATCCATTTTGAACTTCTTCAAAACTTTATCAAGGTATGTGCTTTGTGAAAGTCCAATCAAGCGTCTTGATCTATCTCTATAGATCTTGATGCCTAATATATAAGCAGCTTCACCGAGGTCTTTCATTGAAAAACTCTTATTCAAGTATCCTTTTATGCTATCCAGAAATTCTATATCATTTCCAATCAACAATATGTCATCCACATATAATATTAGAAATGCTACAGAGCTCCCACTCACTTCCTTGTAAATACAGGCTTCTCCAAAAGTCTGTATAAAACCATATGCTTTGATCACCTCATCAAAGCGTATATTCCAACTCCGAGATGCTTGCACCAGTCCATAGATGGATCGCTGGAGCTTGCATACTTTGTTAGCATCTTTTGGATCGACAAAACCTTCTGGTTGCATCATATACAACTCTTCTTTGAGATATCCATTCAGGAATGCAGTTTTGACATCCATTTGCCAGATTTTATAATCATAAAATGCGGCAATTCCTAACATGATTCAGACAGACTTAAGCATCGCTACAGGTGAGAAAGTCTCATCATAGTCAACTCCTTGAACTTGTCGAAACCCTTTCGCAACAAGTCGAGCTTTGTAAACAGTAACATTACCATCTGCGTCGGTCTTCCTCTTGAAGATCCATTTATTCTCGATGGCTTGCCAGTCATCGGGCAAGTCAACCAAAGTCCATACTTTGTTTTCATACATGGATCCCATCTCAGATTTCATGGCCTCAAGCCATTTTGCGGAATCTGGGCTCATCATCACTTCCTCATAGTTCGTAGGTTCATCATGGTCTAGTAACATGACTTCCAGAACTGGGTTGCCGTACCACTCTGGTGCGGAACATACTATGGTTGATCTACGACGTTCAGCAGAAACTTGATCTGAAGTTTCATGATCATCATCATTAGCTTCCTCACTAATTGGTGTAGGAATCACTGGAACAATTTTCTGTGATGTACTACTTTCCAATTCAGGAGAAGGTACAATTACCTCATCAAGTTCTACTTTCCTCCCACTCACTTCTTTCGAGAGAAACTCCTTCTCTAGAAAGGATCCATTCTTGGCAACGAATATCTTGCCTTCGGATCTGTGATAGAAGGTGTACCGAACAGTCTCTTTTGGGTATCCTATGAAGACACATTTCTCCGATTTGGGTTCGAGCTTATCAGGTTGAAGCTTTTTCACATAAGCATCGCAGCCCCAAACTTTAAGAAACGACAACTTTGGTTTCTTGCCAAACCATAGTTCATAAGGTGTCGTCTCAACGGATTTAGATGGTGCCCTATTTAACGTGAATGCTGCTATCTCTAAAGCATAGCCCCAAAACGATAGTGGTAAATCGGTAAGAGACATCATAGATTGCACCATATCCAATAAAGTACGGTTATGACGTTCGGACACACCATTGCGCTGTGGTGTTGCGGGTGGCGTGAGTTGTGAAACTATTCCACATTGTTTCAAATGAAGACCAAACTCGTAACTCAAATATTCTCCTCCACGATCAGATCGTAGAAACTTTATTTTCTTGTTACGATGATTCTCTACTTCACTCTGAAATTCTTTGAACTTTTCAAATGTTTCAGACTTGTGCTTCATTAAGTAGATATACCCATATCCGCTCAAATCATCAGTGAAGGTCAAAAAATAACGATACCCGCCGCGAGCTTCAACACTCATTGGCCCACATTCATCAGTATGTATGATTTCCAACTAATCTGTTGCTCTTTCCATAGTTCCGGAGAACGGAGTTTTAGTCATCTTGCCCATGAGGCATGGTTCGCAAGCACCAAGTGATTCATAATCAAGTGATTCCAAAAGTCCATCACTATGGAGTTTCTTCATGCGCTTTACACCAATATGACCTAAACGGCAGTGCCACAAATAAGTAGCACTATCATTATTAACCTTGCATCTTTTGGCTTCAATATTATGAATATGTGTATCACTACAATCGAGATCCAATAAGAATAGACCACTCTTCAAGGGTGCATGATCATAAAAGATATTATTCATAAAAATAGAACAACCATTATTCTCTGATTTAAATGAATAACCATCTCGCAATAAACAAGATCTAGATATAATGTTCATGCTCAACGCTGGCACCAAATAACAATTATTTAGGTCTAAAACTAATCCCGAAGGTAGATGTAGAGGTAGCGTGCCGACGACGATCACATCAACTTTGGAACCATTTCCCACGTGCATCGTCACCTCGTCCTTAGCTAATCTTGGTTTAATCCGTAGTCCCTGTTTCGAGTTACAAATATTAGCAACCGAACCGGTATCAAATACCCAGGTACTACTACGAGCATTAGTAAGGTACACATCAATAACATGTATATCACATATACCTTTGTTCACCTTGCCATCCTTCTTATCTGCCAAATACTTGGGGCAGTTCCACTTCCAGTGTCCAGTCCCTTTACAGTAGAAGCACTCAGTTTCAGGCTTGGCTCCAGACTAGGGTTTCTTCACTGGAGTAGCAACTGTCTTGCTATTCTTCTTGAAGTTCCCCTTCTTTCCCTTGCTCTTTTTCTTGAAACTAGTGGTCTTGTTAACCATCAACACTTGATGCTCCTTTTTGATTTCTACCTCCGCAACTTTGAGCATAGCGAAGAGCTCGGGAATTGTCTTCTGCATCCCTTGCATATTATAGTTCATCACGAAGCCTTTATAGATTGGTGGCAGTGATTGAAGAACTCTATCAATAACACTATCCTCGTCAACTTTGCAACCAAGTTGAGTCATATGATTGTAGTACCCAGACATTCTGAGTAAGTGTTCACTGATAGAACTATTCTCCTCCATCTTGCAGCTGTAGAACTTATTGGAAATCTCATATTTCTCAATCTGGGCATTTGCTTGAAATATTAACTTCAACTCCTGGAACATCTCATATGGTCCATGACGTTCAAAACATCGTTGAAGTCCCGGTTCTAAGCCGTAAAGCATGGCACACTGAACTATCATGTAGTCATCAGACCGCGTCTGCCAGACGTTCAAAGCGTCTAGATTAGCGGGAGGGGGCTTGTCACCTAGCGGTGCTTCAATGACATAATTCTTCTGTGCAGCAATGAGGATAATCCTCAAGTTACGGACCCAGTCTGTGTAATTGCTACCATCATCTTTCAACTTAGCTTTCTCTAGGAATGCATTAAAATTCAAAGGAACGGTAGCACGGGCCATTGATCTACAACAACATAGATATGCAAAAACTATCAGGACTAAGTTCATGATAAATTAAAGTTCAATTAATCATATTACTTAAAGAACTCCCACTTAGATAGACATCCCTCCGGTCATCTAAATGATCACGTGATCCAAATCAACTAAACCATGTCCGATCATCACGTGAGATGGAGTAGTTTCAATGGTGAACATCTTATGTTGATCATATCTACTATATGATTCACGCTCAACCTTTCGGTTTCCAATGTTCCGAGGCCATATCTGCATATGCTAGGCTCGTCAAGTTTAACCCGAGTATTCTGCGTGTGCAAAACTGGCTTACACCCGTTGTATTTGAACGTAGAGCTTATCACACCCAATCATCACGTGGTGTCTCGGCACGACGAACTTTCGCAACGGTGCATACTCAGGGAGAACACTTATACCTTGAAATTTAGTAAGGGATCATCTTATAATGCTACCGTCGAGCTAAGCAAAATAAGAAGCATAATAAGATAAACATCACATGCAATCAAAATATGTGACATGATATGGCCATCATCATCTTGTGCTTTTGATCTCCATCTCCAAAGCACCGTCATGATCACCTTCGTCACCGACGCGACACCTTGATCTCCATCGTAGCATCGTTGTCGTCTCGCCAACTATTGCTTCTACGACTATCGCTACCGCTTAGTGATAAAGTAAAGCAATTACATGGCGATTGCATTTCATACAATAAAGTGACAACCATATGGCTCCTGCCAGTTGCCGATAACTTTACAAAACATGATCATCTCATACAAAACCGTATATCTCATCATGTCTTGACCATATCACATCACAACATGCCCTACAAAAACAAGTTAGACGTCCTCTACTTTGTTGTTGCAAGTTTTACGTGGCTGCTACGGGCTTAGCAAGAACCGTTCTTACCTACGCATACAAAACCACAACGATGTTTCGTCAAGTATGTGCTGCTTTAACCTTCATAAGGACCGGGCGTAGCCACACTTGATTCAGCTAAAGTGAGAGAGACAGACACCCGCCAGTCACCTTTAAGCAACGAGTGCTCATAACGGTCAAACCTGTCTCGCGTAAGCGTACGCGTAATGTCGGTCCGGGCCGCTTCATCTCACAATACCGCCGAAGCAAAGTATGACATGCTGGTAAGCAGTATGACTAGTATCGCCCACAACTCATTATGTTCTACTCGTGCATATCCTCTACGCATAGACCTTGCTCTGATACCACTGTTGGGGAACGTAGTATTTTCAAAATTTTCCTATGATCACGCAAGATCTATCTACTAGATGCATAGCAACGAGGGGGAGAGTGTGTCTACGTACCCTCGTAGACCGGGAGTGGAAGCGTCTAGTGACGCGGTTGATGTAGTCGAACTTCTTCGCAATCCAACCGATCAAGTACCGAACGTACGGCACCTCCGCGTTCAACACACGTTCAACTTGATGACGTCCCACGAGCTCTTGATCCAGTTGAGCTTCACGTGAGAGTTTTGTCAGCACGACGGCGTGGTGACGAATATGATGAAGTTACCTGCGCAGGGCTTCGTCTAAGCACTGCAACGGTATAACCGAGGTGTGTTTCTGTGGAGGGGGGCACCGCATATGGTTGGGAGAGATCAACTGATCAACTTGTGTGTCCTAGGGTGCCCCCCTGCCCCCGTATATAAAGGAGCAAGGGGAGGGGCCGGCCAGCCCTTCTATGGCGCGCCAGGGAGGCAATCCTACTAGGAATCCTAGTAGGAGTCCACCAAGAAGGAAGAGGGGGAAAGGAAGGAGAGGGAGAGGTGGCGCCCCCCAATCCTAGTCCAACTAGGATTCCCTGGTGGGGCACCGGCCAGCCTCTATGGGCTGCCTCTCTTCTTTGCTCAAGGCCCACTATGGACCATCCTCCATCGTGGGGGGTTCCGGTAACCCCCTGATGGGCCTCTAACCCCTCGTTGGTTACCCCAAGTGGAAGGTGTGAGATGCAGTGTTGTGGAAGTTTTTCCCTTAGCAAAGATGCCAAGGATCGAATCCCCAAAGACTCCTAGGTTCAACAAGTAGGTGTCAACTACTAACGGCGCCAGATATTAGCAATCAACGTGGACCTGCACACAGATACAAATAACTTTGCTCCCAACGAGTACAGAGAGGTTGTCAATCCCTCCGGCCTTGTAGTTCACAAAGGATTAAACGCAAATGATAGTAGTGATAGATAATGTTTGCCATAGTAAGTAAAAGCAAAAAGTAAATAGCGGATGTGATAAATGATGGTAATATGGACCAGAGTCTTATGATGTTCACTAGTGATGTCTCTCTCCCAAAAGACGATAAAACAACTATGTGAGGTAAACGAATTACAGCTGGGCAATTGACAGGACCACGAACGCAAACCAATGCTGACTACATTGCACGAAAGGTTGAGGTTCAAAGCATGGGTGGTACGCCAAAGTAAGTAGACCGAAATCCATCAATATCTACTACTAATCATCCACCTTGAGATATCTATCCAGAACATCTCGCTGGTATTAAGTTGCGAGCCCCACCCATAGTGTAAACTCAAAGCAACAGACAACTGCATTAAAAGAACTTTGCGTAAAGTAAACAATCCTTGCACCCGCGGGCACAAGCACCGTTGTTTTCCCCCTTGTGGCAACAGCACATCCCCTAGACTCATGTTTCTGTCACTCAAGCTAGTCATCGAGGGGCATGAACCCACAATCAAGCATAACGTTCCCTCTTGGAGTCACTACGTATTACTTGGCCAAAGCAATAAATTACAACGGAGAACATGCAAGAATTACTTACGAACATAAATATAAAAGAGGTAGATCAAATATATTACTCAATCACAATCTGAACATAATCTCATAATCCATCGGATCCCAGCAAACTCATCATAGCAACAGCATAAGGATTACATATGTGCCTCGATCATGTAGGGCAGCTCACGAGGACTAATTACTGAAGCACAAGAACGGGAGGAGAACATCACATAGCTACTAGTCATGGACTCATGGTCCAAGGGAGACTACTCACAACTCATCCGGGAGGCGTCCATGGTGGTGGAGAGGCTCCCGATGGTGATCCTCCCCTCCGGCAGGGTGCCGGGAAGAGTTCTCCTGGTGCTCCCGATCTTGGAAGCGGCGGCGGCGGCGGAACAGAGATGGGATCGTGAAAAGAGTTCCTGTCCCGAGGGTTTCGAAGGACGCTCTAAATATATGCCAAAGAGGGGCACCAGACGGGGCTCGGGGGGCCCAGGCGCCCCCCCAGGCGCGGCCCAGGGGGGCGCGCCGCCAGGGCACCTGGGGCCCTGGTGCCCCCCCCCGGCTGTACTTCGGGCGCAAGGTAGGTTCTGGAACACTGATTTTTTATATAATTTTTCTGGATTTTTCCTGACAGTTCTCGTAATGTGAAAACCTGAAATACAAAAAACAGCCGAAAACAGAAACTAGCACTGGGGTGCACTGGATTAGTAGGTTAGTCCAAATATGATCAAAAGTGTATGGAAGTGTATAAATATCATAGCTTAATTCTAAGTGTAATGTGCAATATCACCCAAAAGTGGCATGGAGCAAGCAGAAATTATAGATACGTTTTGGACGTATCAACATCCCCAAGCTTAATTCCTGCTCGTCCTCGAGTAGGTAAATGATAACAAGAATAATTTCTGTGGTGACATGCTATTAACCATATAGGACTTTTTATAGTCATATGACAAAAGCTTACTGAGACAATGATTCTATAGTAATTAAGTTGCCTCATGAGAAAATCACAAAGGACTGAAAGTTTTACAATATGAAACTGAAACATCAAAAAGATTTGCAATGAACATGGTGTGCAAATATGATAAAGTGATATCTAGCTTGCCCCCTTTAGTGAAGCAAAACATAAATGCAGGGGCACCTTCAAGGTTTAAGTGATGACTAGATACAATGATTTCAAAATAAACGATATCACAATCGTGCAAAAGACAATGCTACTTTGGAACAATGCACATTACACTTAGAATGACAATCATGCTCTCAGTAGTTGGTGCTTGAAGAAAGAAGGTGGAGACTCAAAAAGTAAAAGAATGGTTATGTGTTAGAGCTTTTTATTTTGAAAACATAGAAGCAATTTTGTCAACGGTAGTAGTACTTAATATGTGTCATGCATAAGACATCCTATAAGTTGCAAGCCTCATGCATCGAATACCAATAGTGCTCGCACCTTGTCCTAATTAGCTCGGATTTCCATGGGTTATCATTGCATTACATATGTTTCAACCAAGTGTCACAAAGGGGTACCTCTATGCCACCTGTACAAAGGTCCAAGGAGATAAATCGCATTTGATTTCTCGTTTTTGATAGATCTCAACTTGAGGACATCCATACCGGGACAACATAGAAATAGATGATGGACTCCTCTTTAATGCATAAGCATATTCTCATAAGAGATTGAGGATTAATGTCCAAGCTAAAACTTCCACCATGATACATGGCTTTGGTTGGCGGCCCAATGTTCTTCTCTAACAATATGCATACTCATTCAACCCATGGCAAATCACCCTTACTTCAGACAAGATGAACATGCATAGCAACTCACATGATATTTAACAAAAGTGTGACAGTTGATGGCGTCCCCAGAAACATGGTTACCGCTCAGCAAGCAACTTATAAGAAATAAGATACATAGGCAACACATTCTTTACCACAATAGTTTCTTAAGCTACTTTCCCATGAGCTATGTATTGCAAAGTTAGTCTGCTTAGTACAGGTGGAGGTTAGTAAAAGACTGGGAGCGACCAACTAAGAGAGCAATGACGGTCATAATCATGCAGAGCGACAAAGCAACATTGAATCAGGCATGGTAGTTATATCGCTACTCAGAAATAAAAGATCATCAAGGCTTGACAGACTTTCTTTACAGTCTTAAATATGCGTGAGCATACGCCAAGTCGATCAAAATAAATTCTTGAAGGAAGATATTACTAAACCATACCACATCATAGGCAAACAAATCAAGTTAGTACTCCAATAACACATTGGGAATCCCCCAGCTATTTGAGACTAACCATAAGAAAACCTGAACTACTAAGCGCCATTACATGTAGCATCTTTATCATAGACATATTAACCAATGCAACGGAAGCAAACTCTCTTAATAAGGTGAGCATGGTAATTAAAGAGAGTTCAAGCAACCAACTAAACAAAAGCTCTTTGAAAAGATAAGTATGAATACTAAGAGCAGAGCATGATAGTAGCTATTAAAAGACAAAGAACACACACGGCAAAGATAGACATGAAAATTCTATGTTATGTTCTAGGTAGAAGTGGAGCGTGTTTCTCTCCCACATAAAGAACGCTGAGTTCCGACTCGTTATGAAAAAACTAAAAAGGAAACTAAAAGCAAGACGCTCCAAGCATAGCACATAACACATGAAGTGATAAAAATATAGCGGAACGAAAGACGAACTGATAATGTTGATGGAGAAGGGGATGCACGGGGGCATCCCCAAGCTTAGACGCTTGAGTCTCCTTGAATATTTCTTGGGGGTGCACGGGGGCATCCCCAAGCTTGAGCGCTTGACACTCCTGAATCTTTTTATCATCTTCCCTCGCACACTTGAAAACTCCCTTCATACATAACTCATTATAATCTGATTAGCGAGGTTAGTACCCTTAATAAAATAATTGTTCCTTGCTGGAAATAAAGATATTCTTGAAGTTCTACTGTTTCTCAAGATTGCCAAAAGGTTTTTGCAAAGAAAAAGGAAGCTCTTGGTTTGCAAAATGAAGGAAAGGCAAAACAGGACAGAATCTGTGAAAAACAGAACAGCAGGTAGTAAATGATTTGTTCGGGGTACTTCTGCAACTCTAATCAAAAAACTCAGAACAGACGCACGAAAGACAATTATATAGAGAACACTGTCGAAAAAATTCAGACCAAAAAGATGATCTGGTGATTTTATACGAATTTTTCTATCCAAGGACAGAATCTGTTTCCTGGACAGCACCTCACAAGTTTTGAACTTTCTAGCAATCAGAGGCTATACTTGGCACAAATATGAAAAGCAAAGATACAATGATGATGCTACTGTAGTAAACAACATCAAGACACAACAAAAGAAAAATATAAAAATTTATTCATGTGGGCTGCCTCCCAAAAGCGCTTTCTTTTATGCCTTCAAGCTAGGCATAATGCATATAGATCAAGTTTTATCAAGAGTAAAAGAATAGCTAGCCCGTACAACGGACTCAAAAGGTAACTTGATCTTCTTACGAGGGAAGTGTTCCATCCCTTTCTTGAGAGGAAACTGAAATTTTATATTACCCTCTTTCATGTCAATGATAGCACCAACGGTGCGTAAAAAGGGACGTCCCAAAATGATTGGACATGAAGGATCACATTCAATATCCATAATAGTGAAATCAATGGGAACATAATTATCATTGACAACGATAATAACATCGTTGATCCTCCCCAAAGGTTTCTTTATGGAAGAATCAACGAGACGAACACCAAAAGAACAAGAATCATAAGGTTTCAATTTAAGCATATCATATATTCTTTTGGGCATAACAGAGGTACTAGCACCAACATCACATAAAGCATAGCAAGAGAAGTTATTCAACTTAATTTTAATCATAGGATCCCAACCATCTTCTAGCTTTCTAGGTATGGAGGCTTCTACTCTAAGTTTCTCCTCCTTAACTTTGATAAGAGCATTAGTGATATGCTCTGTGAAGGCAAGGTTAATCGTGCTAGTGCGGGGATCTCTAGACATCTTGTGAAGGAAATCAATAACTTCGGTAAGAGTGCATTTATCAAAATCAAGGTCATTTGCATCAAGTAAGGTGGTAGTGGTGTCCTTTAGGTTCACTTGTTTGGTAGTTTCTATAGTCATAGCATCACCATTAATAGGTCCAATGGGACCAGGAGTACATTGGGTGCTAAGAGTTTGAACATTCTCAACAACTTGGATAGTAGCAACAGTCTGGTGGGTAGGAAGGCTCTCAATTCTATCCTCTTCCTCCCTTAGGGATGCAACCACTTCGGGTTTAGCTGCCATTTGGTTTATCAAAGTGGCTTGTGTGTGGGACATATTGGAAACTTGGGTCTCAGTGATAGTGAGTCTAGTCTGGAGGTTAGAAATCTCAATATTTATGTTCTCTAATCGTCTACTAATGTCTTGCAAGATAGCAGTATGCTCATTTAATTGCCTCGAGAAGGTTTTGTTTTGTTCATATTGGGTGTGCATGTAATTCTTAGTGGCCTTCTCTATTTCTAGCAGTTTCTCATAGCCAGGCAAATCTCTATCTTTTTGGATGGAGTTCTTGGTACTAGGATAAGCATTGTTGTTCCCATAAGAATTAGAGGGGAACGGTCTAGGATTGTTACCAAAGTTACTACTATAAGCATTGTTGTTAAAATTGTTTCTAGAGATAAAGTTCACATCTACTTGTTCTTGAGCAATCAAAGAATTTAAAGGAACATCACGAGGATCAACAGTAGATTCCTTCGAAAGTAGAGACATGATCAAGTCAACTTTTTCATTTAAGGAGGAAATCTCCTCGACAGAGTTTACCTTCCTACCTGTTGGAGCGCGTTCGGTGTGCCATTGGGAATAGTTGGTCATCATCTCATCGAGAAGCTTTGTGGCAGCACCAAGTGTAGTTGACATAAAACTTCCTCCCGTGGCCGAATCTAACAAGTTCCGCGAGGTAAAGTTCAAGCCTGCATAAAAAGTTTGGATAACCATCCAAGTAGTCAAACCATGAGTAGGGCAGTTCTTGATAAGAGATTTCATACGTTCCCAAGCTTGGGCAACGTGTTCATTATCCAATTGTTTAAAATTCATTATGTTACTTCTAAGTTGGATAATTTCAGCAGGTGGATAGTATTTTCCGATAAAAGCATCTTTGCACTTGTCCCATGAATCTATGCTATTTCTAGGCAAAGACTGAAACCAAATTTTAGCTCCTCCTCTCAAGGAGAAAGGAAAAAGCTTAAGCTTAACAATATTACCATCTATTTCTTGGTACTTTGCATATCACAAAGTTCAACAAAGTTGTTCAAGTGTAAAGCAGAATCATCTCCAGCACCGGAGAATTGATCTTTCATGACTAAGTTCAGTAAAGCATGTTTAATTTCATATGAAGGTGCTGAAGTGGCAGGTGTAGTGATAGGTGTGCTGATAAAGTCATCGTTGTTGTGACTAGTGAAGTCACACAACTTGGTGTTCTCGGTGGAACCCATAGTAGCAAGCAAGCAAGATAACTATTTTTGTGATTTTCGATAAAAGATACTAAAGCAAAAACTGAAAGGTAAACTCACAAGACTAAAAAGCAAAGGTAAAAGATAGCATGCAACTCCCCTATCCTGAAGAGTGGAGTCCCCGGCAACGGCGCCAGAAAAACTCCTTGATGGGCCTCTAACCCCTCGTTGGTTACCCCAAGTGGAAGGTGTGAGATGCAGTGTTGTGGAAGTTTTTCCCTTAGCAAAGATGCCAAGGATAGAATCCCCAGAGACTCCTAGGTTCAACAAGTAGGTGTCAACTGCTAACGGCGCCAGATATTAGCAATCAACGTGGACCTGCACACAGATACAAATAACTTTGCTCCCAACGAGTACAGAGAGGTTGTCAATCCCTCTGGCCTTCTAGTTCACAAAGGATTAAACGCAAATGATAGTAGTGATAGATAATGTTTGCAATAGTAAGTAAAAGCGAAAAGTAAATAGCGGATGTGATCAATGATGGTAATATGGACCGGAGTCTCATGATGTTCACTAGTGATGTCTCTCTCCCAAAAGACGATAAAACAGCTATGTGAGGTAAACGAATTACAGCTGGGCAATTGACAGGACCACGAATGCAAACCAATGATGACTGCATTGCAAGAAAGGTTGAGGTTCAAAGCATGGGCGGTACGCCAAAGTAAGTAGACCGAAATCCATCAATATCTACTACTAATCATCCACCTTGAGATATCTATCCAGAACATCTCGCTGGTATTAAGTTGCGAGCCCCACCCATAGTGTAAACTCAAAGCAACAGACAACTGCATTAAAAGAACTTTGCGTAAAGTAAACAATCCTTGCACCCGCGGGCACAAGCACCATTGTTTTCCCCCTTGTGGCAACATCACATCCCCTAGACTCATGTTTCTGTCACTCAAGCTAGTCATCGAGGGGCATGAACCCACAATCAAGCATAACGTTCCCTCTTGGAGTCACTACGTATTACTTGGCCAAAGCAATAAATAACAACTGAGAACATGCAAGAATTACTTACGAACATAAATATAAAAGAGGTAGATCAAATATATTACTCAATCACAATCTGAACATAATCTCATAATCCATCGGATCCCAGCAAACTCATCATAGCAACAGCATAAGGATTACATATGTGCCTCGATCATGTAGGGCAGCTCACGAGGACTAATTAGTGAAGCACAAGAACGGGAGGAGAACATCACATAGCTACTGGTCATGGACTCATGGTCCAAGGGAGACTACTCACAACTCATCCGGGAGGCGTCCATGGTGGTGGAGAGGCTCCCGATGGTGATCCTCCCCTCCGGCAGGGTGCCGGGAAGAGTTCTCCTGGTGCTCCCGATCTTGGAAGCGGCGGCGGCGGAACAGAGATGGGATCGCGAAAAGAGTTCCTATCCCGAGGGTTTCGAAGGACGCTCTAAATATATGCCAAAGGGGGGCACCATATGGGGCTCGGGGGGCCCAGGCGCCCCCCCGGCGCGGCCCAGGGGGGGCGCGCCGCCAGGGCGCCTGGGGCCCTGGTGCCCCCCCCCGGCTGTACTTCGGGCGCAAGGTAGGTTCTGGAACGCTGATTTTTTATATAATTTTTCTGGATTTTTCCTGACAATTCTCGTAATGTGAAAACCTGAAATACAAAAACAGCCGAAAACAGAAACTGGCACTGGGGTGCACTGGATTAGTAGGTTAGTCCAAATATAATCAAAAGTGTATGGAAGTGTATAAATATCATAGCAATATCACCCAAAAGTGGCATGGAGCAAGCAGAAATTATAGATACGTTTTGGACGTATCACCCCCTCCAGCAATCCGGTTAAATCCGAAACTTTTCCGGAACACTTCCGGTGTCCGAATATAGTCGTCCAATATATCAATCTTTATGTCTCGGATATTCCGAGACTCCTCGTCATGTCCGTGATCTCATCCGGGACTCCGAACTACCTTCGGTACATCAAAACGCATAAACTCATAATACCGATCGTCATCAAACGTTAAGCGTGCGGACCCTATGGGTTCGAGAACTATGTAGACATGACCGAGACTCATCTCTGGTCAATAAACAATAGCGGAACCTGGATGCTCATATTGGCTCCTACATATTCTATGAAGATCTTTATCGGTCAAACCGCATAACAACATACGTTGTCCCTTTTGTCATCGGTATGTTACTTGCCCGAGATTCGATCATCGGTATCTCTATACCTAGTTCAATCTCGTTACCGGCAAGTCTCTTTACTCGTTCCGTAATACATCATCTCGTGACTAACTCATTAGTCTTTTGCTTGCAAGGCTTATTATGATGTGCATTACCGAGAGGGCCCAGAGATACCTCTCCGACGCTCGGAGTGACAAATCCTAGTCTTGATCTATGCCAACACCACGAACACTGTTGGAGACACATGTAGAGCATCTTTATGATCACCCAGTTACGTTGTGACGTTTGATAGAACCCAAGGTGTTCCTACAGTATTCGGGAGTGGCATAATCTCATAGTCATAGGAACATGTATAAGTCATGAAGAAAGCAATAGCAGTAAAACTAAATGATCATAGTGCTATGCTAACGGATGGGTCTAGTCCATCACATCATTCTCCTAATGATGTGATCCCGTTGATCAAATGACAACTCATGTCTATGGCTAGGAAACATAGCCATCTTTGATCAACGAGCTAGTGTAGTAGAGGCATACTAGGGACCTAGGGACATACTATTTTGTATATGTATTCACACATGTATCAAGTTTCCGGTTAATACAATTCTAGCATGAATAAAAGACATTTATCATGATATAAGGAAATACAAATAACATCTTTATTACTGCCTCTAGGGCATATTTCCTTCACATAACATCTTGAGTCACTGGGAAAATGAGTGCATCACCTAGCAGTGCTTCAAGGACATATGCTTTCTTGGCAGCTATGAGGATGATCGTCAAGTTACGGACCCAATCCGTATAGTTGCTACCATCGTCTTTCAGCTTGGCTTTCTCTAGGAACGCATTGAAGTTGAGGGCAACATTAGCGTGGGCCATTGGATCTACAAGACATATTGCAAACATTTTAGACTATGTTCGTGACAATTAAGTTCATCTAAACAAATTTAATGAACTCCCACTCAGATAGACATCTCTCTAGTCATCTAAGTGATACATGATCCGAATTGACTAGGCCGTGTCCGATCATCACGTGAGACGGACTAGTCATCAACGGTGAACATCTTTATGTTGATCGTATCTTCTATACGACTCATGTTCGACCTTTCGGTCTTGCGTGTTCCGAGGCCATGTCTGTACATGCTAGGCTCATCAAGTGAACCCTAAGTGTATTGCGTGTGTAAATCTGGCTTACACCCGTTGTATGCGAACGTTAGAGCCTATCACACCCGATCATCACGTGGTGCTTCGGAACAACGAACCTTAGCAACGGTGCATAGTTAGGGGGAACAGAATTCTTGAAATTTTAGTGAGAGATCATCTTATTTACTACCGTCGTTCTAAGCAAATAAGATGTAAAACATGATAAACATCACATGCAATCAAATAGTGACATGATATGGCCAATATCATTTTGCTCCTTTTGATCTTCATCTTCGGGGCTCTATGATCATCATCGTCACCGGCATGACACCATGATCTCCATCATCATGATCTCCATCATCGTGTCTTTATGAAGTCGTCTCGCCAAACATTACTTCTACTACTATGGCTAACGGTTAGCAATAAAGTAAAGTAATTACATGGCATTTTCAGTGACACGCAGGTCATACAATAAAATAAGACAACTCCTATGGCTCCTGCCGGTTGTCATACTCATCGACATGCAAGTCGTGATTCCTATTACAAGAACATGATCAATCTCATACATCACATATATATATCATTCATCACATCCTTTTGGCCATATCACATCACACGGCACATGCTGCAAGAACAAGTTAGACATGCTCTAATTGTTGTTGCAAGTTTTTACGTGGTTGCTATAGGTTTCTAGCAAGAACGTTTCTTACCTACGCCAAAACCACAATGTGATATGCCAATTACTATTTACCCTTCATAAGGACCCATTTCATCGAATCCGATCCGACTAAAGTGGGAGAGACAGACACTCGCTAGCCACCTTATGCAACTAGTGCATGTTAGTCGGTGGAACCTGTCTCACGTAAGCGTACGTGTAAGGACGGTCCGGGCTGCTTCATCCCACGATGCCACCGAATCAAGATAAGACTAGTAGCGACAAGTAAATTGACACGATCGACGCCCACAACAACTTGTGTTCTACTCGTGCATAGTAACTACGCATAGACCTAGCTCATGATGCCAGTGTTGGGGATCATTGCAGAAAATCAAAAAAATTCCTACACATCACCAAGATCTATCTATGGAGTCTACTAGCAACGAGAGGGGAGTGCATCTTCATACCTTTGAAGATCGCGATGCGGAAGCGTTGGAAGAACCCGGATGAACGAGTCGTACTCGTAGCGATTCAGATCGCGGTTGATTCCGGTCTAAGCGCCGAGCAACGGCACCTCCGCGTTCAACACACGTGCAGCCCGGTGACGTCTCCCGCGCCTTGATCCAGCAAGGGGAGAGGGAGAGGTTGGGGAAGACTCCATCCAGCAGCAGCACGACGGCGTGGTGGTGATGGAGGAGCGTAGCAATCCTGCAGGGCTTCGCCAAGCACCACAGGTGAGGAGGAGGACTTGGGAGAGGGGGAGGGCTGCGCCAGAACTTGGGTGCGGCTGCCCTCCCACCCCCACATATATATAGGAGCAAGGGAGAGGGGGCCGCCCCCTCAGGTCCAATCTGAGGAGGGGGCGGCGGCCAGGGAGGGTGCCTTGCCCCCAAGGCAAGGGGGGCGCCCCCCCTTAGGGTTCCCCCCAAACCCTAGGCGCATGGGCCCTAGGGGGAGGCGCCCAGCCCACTAAGGGGCTGGTCCCTCTCTACATACAACCCATAGGGCCCTCCAGGGCAGGTGGACCCTCCCGGTGGACCCCCGGAACCCCTTCGGTGGTCCCGGTACAATACCGGTAACCCCCCGAATTATTCCGGTGACCGTATGATGACTTCCCATATATAAATCTTTACCTCCGGACCATTTCGGAGCTCCTCCTGACGTCCGGGATCTCATCCGGGACTCCGAACAACATTCGGTAACCACGTACTGCATTCCCTATAACCCTAGCGTCATCGAACCTTAAGTGTGTAGACCCTACGGGTTCGGGAACCATGCAGACATGACGGAGACAACTCTCCGGCCAATAACCAACAGCGGGATCTGGATACCCATGTTGGCTCCCACATGTTCCACGATGATCTCATCGGATGAACCACGATGTCAAGGATTCAATCAATCCCGTATACGATTCCCTTTGTCTATCGGTATAGCACTTGCCCGAGATTCGATCGTCGGTATACCGATACCTTGTTCAATCTCGTCATGGCAAGTCTCTTTACTCATTCCATAACACATCATCCCGTGACCAACCCCTTAGTCACATTGAGCTTATTATGATGATGTCTTACCGAGTGGGCCCAGAGATACCTCTCCGTCATACGGAGTGACAAATCCCAGTCTCGGTTCGTGCCAACCCAACAGATGCTTTCGGAGATACCCGTAGTGTACCTTTATAGCCACCCAGTTACGTTGTGACGTTTGGCACACCCAAAGTATTCCTACGGTATCCGGGAGTTGCACAACCTCATGGTCTAAGGAAAGGATACTTGACATTGGAAAAGCTTTAACATACGAACTACACGATCTTGTGCTAGACTTAGGATTGGGTCTTGTCCATCACATCATTCTCCTAATGATGTGATCCCGTTATCAATGACATCCAATGTCCATGGTCAGGAAACCGTAACCATCTGTTGATCAACGAGCTAGTCAACTAGAGGCTTACTAGGGACACGTTGTAGTCTATGTATTCACACATGTATCACTGTTTCCGGATAATACAATTAAAGCATGAACAATAGACAATTATCATGAACAAGGAAATATAATAATAACCATTTTATTATTGCCTCTAGGGCTTATTTCCAACATTTACCACAGACCTTTGGGTCCATAACTAGTATCTAGATGGCTTCTTCTCTCTCTCTGGATCTCAATACAAAGTTCTCATCGGTCTTCAAGGAGATCTATTCGATGTAATCTCTTTTCGCGGTGTGTTTGTCGAGATCTGGTGAATTGTGAGTTTATGATCAAGGTTATATATGAAAGATATTTGGTTCTTCTCTGAACTTTTTATGTGTGCTCATAATATCCTTGCAAGTCTCTTCGAATTATTGGTTTGGTTTGGCCTACTAGATCTATAGTTCTTGCAATGGGAGAAGTGCTTGCCTTTGTGTTCAATCTTGCGGTGTCCTTTCCCAGTGACAGTAGGGCAGCAAGGCATGTATTGTATTGTTGCCATTGAGGATAAAAAGATGGGGTTTACATCATATTGCTTGAGTTTATCCGTCTACATCATGTCATCTTGCTTAAGGCGTTACTCTGTTCATATGAACTCAATACACTAGATGCATGCTGGATAGCGGTCGATGTGTGGAGTAATAGTAGTAGATGCAAAATCGTTTCGGTCTACTTGTCTCGGACGTGATGCCTATATACAATGATCATGCCTAGATAGTCTCATAATTATTCGCTTTTCTATCAATTGCTCGACAGTAATTTGTTTACCCGCCGTAGAATACCGCTATCTTGAGAGAAGCCACTAGAGAAAACTATGGCCCCCGGGTCTATTCTCAACATATCAATCTACATCTACTTTACTTTTCTTTCTTTTCTTTACTGTTTTATTAAACTAAAAATACCAAAAATATAACTACCATCTCTATCAGATCTCACTCTCGTAAGTGACCGTAAAGGGGTTGACAACCCCTTATCGCGTTGGCTGCGAAGTTCTTATTTGTTTGTGCAGGTGCGAGGGACTGGCGCGTGGTCTCCTACTGGATTGATACCTTGGTTCTCAAAAACTAAGGGAAATACTTACGCTACTGTGCTGCATCTCCCTTTCCTCTTCGAGGGAATACAACGCAAGCTCAAGAGGTAGCAAGAAGAATTGTTGGCGCCATTGCCGGGGAGACTTACGCAAAAGTCATATACCAAGTACCTATCACAAACCCTTATCCTTCGCATTACATTTTTGCCTCTCGTTTTCCTCTCCCCCACTTCACCCTTGCCGTTTTATTCGCCCTTCTTTTTCCGTGTGTTTTACCGTCGCTTGCCTCTTGGTTGCTTTTGTTGCCATGTGCCTTCTATTAGCTTGCATCTTTGCTTGCTAAATTATGGGTCCTCATCCACTTGCTAATCTCTTTAAGAGATCCAATAATGTTGAACCAATTGCTAGTGAGTTGAGTGCACTAGATTATCTTTATGGGGTTTTGCTTGAAATTCATGATTCTGGAAATTGTGATGAAGTATTGAAAGGAAATTATAAAGTGATTCACAATAGCTCTTTGAGTAAAAAGCATGATTGCAATGATGTTATTATAAATTCTATTGATGTCAATTGTGCTAATGATATGCAAAACCCTAAGCTTGGGGATGCTTATTTTGCTATGCCCACTACTTGTTACAATGATCATGATTGGGGTGATTCTTCTTATGATCTTGAAAATTTATTTAATCCCCATGATAAATATAAGATTGATAATAATGTTTGCATTTATATTGAAAGTGGGTTTGGAAGAGTGTCAACTTTAGATCCCACATACTTGGAGAATGTTCAATCTTATGAAACTTTTCATAAAAGTGGGTTTGGAGAGGTCATGACTTTAGTTAATGTCAATCCCACTATTTTGGAAGAGTGTCAACTTTGCATGCATGTGGATCGTGTTGAGAATATGTTATGTGATAGCTATTTTGTTGAATTTGATCATGATCCTACATGAAATTATTATGAGAGAGGGAAATATGGTTGTAGAAATTTTCATGTTACTAAATTACCTCTCGTTATGTTGAGATTGCTATTGTTTCTTTCTTCTTCCTTGCATACGTTAGATCTTGCTTGCTATGATGATTTGTTTGCATATAAAATGCCTATGCATAGGAAGTATGTTAGACTTAGATGTGATTTTCACATGCTATTTGATGCTCTCCTCGTGCTTACATTCTTGTCTTTCATGAGAGCCACTTATGGATTGACTTCCAAAGATGGCAATACTAGATCTATCTTGTATCGTGCCTAGCTAGGGGCGTAAAACGACAACGCTTGTTGGGAGGCAACCCAATTTTGTGTTTTTTGTTTTTGTTGCTGTTAGGGAATAAATATTGCATCTAGCCTATGATTAGATGTGTTTTCATGTTTTGTTTAGTGTTTGTGCCAAGTAGAACCTTTGGTAAGACTTGTTTGAAGTTTATATGATCTTGCAGTGAAAAACAGAATCGTTAGCGCTCGCTAAAGTAGACTTCAGATTTTACTGGAGCGTGATTTTTAGTTGATTCTTTTTTATTCTGATTGGTAGACAAATTTATCAAATTTACCAATTTATTTTGAATTTTTTGGAGTCCAGAAGTAGGCGAACCCTGCAGATTACTACAGACTGTTCTGTCTTTGACAGATTCTGTTTTTCGTGTGTTGTTTGCTTATTCTGATGCATCTATGAGTAATATTGGAGGATATGAACCATAGAGAACTTGGAATATAGTAGGTTTAACACCAATATAAACAAAGAATGAATTAATTGCTGTACCTTTGAGTGGTGGTTTGCTTTCTCTTACTAACGGAGCTCACGTTAATTTTTATCTAAGTTTTGGGTTGTGAAGTTTTCAAATTTTGAGTATTGCTTTGATGGACTATGGAACAAGGAGTAGCAAAGGCATAATCTTGGGGATGCCCATGGAACCCCAAGTAAATTCAATATAATCAAAAGCCTAAGCTTGGTGATGCCCCGGGAAGGCATCCACTCTTTCGTCTTCATCCATCGGTAACTATACTTGGAGCTATATTTTTATTTGCAACATGTTATGTGTTCTGCTTGGAGTGTCCTATATAATTTGAGTCTTTGATTGTTAGTTTGCCACAATCATCCTTGCTGGAAATACCTATTTGAGAGAGTTAAATATGGCCTAGAAATTGTTAGAAAACTCTATGTGCTTCACTTATATCTTTTGAGTTGAATTGTTTTGCTCTAGTGCTTCACTTATATCTTTTAGAGCACGGTGGTGGTAATAATTTGTAGAAATTGTTGAACTCTCATGCTTCACTTATATCCATTTGAGAGTCTATTAAAACAGCATGGTAATGTGTTTAGGCTAAATAAACTAGTCTTCACTTGATAGACATCCAACGTCAATGTAGTAAAAATTTCACACCAAGTGCATTGATTAGAAAGAGATGTTGGATGCTTGATAATTGTTTTGAGACATGAGGATAGTGATATTAGAGTCATGCTAGTGGAGTTATTATGAAATTGAGAAATACTTGTGTTAAGGTTAGTGATTCCCGTAGCATGCACGTATGGTGAACCGTTGTGTGACTAAGTTAAAGCATGAGGTATTTGTAGAGTGCCAACCTTTGTGTGGAGGTCGGGGGCGCGCGATGGTTAACTCCTACCAACCTCCCCCCTAGGAGTTGATACGTCTCCAACATATTTATAATTTTTTATTGTTCCATGCTATTATTTATGAAGTCTTGGATGTTTAGTGGGCTTTATTATACACTTTTATATCATTTTTAGGACTAACCTATTAACCCAGAGCCCAATGCCAGTTTCTGTTTTTCTCCTGTTTTAGGGTTTTACAGACAAGGAAAATCAAACGGAGTCCAATTGACGAGCCAATTTTTGACGATTTTTTCTGGACCAAAAGAAGCCCCAGAAGCAAAAGAGTTGGGCCAGGAGAGCCACGGGCTGCCCTCGAGAGTGGGGGCCATGCCCTGGGCAGGGGGCGCGCCCCCCTATCTCGAGGACGGCCCGTAGCTCCCCTTTACTTGGCCCCGACTCCAAAAATTCCTATAAATACTGAAACCTTCGGAAATTGACCTAGATCGGGAGTTCCGCCGCCAAAAGCCTCTGTAGCCATCGAAAACCAATCTACAGCCGTTCTGGCACCTTACCGGAGGGGGGGAATCCCTCTTCGGTGGCCATCTTCATCATCCAGGTGCTCTCCATGACGAGGAGGGAGTAGTCCACCCTCAGGGCTGAGGGTATGTATCTGTACCTATGTGTTTGATCTCTCTCTCTCTCTCTCTCTCTCTCTCTCTCTCTCTATCTCTCTCTCTCTCTCTCTCTCTCTCTCTCTCTCGTGTTCTTGAGATGGCACGATCTTGATGTATCGCGAGCTTTGCTATTCTAGTTGGATCTTCTTCTCCCCCTCTACTCTCTTGTAATGGATTGAGTTTTCCCTTTGAAGTTATCTTATCGGATTGAGTCTTTAAGGATTTGAGAACACTTGATGTATGTCTTGCGCGTGTTTATCTGTGGTGACAATGGGATATCATGTGATCCACTTGATGTATGTTTTGGTGATCAACTTGCGGGTTCTGTGGCCTTGGGAATCTATGCATAGGGGTTGGCACACGTTTTCGTCTTAACTCTCCGGTAGAAACTTTGGGGCACTCTTTGAAGTTCTATGTGTTGCATATCGTATAACCATGCCCACGGATACTTGAGGTGACAATGTAGTATCAAGGTGACATTAGGGTTTTGGTTGATTTGTGTCTTAAGGTGTTATTCTAGTACAAACTCTATGATAGATTGAATGTTACGACGGACTCTTGAATAGATCGATCAGAAAGAATAACTTTGAGGTGGTTTCGTACCCTACCATAATCTCTTCGTTTGTTCCCCGCTATTAGTGACTTTGGAGCGACTCTTTGTTGCATGTTGAGGGCTAGTAATATGATCCAATTATGTTATCCTTGTTGAGAGAACTTGCACTAGTGAAAGTATGAACCCTAGGCCTTGCCTACTATCATTGCAACACCGTTTATGCTCACCTTTACCACTTGCTACTTTGCTGTTTTTATATTTTCTGATTACAAAAACCTATATCTACCATCCATATTGCACTTGTATCACCATCTCTTCGTCGAACTAGTGCACCTATACAATTTACCATTGTATTGGGTGTGTTGGGGACACAAGAGACTCTTTGTTATTTGGTTGCAGGGTTGCTTGAGAGAGACCATTTGTCAGGCCCAAGATGCGATTCTATCCCGATCATGTGACACTTACGTGATTGGGGCACAACCGCATTTCGGGCGCTTAGCAAGATGGATATCATTACATCGTACCATTACATACATACATGGGGGATACAACAATACATACAAGCCACATGAATACAACAACATCAATACAAACTATCCGACTACGGATACAAACATGAAAAGCACAAAGACATCCATCTGCTATCCCAGGCTGCCGACCCGGAACCTAACCCAAGACTGAAGAAGAAGAAGAAGAAAGAACTCCAAAACAACGATCACCGCTCTCACGTCAAGACATCGGAAACCTGCACCTGCAAATGTTGTTGTAGTATCTGTGAGCCACGAGGACTCAGCAATCCCATAACTATGGGTAACAAGACTATCAAAGCTTAATAGGATAGGAAGAGGTAAAGTGGTGAGGTTGCAGCATCGACTAAGCAATATATATGGTGGCTAACTTACGAGTACAAGAATAAGATGAGCATCTACGCAAACGGTCGCAACTAGTAGTGATCGCTAAAGATCCTGAACTACTTACGAGTCAAACATAACCCCACCGTGTTCTCTTCTCAAAATGAAAAGAGACAGTCACGGTTACTCACACAGTTGTGTGTTTTACTTCGGATCCTGTCGTGGAATTAGCACGGCAGATGTCCGGTTTAGCGGACTTAGTTGTGGAACCATCGCACGGGTTAGCTTGAAGAGGTTAAAAGCACACAAAGGACACAGAGGGTTTATACTAGTTCGGCCCCTTCGATGAAGGTAAAAGCCTACATCTAGTTTGGTTTGGTATTGCTTGGGCGTCGATGAACAGGGAGCAGATTGCTTGCCTGTCTCTCGACGGGTTGTTGCTTTTACCTTGAACCGTCACCGGGTCATCCCTTTATATAGGAGGTAGCGCCCGGTCCGGTTTACAGAGTCCTGAGGCTGGCTCATAATTGTGTCTGCCTCGGTCTCTACTCTTTCTTCCTTGTGTCTCAAGTTACATGATAAGACGGTTTACAAACCGTAAACTTTACACATGGGCCCTTAGCCTTCATGGGCCGTAACCTCTATTGAGTTTTTAACTACATAGCTACATTACCATAATCCGGATCTCCCTAGCCGGTTTATACCTGCTAGTAATATCCCTGACATTAGGCCCCAGAATGACTTAAACTTGTTCATGTCAGTCTTCTAAACCCTGCTTAAATTTCTTCCTGTATCTTCCCTGTTTTGTAAACCGGCTATGACATCATCCTTGGAAATCATTTGATTCGATCATGACATCACCTCCGCATTTATTGTGTACAGCTGTTTGTTACCTTTGTTTAAAGGCCATCCCGAAAATCGAGGCGACGGGAGAATCTTTATCCAATCTCTGACTTTCTCAAATCCCGTGCTTGCCGTTTCATCTATCAACCCTTATAAATGCCGCCGCGCCTTTGCCTTTCTTCCTTCCGCTCATCTTCTTCCTCCGTCGCCTGAAGCTTCTCCGTTGTTCTCGAGCTCATCGCCGTCGTCGACCAGGCCGCTGCATCAACCTGAACCGCGTCCAGATTACTCCGCCACCGTCTCTTCCATTCTCAGGTATTCCTTTTCCCTCGCTGCAGATCTATAACCTAGGGTTTCTCCATTGATTCTGCCATGAGACCTCGAAGCTCTGTCTGTTCATCCTATCACTACTGGAATCTGGCACTTTGCCATCTGCCATGGCAGATGGCAAAGGCATGATCGGCGGATGGCAAAGGCTTTGCCATCAGCCAGCAGATGGCAAACAGTTTGTCTGAATTCCAGTGGGCAAAGGCTTCTTTGCCATCTGCTGGCTGATGGCAAAGAGCATGTGCCTTTGCCATCAGCTGGCAGATGGCAAAGCCTCTTAACGGGGTTAGCCCCGTTAGAAAGATAACGGCATACTTTGCCATCTGCCAGCAGATGGCAAAGGATGCAGGCACTTTGCCATCTGCTGGCTGATGGCAAAGGTTGCAGGCTCTTTGCCATCTGCTGGCTGATGGCAAAGGCTGCAGGCTCTTTGCCATCTGCTGGCTGATGGCAAAGGCTGCATACTTTGCCATCTGCTGGCTGATGGCAAAGAGCCCAAATAGGCCAGTCCAAATATTTTTCTCTGCAGGCTCTTTGCCATCTGCCAGCAGATGGCAAAGCTCTTTGCCATCTGCCAGCAGATGGCAAAGTGTCTATATTGCCCCATTTAATTTTGTTTTTCTTATATCAATTCATTTTCACAGAAAATCAAACACAAATATATTTATATGACCAATATAGCATATTCAACACATATTACCAATAGTCATGAACACATATATATATCCAACACATGTTACCAATAGTAGCACGTTTCATCCGTACATATACATAGTTTCATCAATATTACACAGTTTCATCCATAGGTAGCAAGTTTCACAAGGTCAAAACAAAAACTAAATACAAGCACTCCATCAACCCAAGCTTCCGTGATCTTAAGCAAATCTGTAAAATGGGAAAGAAGAAAGTTAGAAGAAGAAGACTAGAAGAAGAAGATTATTATGATGCAACTAAAATGTGAAGATTATTATGATGCAACTAAAATATGAAGATTATTATGATGCAACTTATATCTGTAAAATATGTCATTTTGGAGCTAAGTAAGGTCATTATGTCATTTTGGAGGTAGCTAAGCATATGAAGTCATTCTGTTGCTAAAATATGACATTTCTTAAGCATATTATGTCATTTTAGAGCCAGTTAAGCATATTAAGTGATTTTGGAGGAAAAGATGCTAAGTATAGGTCATTTTAGAGCTATCCTAGGTTAAATCGGTCATTTTTAAGCTAGCTAAGCATATTAAGTCCTTTTGGAGGAAAAAATGCTAAGTATAGGTCATTTTAGAGCTATCCTTGGTTAAATAAGTCATTTCGGAGCTAATCAAGCTTATTATGTCATTTTTAAGCTAGCTAAGAGTATTGAGTTATTTAGGAAGAAAAAATACTAAGTATAGGTCATTTTAGAGCTAGCCTAGGTTAAATAGGTCATTTTGGAGCTAAGTAAGGTTATTATGTCATTTTGAAGCTAGCTAAGCATATGAAGTCATTCAGGACCTAAAATATGTCATTTCTTAAGCATATTTTGTCATTTTAGAGTTAGCTAAGCATATTAAGTCATTTTGGAGGAAAAGATACTAATTATAGGTCATTTTAGAGCTATCCTAGGTTAAATAGGTCATTTTTAAGCTATCTGAGCATATTAAGTCATTTTGGAGGAAAAAATGTTAAGTATAGGTCATTTTAGAGCTATCCTAAGATAAATAGGTCACTTTGGAGCTAATTAAGCTTATTATGTAATTATTATTGAGCTAGCTAAGCATATTGAGTCATTTAGGAGGAAAAAATGCTAAGTATAGGTCATTTTAGAGCTAGCCTAGGTTAAATATGTCATTTTAGAGCTAAGTAAGGTTATTATGTCATTTTGAAGCTAGCTAAGCATGTGAAGTCATTTAGGAGCTAAACTATGTCATTTCTTAAGCATATTAAGTCATTTTGGAGGAAAAGATCCTAAGTATAGGTCATTTTAGAGCAATCCTAGGTTAAATAGGTCATTTTTAAGCTAGCTAAGCATATTAAGTCATTTGGGAGGGAAAAATGCTAAGTATAGGTCATTTTAGAGCTATCCTAGGTTAAATAGGTCATTTTGGAGCTAATTAAGCTTATTATGTAATTATTAAGCTAGCTAAGCATATTAAGTCATTTTGGAGGAAAAAATGCTAAGTATAGGACATTTTAGAGCTATTTTAGGTTAAATAGGTCATTTTGGAGCTAATTAAGCTTATTATGTAATTATTAAGCTAGCTAAGCATATTAAGTCATTTTGGAGGAAAAAATGCTAAGTATAGGTCATTTTAGAGCTATCCTAGGTTAAATATGTCATTTTGGAGCTAATTAAGCTTATTATGTCATTTTTGAGCTAGCTAAGCATATCGAGTCATTTTGGAGGAAAAAAATGCTAAGTATATGATTATGTCGCTAGTATCCTTATGGCAGAGAACCCGGGCCGACATGACTAGTCATAGAACCAAGGTGGCACAAACGTACAGGGACAGGCATACATGACCCAGCAATGCACGTGTCGGTCATCAGCGAGTGCAACCAAGTCGTAGCAAGCTACAAGGACTTCGGTGATACACCGCGTGACATTTCCCCGTAGGGACAGACATAGGAGCAAACAAGGACACATGCCGGTCAATCCATGTGTTCTGGAGCAGTAGCGAACTACCATGGCTCAGTGGAAGCACTAGGAGGCATTTCCCTGTATGGAAGGCTACCAAAGGCACACGACTAGATGTCGAATCCCACAAATACAATGCATTCAAACATACACACATTATGCACGATATGTGTAGATACAACATGGCATCACAACAAAACTCTATTAAGCAAAACACTTGGGAAACTTACCGTCATCACGGAGGTGTAGGTGTAGGTGTAGGTGTAGGACCGGTCGCGCCAGTGGCAGACGGAGAAGGATCGGTCGATGCTTGTCGGGAGTTACGCTGCACCAAAGATTATTTCCAATGTATCATTAGCATGATGCAACTCAAATGTGAAGACTAGTAACTAATGACCGTTCAAATGAAACTCACCGTGCCCGCCGGAGCAATGACTGGCATCGACGGAGGGGTCTGGCCGTTCTTCTCGCACATGGACTGCACATTTGGTTTTGACGAGTCAGTCATATTAGTTACTAATGAAAGGAACATTGTGTGCATGATTTAGCTAATATGCAGAAGAAACTTACCATGAAGAGATCGTACATGGCCCGGTTAGCCGAGTCGTTCCGGTTCCTCTCCTCCTCCAACAGCCTAACCGTCCTCTCCTCATTCTCCCTCTCCCTCTCCGTCGCCTGCCGGTCCCTCTCCGCCAACTGCCGGTCCCTCTCCTCAAAAGCAGACTGGGTCTTCGCTCTCTCTGCCTCAATAGCAGCCTGCAACACCACTCGTTAGCATTGTAATCATCGACGGTCGCAAACACAATGTAATGGAGGAAAGGCTACTGAGTCCATATAACAAACCTGGAATTCGATTTCCACTGGTCGTAAACGAGACGGTATCTCAGGATCAGAGCTGGTCTGGCGCTTCTTGATCTGCGGGAGAGTGCTACTACAACGTATCAGTCCATTACCCATGGCTAACGAGCCATGGGACCTCCCGCCACCAGATATCATCACTAGCTCTGGATCAAAAGGCCGGCTCGGGTTAAAGTCTGGCCCTTTCCTCTCCTTCCCCTGCTTAACGTACTGCACCATCTTGTGGTGGGAGGCCACGTTGCTGAAATTATTTGCATTTTCGAGGTCAGACTCAGAGAATGCCTTGGCCTTCTTGTACGGTGCCATATTGGACATGCCATAGAGGTCGAACAGCTCTGGCACTCGAGCCTTGTTGAATTTTGACTAAAAGAGAGGAACAGAGTATTAGTTAAGGACTCAAGCTAGCACAAAGAATGAATTTGCATGAATCATGAAGCAAACCACACATACCCAGTTATTCCCGTACCCATATAGGTTGACGCTGCCTAGATGGTGTGGCACGCCTTTCATTTTGAGACGCTTCTCCTTTGCAATGTTGTGGGCGACGCGCCATTGGGGAGAGCACCACTCATCCACCAACGCCTCCCAGCAGTCCATCTTGTCCGCACACCATCTCGGGGGCACCTAAGTTAAGCAAGAGAAATTTGAGCGCTAAGCCTACGAATCAAATTAAGGAAACTAAGTACAAGGCCTTTAGAATAGGTAATTACCTTCATGTACTTCTCCTTACTCAGATACTTGTTCCGGCACTTCTCTTTTCTCCTCCTAATACCAGTCTATGCTAAGTAGTCTCGAACAGCCTGCGTCCGAGCCTCGTGCCGAAAGTTTCCAAGTAGGCGCCTGCACTCGGCGTCGATAACCCGAGCCGCGACCTCCTCCTGTCCCTCAGCACACCTGTAGAAGGTCTGCAATCAAACAAGAAAACACGGATTAGAAGGTCCGCAATCAAACAAGAAAACACATGTAGAAGGTATGCAATCAAAGAAGAAAACACAACGTAAATGGCAAAGGAGAAATTACCCAAAATGTGGCGATCACAATGTCGGCCACCGTGGCGCACTCGACATCGCCGACCCTATGCTCCGGCGGGGCCGAGGCAGCCAAGTAGTGCTCCCAGGTCATTCCTATCTCTGGAACCCGGCCCTCACCGGGCAACGTGACCCACCCAGGAAAGCACTGGCGACAAATCACACCAAGGACAGTGTTGGGCTTGCGGACCCCGTCTGAGTGTGTCCAAGAACTGCAGTATGACAAGGCCAACGAATTAGATATTCGAAGAAACGTCAAGGCAAAAGGTTAAACAAGAGTAAATGCACTTACTTCTCCCCGTTAGGCGCAATCAACCACCTCTGGTCGGGGGTCGTCGGGGTGGGCGGGAGCTTTGTACCACCACGCTGGTAGACTTTGCGCCCCTCAACCAACTCACCCTCGCTATAGCTATCAGAACTATAGTCTGCACCCTGAACACGACCATGTGCACTCGACTCCGTCCAGTCCTCCCATGGGCTCGGGTCCGACTCAGCGTGACCCCGTCTGAGCTCCGTAGTCTCGTGGGGCGAAGACTCGGCGGCCCGAGGCTCGTCGACGGCCCGAGGCTCGGCGGCCCGAGGCTCGTGGAGTGGAGTCCGAGACGGGTCCACCTCAAATGGCTCGATCTCAGACGGAGCAGTCCTGTGGTCGGGTGACTCAGCTGGGGGTGGCGGCGAGGAAGGCGTAGCAGCTTTCCTACCTCTCCCGCCGCCACGTCCACCTCTAGCAGCCTTCTCCTTCTTCTTACCCCCCCGACCTCTCCCGGCCGAAGAAGAAGCGACCGTCGCTGGACTATGCAAACTGAGATCTAGCGCTCTCCGGAGGCTATGGGGGGGAATGGAACTACCCTTCCCACCACGCGCCGAGGTAGGAGCCTCGGAGCGCTCTCGACCCGCGCCCACCATGTGTCAACACCTGGAATGACAAAGAGTAAACGAAATTAGTACAACATAAAAAAATGAATAGCTGACATGAATAATAATATGTATATAAATTCATTTTAGAGGAATAAATGCTAAGTATAGCTCATTTTAGAGCTATCCTAGGTTAAATAGGTCATTTTTGAGCTAATTAAGGTTGTTATGTCATTTTTGAGCTAGCTAAGCATATAAATTTATTTTGGAGGAATAAATGCTAAGTATAGCTCATTTTAGAGCTATCTTATGTTAAATAGGTCATATTTGAGCTAGCTAGGTTAAAACTTGAACTAATTAATAATATATATGTATATAATAATAATGGAATACCTGACAGGAACTATACTATTAATCTTCATCGTCATCATTAATAAATGCATCATCATCGTCTATATATGCTTCGGGGTCAATAAATGCATCATCCTCATCACTATCAGTAATGACGTGCTCATCATCATCATCATCAATAAATTCATCAACATCTGGAAGGCCTCCTGTATGTAATCGGTCAAGCATTGACAGGTCATCCGCTGCAGTAACCTCTTCTTGTTCCGGCTCTTCTTGTTCCTGCTCAGGCTCGGATTCACTGTCGATGTCTACTTGAATGTTCCGAGGTGAGCGGTTCTTGAAACGTTTTTTGGAAAGACGTGTTTCTTGGAACAATTCTCCTTCATATGTGTCTGGATTAGTGTGAGGTTCATAATCCTCTTCATTGGGGGTAGGTGGTCTAACACGTGGCGGCACTTCATAAACGACATCCCAACCTTCGAGATTTGGATTACTTTGGCAGGCCCACGGTAGATAGAAAACTTGGGTTGCCTGTTGAGCCGTAATATAGACATCGGGAACATCCAAATGGGTGCTTTGTTTGATTTCGACTAGCCCTAGATGTTCATGAGTCCTTCTAGTCTCTTTCGGCTGGAACCAATGACATTTGAAGACTACGACATTCGGTGGGTTTGCATCATAGAATAAAAGTTCATAAATTGCTTCAACTCTTCCATAATACTCGGTATCTCCTTCGCCGATAGCAGAGACACAACAATTTGTAGACTTTCGGTCGGCCATAGATAGTTCTTTGCCATAGGTACGAAAGCGATACCCGTTGATGTCGTATTTGTCAAATGAATGGACCTTATAGTCAAAACCATTAGCGACTTGTCTCAATTTGGCGTCCATAGACTCTGAACTAGCCTACAAGTTTAATACGAAAGGATTGTTGCATTAGCCAGAAATTAGAAGAAGAAATGAAATGGTCTAATGGAAATTACCGTTTGTTTGAACCAAGAGATGAAACCGGGATAGCCGCCTCCATGCATTGCCAGAAGCTCATACTCTTCGACGGAATCCTTTTGGATAACCGCTCCATACGAGAATTTGGCGACGTATCGACTGTATCAAATATCCGGGAATAAGAGTAGTTCAAATGAAGTAGAGGTTGCGAAACAATGTACCGAGAACTTACTCGATGTACGGCCGCACTTTTGTTAGATTGTTCAAGATATACAACGTAATGGTCCGCCATTCCTCGTTATCCAACGATAAGGGAGTATAAGCACCGGCTGGTGCAAGCTTCCCTTTGAATAGGCTGAGGTTGGATTCACCCTTTTTAGGGTCGCCAACATTGTACCGAGGCTTCGGATTATGCAAATGACGATTTTTGGCTTTGTAGTGTGCTGTCACGAAGTTTGCCGCCTCCTCAGTAATGAATGCCTCGGCCATCGATGCTTCAATTCGACGTTTGTTTTTACATTTTGCTCGAAGCGTCTTCTGCATCCTCTCAGTTGCGTAGCACCAACGATTCTGCACGGGCCCCCCCAATCGTGCCTCGGTCGGGAGGTGCAAAATCAAATGCTGCATTGGATTAAAGAAGCCAGGTGGAAAGATCTTCTCCAACTTGCAGATCAACTCCGGCGCCAACTCTTCCATTTCTTCTAGCAAGCCAGGCGATAATTCTTTCGCGCATAGAACACGGAAGAAATAGCT
>LR738709.1:76415837-76493071 GCA_902687465.1 Secale cereale
CGGGGGAGGGCCGGCGACGGGGGCGGCGAGCTTCAGCGACGGGGACGACGTGTTCTGGTTCGAGGGGGGGGCGGGGGTTCGATGTTGCGGGCTGAGCCCGAGCGCGCCCATATGCCAAAATATTGGCGCGACGCCAAAACTCTCGTTCGCGAAAATTTTCAAGCGCGCTCGTTCGCCAAAAAAAAATATTGGCGCTCGTTCGCCAAAACTTTCGTTCGCGAATTTAAAAAAGAAATTTTCATAACCAAATTTGTCATCCATTTGATCGGGTTTAAAAAGAAAGCAATCAAAGCAATAAACTTCATTCATCGCAAAAAATGTCACCAATCACCGCATTGTTGTTGTAGATTGTACAACTTTAGCGAGCTCACCTGCCTGCCGCACAGAGCTGGGGGCTCCACTCAAATCGCCGCACAGAGCTGCCACATGGACATCAATTGCAATAATATACCGTACGGAGCAAGTACCTGCTGGCCGTCAGAAACGCGAGTACACGACCACGTCCCCGTGCTCCTGCTGGTCGTCAGCCTCCCAAGCGCGCTTGGCGCTCCTGATGGCCGTCATGAACGCAGGCCGCTCCTGGTGGCTGCTAGGGTTCGTGTCGAGGGGGAGCATGGCTTGGCGAGGACAAACGTAGGACTGGATAGAGCGAGGCTGGTTCAGGCCCTTCTAGTTGCTACGGCCCAATAAGCTGTCCAGGTGGGTGCAGTGTTCCATCACGGTCCAAAGATATTTCACGGTGATTTTTAACTGACTTTGCTTTTTTAGCGACCGATCAGGGCTGTATACGTATATGTATATAACAGTATCGCCAAAAATCAAGGTAGGGCGAGCGCCCAACCTCGCCCTACCGGGAGCTCCGCCCCTGGCTATAATCCAAACAAATATTATCTCTTTTTTGTTTTTTTACCTGAAAAAAAAAAACCATCTCTTTGCCATCTGCCAGCGGATGGCAAAGATTCTTTGCCATCTGCTGGCAGATGGCAAAGAGGTGGGGCTGGTACGCCGTTATCCACTTAACGGCAACATGAGTTGGCTATCTCTTTGCCATCTGCTGGCAGATGGCAAAGATTGTTTGCCATCTGCTGGCAGATGGCAAAGAATTGGCTGATGGCAACCATGTTCTTTGCCATCTGTCAGTTCTTTGCCATCTGTTTTTTATAAGCAGATGGCAAAGAAGTTCTTTGCCATCAGCTGGCAGATGGCAAAGAGCTGGCTGATGGCAAAAACCCAGATTCCAGTAGTGTATAGGCTACTTCTACGGTAAATTCAACCTTAGATTATCTTCGAAACTTGCTCCTGCTCCGTTGCTTTATGCTTAGATTCATATTTCTAAATTCGCCCTTAGACTCATTTGGTCTGTAGAAAGATCTCCGCAGTTCTTCTGTGATAGATCTGCGTAAATTTCATCTTTTTCTTACCGCTCAGATCTATTTTACCTTAGCCTCTTGTAGAAACCCGTTTCTTTGTCTTTGATAAGTCTGCAAGTTACTCGCCGGTTTAATCGATCATATATTGCTCCTGCAATGTATCAACCATGAATCCGACGGTTTAGCTTCTTCTTTTTTGTTATCATAAACCGGTAGTAGCTTGTTTCCCATCTACTCCCGGGTTGTCAATGCCATTAGTCCCTTATCTCAGCCGTCGATGTAGTTTTGATAATATGATCCGGTTTATGCTTCAGTACTTGAGTAATCCGGATTTTGCACTTTACTTTTTCAGCGCTTTCCTTCTGCCAATATGTCTGCCAAGCAGTTTGTTTCTTGTAACTGGGTCCCTTCCCGCATTACGGAAGATGATTTAACCAACGCTGCGTCAATTGGTATTCTGGGCCCCCGAGCAGTTCTGAAATGGCGGGCCCCAGGAGGTGAGTGTCCTCCTACCCCCAAAGACGGAGAGATTATTGTTTTCTTCGACCACTTAGCCCGGGGTTTCAGTCCTCCCGATTCAAAAAATTTCCGGGATGTACTGGCCGCTTTTCAACTCCATCCTCAGGACATAGGCCCAAATTCCGTATAAAACGTCTGTAATTTCCAAGTCTTTTCTGAGGTATACCTTCAAGAAGAACCGTCAGTGGATTTGTTCCGGGACTTTTTCCACTTAAACCGGCGGACTGAGTTCACCGCCGGACCACATCAAGAACTGGGTGGTGTCAGTATTCAGAAGAGGAGAGATGTAATTTTTCCTCATGCTGCTCTCCATACACACCCCAAGGATTGGAATCAATCCTGGTTTTATTGCAAGGATACCTCGCCTGAAGGAGAGAACCCACTGCCGGGTTATCGTGAACATCGTCTTCCTGAAGATCATCCACTGCCGCAGCGTCTCAGCTCCTCAGAACGGCCCCGGTTTGCCCCTCAACTCGCCAAACTCAAAGCCTTTATGGCCAACGGATTGACTGGAGTTGACTTCGTGCCTTGTTGGCTTGCCTAGAGTATCCTCCCTCTGAGCCGGCGCTCCGGTTTGATGTGCCAGTATACCGGAAAGCCGGATGATCCTCAGTGCCATACCGACATAATGCTTCCTGAGAAGGAAGTTATTGAATCTGCTAAGAAAATGCTCAACATCTCTTTGGAGGAATGTAGCCAAACCGGATTGGCTCCATATTACAAGAAGAACAAATTGCCAGCAGTAAGCTTTTAATCTCTTCTATTTACTTCTAATCCATCCATTTAAATTATCTTCCATTTATCTTTCATCTTCTACACAGGCCGACGATCCTTTTTGGAAAAGGAAATCTCAAGATAAGTCAGGCAAACAGCCACGCCGGAAAACCTTCGTTGTTAAGAAGAAAAAGACAGCTGCTGGCTCCGGTTCACATGTTGAAGAAGATGATCCGGATTCTGAGGTATGAGTTGATCCTGATATGCTTTGTTCTCTTTTATCCCGATTTATGTTAACAGTGTATTTTCACAGGATTTGGCTGAAGCTGATAAAGCGGCCGAAACTAAGGTAATCATTCTTTCTTCAGATTCTGAACCGTCGGTGCCCAAGATTCGTAAGGCATCTCGGAAGTACCCTTTTTCTCATCCTTACGCTCAACTGGACCCCAGTTTTCTTTTGAAGAAGCAGCAACACGAAGCCCGCCGGACTACACGCCATAGTGGCCATGTAGTCGATGTTGGAGAACGTAGTATTTTCAAATTTTCCTACGATCACACAAGATCTATCTACCAGATGCATAGCAACGAGAGGGAAGAGTGTGTCTACGTACCCTCGTAGACCGGAAGCGGAAGCGTCAAGTGACGCGGTTGATGTAGTCGAACTTCTTCGTGATCCAACCGATCAAGCACCAAACGTACGACACCTCCGCGTTCAGCACACGTTCAGCTTGATGACGTCCCACGAGCTCTTGATCCAGTTGAGCTTCACGAGAGAGTTTCGTCAGCACGACGGCGTGGTGATAGATATGATGTATCTACCGGCGCAGGGCTTCGCCTAAGCACTGCGACGGTATGACCGAGGTGTGTTTCTGTGGAGGGGGGCACCGCACACGGCTAGAACAATTCAACTTGTGTGTCTTTGGGTGCCCCCCTGCCCCCGTATATAAAGGAGCAAGGGGGGAGGCCGGCCGGCCCTCCTATGGTGCAGCTAGGGCTGCAATCCTACTAGGAATAGGATTGCAATCCTATTCCTAGTAGGAATCTACCAAAGAAGGAAAAAGGGGGAAGGAAAGAGAGGGAGAGGGAGAGGGAAAGAGGGGCCGCGCCCCCCTCCCCTAGTCCTATTCGGACTCCTCCTAGGGAGGGGGCGCGCCACCTCCTGGCTGCTGCCCTCTCTCTCCCCTATAGCCCACCAGGGCCCACCATTCCCCCGGGGGGTTCCGGTAACCCCCCCGGCACTCCGGTAAATTCCGAAACTTTCCAGAACACTTCCGGTGTCCGAATATAGTCGTCCAATATATCAATCTTTATGTCTCGAACATTCCGAGACTCCTCGTCATGTCCGTGATCTCATCTGGGACTCCGAACTTCCTTCGGTACATCAAAACTCATAAACTCATAATACCGATCGTCATCAAACGTTAAGCGTGCGGACCCTACGGGTTCGAGAACTATGTAGACATGACCGAGACTCATCTCCGGTCAATAACCAATAGCGGAACCTGGATGCTCATATTGGCTCCTACATATTCTACGAAGATCTTTATCGGTCAAACCGCATAACAACATACGTTGTTCCTTTTGTCATCGGTATGTTACTTGCCCGAGATTCGATCGTCGGTATCTCTATACCTAGTTCAATCTCGTTACTGGCAAGTATCTTTACTCGTTCCGTAATACATCATCTCGTGACTAACTCATTAGTCATTTGCTTGCAAGGCTTATTATGATGTGCATTACCGAGAGGGCCCAGAGATACCTCTCCGACACTCGGAGTGACAAATCCTAATCTTGATCTATGCCAACACCACGAATACTTTTGGAGACACCTGTAGAGCATCTTTATGATCACCCAGTTACGTTGTGACGTTTGATAGCACACGAGGTGTTCTTACGGTATTCGGGAGTTGCATAATCTCATAGTCATAGGAACATGTATAAGTCATGAAGAAAGCAATAACAGTAAAACTAAACGATCATAGTGCTATGCTAACGGATGGGTCTAGTCCATCACATCATTCTCCTAATGATGTGATCTCGTTGATCAAATGACAACTCATGTCTATGGCTAGGAAACATAGCCATCTTTGATCAATGAGCTAGTCTTAGTAGAGGCATACTAGGGACATACTATTTTGTCTATGTATTCACACATGTATCAAGTTTCCGGTTAATACAATTCTAGCATGAATAAAAGACATTTATCATGATATAAGGAAATACAAATAACATATTTATTATTGCCTCTAGGGCATATTTCCTTCAGTCTCCCACTTGAACTAGAGTCAATAATCTAGATTACAAAGTGATGATCCTCACACCCATGGAGTCCTGGTGCTGATCATGTTTTGCCCGTGGAAGAGGCTTAGTCAACGGGTCTGCAACATTCAGATCCGTATGTATTTTGCAAATCTCTATGTCTCCCTCTTTGACTAGATCGCGGATGGAATTGAAGCATCTTTTGATGTGCTTTGTTCTCTTGTGAAACCTGGATTCCTTCTCCAAGGCTATTGCTCCAGTGTTGTCACAAAAGATTTTCATTGGATCCGATGCACTAGGTATTACACCTAGATCGGATATGAACTCCTTCATCCAGAATCCTTCATTTGCTGCTTCCGAAGCAGCTATGTATTCCGCTTCACACGTAGATCCCGCCACGACGCTCTGCTTGGAACTGCACCAACTGACAGCTCCACCGTTCAATAAAAATACATATCCGGTTTGTGACTTAGAGTCATCCGGATCAGTGTCAAAGCTAGAATCGACGTAACCATTTACGACGAGTTCTTTGTCACCTCCATATACGAGAAACATATCCTTTGTCCTTTTCAGGTACTTCAGGATGTTCTTGACCCCTGTCCAGTGATCCACTCCTGCATTACTTTGGTACCTTCCTGCTAGACTTATAGCAAGGCACAGATCAGGTCTGGTACACAGCATTGCATACATGATAGATCCTATGGCTGAGGCATAGGGAATGACTTTCATTTTTTCTCTATCTTCTGCAGTGGTCGGGCATTGAGTCTTACTCAACTTCATACCTTGTAATACAGGCAAGAACCCTTTCTTTGACTGATCCATTTTGAACTTCTTCAAAATCTTATCAAGGTATGTGCTTTGTGAAAGTCCATATAAGCGTCTTGATCTATCTCTATAGATCTTGATGCCTAATATACAAGCAGCTTCACCGATGTCTTTCATTGAAAAACTCTTATTCAAGTATCCTTTTATGCTATCCAGAAATTCTATATCATTTCCAATCAATAATATGTCATCCACATATAATATTAGAAATGCTACAGAGCTCCCACTCACTTTCTTGTAAATACAGGCTTCTCCAAAATTCTGTATAAAACCATATGCTTTGATCACCTCATCAAAGCGTATATTCCAACTCCGAGATGCTTGCACCAGTCCATAGATGGATCGCTGGAGCTTGCATACTTTGTTAGCACCTTTTGGATCGACAAAACCTTTTGGTTGCATCATATACAACTCTTCTTTGAGATATCCATTCAGCAATGCAGTTTTGACATCCATTTGCCAGATTTCATAATCATAAAATGCGGCAATTGCTAACATGATTCGGACAGACTTAAGCATCGCTACTGGTGAGAAAGTCTCATCGTAGTCAACTCCTTGAACTTGTCGAAACCCTTTCGCAACAAGTCGATCTTTGTAAACAGTAACATTACCGTCTACGTCGGTCTTCCTCTTGAAGATCCATTTATTTTCGATGGCCTGCCAATCATCGGGCAAGTCAACCAAAGTCCATACTTTGTTCTCATACATGGATCCCATCTCAGATTTCATGGCCTCCAGCCATTTTGCGGAATCTGGGCTCATCATCGCTTCCTCATAGTTTGTAGGTTCGTCATGGTCTAGTAACATGACTTCCAGAACTGGGTTGCCGTACCACTCTGGTGCGGAACGTACTCTGGTTGATCTATGACGTTCAGCAGAAACTTGATCCGAAGTTTCACGATCATCATCATTAACTTCCTCGCTGATTGGTGTAGGAATCATTGGAACAATTTTCTGTGATGTACTACTTTCCAATTCGGGAGAAGGTACAATTACCTCATCAAGTTCTACTTTCCTCCCACTCACTTCTTTCGAGAGAAACTCCTTCTCTAGAAAGGATCCATTTTTAGCAACGAATATCTTGCCTTCGGATCTGTGATAGAAGGTGTACCCAACAGTCTCTTTTGGGTATCCTATGAAGACACATTTCTCCGACTTGGGTTCGAGCTTATCAGGTTGAAGCTTTTTCACATAAGCATCGCAGCCCCAAACTTTAAGAAACGAAAACTTTGGTTTCTTGCCAAACCATAGTTCATAAGGTGTCGTATCAATGGATTTAGATGGTGCCCTATTTAATGTGCATGCAGCTGTCTCTAAAGCATAACCCCAAAACGATAGTGGTAAATCGGTAAGAGACATCATAGATCGCACCATATCCAATAAAGTACGGTTACGACGTTCGGACACACCATTACGCTGTGGTGTTCCGGGTGGCGTGAGTTGTGAAACTATTCCATATTGTTTCAAATGAAGACCAAACTCGTAACTCAAATATTCTCCTCCACGATCAGATCGTATAAACTTTATTTTCTTGTTATGATGATTCTCTACTTCACTCTGAAATTCTTTGAACTTTTCAAATGTTCCAGACTTGTGCTTCATTAAGTAGATATACCCATATCTGCTCATATCATCAGTGAAGGTTAGAAAATAACGATACCCGCCGCGAGCTTCAACACTCATTGGCCCACATACATCAGTATGTATGATTTCCAACAAATCTGTTGCTCGCTCCATAGTTCCGGAGAACGGAGTTTTAGTCATCTTGCCCATGAGGCATGGTTCGCAAGCACCAAGTGATTCATAATCAAGTGATTCCAAAAGTCCATCACTATGGAGTTTCTTCATGCGCTTTACACCAATATGACCTAAACGGCAGTGCCACAAATAAGTTGCACTATCATTATTAACCTTGCATCTTTTGGTTTCAATATTACGAATATGTGTGTCACTACAATCGAGATCCAATAAGAATAGACCAATCTTCAAGGGTGCATGACCATAGAAGATATTATTCATAAAAATAGAACAACCATTATTCTCTGATTTAAATGAATAACCGTCTCGCAACAAACAAGATCCAGATATAATGTTCATGCTCAACGCTGGCACCAAATAACAATTATTTAGGTCTAAAACTAATCCCGAAGGTTGATGTAGAGGTAGCGTGCCGACGGCGATCACATCGACGTTGGAACCATTTCCCAAGCGCATCGTCACCTCGTCCTTAGCTAATCTTCGTTTAATCCGTAGTCCCTGTTTCGAGTTACAAATATTAGCAACCGAACCGGTATCAAATACCCAGGTACTACTACGAGTATTAGTAAGGTACACATCAATAACATGTATATCATATATAACTTTGTTCACCTTGCCATCCTTCTTATCCCCCAAATACTTGGGGCAGTTCCGCTTCCCGTGTCCAGTCCCCTTGCAGTAGAAGCACTCAGTTTCAGGCTTGGCTCCAGACTAGGGTTTCTTCGTGGGAGTAGCAACTGTCTTGCTATTCTTCTTGAAGTTCCCCTTCTTTCCCTTGCCCTTTTTCTTGAAACTAGTGGTCTTGTTAACCATCAACACTTGATGCTCCTTTTTGATTTCTACCTCCACAGCCTTGAGCATAGCGAAGAGCTCGGGAATTGTCTTTTGCATCCCTTTCATATTATAGTTCATCACGAAGCCTTTATAGCTTGGTGGAAGTGATTGAAGAACTCTATCAATAACACTATCCTCGTCAACTTTGCAACCAAGTTGAGTCATATGATTGTAGTACCCAGACATTCTGAGCAAGTGTTCACTGATAGAACTATTCTCCTCCATCTTGCAGCTGTAGAACTTATTGGAAATCTCATATTTCTCAATCCGGGCATTTGCTTGAAATATTAACTTCAACTCCTGGAACATCTCATATGGTCCATGACGTTCAAAACGTCGTTGAAGTCCCGGTTCTAAGCCGTAAAGCATGGCACACTGAACTATCGTGTAGTCATCAGACCGCGACTGCCAGACGTTCAAAGCGTCTACATTAGCGGGAGGGGGCTTGTCACCTAGCGGTGCTTCAAGGACATAATTCTTCTGTGCAGCAATGAGGATAATCCTCAAGTTACGGACCCAATCCGTGTAATTGCTACCATCATCTTTCAACTTAGCTTTCTCTAGGAATGCATTAAAATTCAAAGGAACGGTTGCACGTGCCATTGATCTACAACAACATAGATATGCAAAAACTATCAGGACTAAGTTCATGATAAATTAAAGTTCAATTTAATCATATTAATTAAAGAACTCCCACTTAGATAGACATCCCTCCGGTCATCTAAATGATCACGTGATCCAAATCAACTAAACCATGTCCGATCATCACGTGAGATGGAGTAGTTTCAATGGTGAACATCTTATGTTGATCATATCTACTCTATGATTCACGCTCGACCTTTCGGTCTCCAGTGTTCCGAGGCCATATATGCATATGCTAGGCTCGTCAAGTTTAACCCGAGTATTCTGCGTGTGCAAAACTGGCTTACACCCGTTGTATTTGAACGTAGAGCTTATCATACCCGATCATCACGTGGTGTCTCGGCACGACGAACTTTTGCAACGGTGCATACTTAGGGAGAACACTTATACCTTGAAATTTAGTAAGGGATCATCCTATAATGCTACCGTCGTTCTCAGGAAAATAAGAAGCATAATAAGATAAACATCATATGCAATCAAAAATATGTGACATGATATGGCCATCATCATCTTGTGCTTTTGATCTCCATCTCCAAAGCAACGTCATGATCACCTTCGTCACCGGCGCGACACCTTGATCTCCATCGTAGCATCGTTGTCATTTCGCCAACTATTGCTTCTATGACTATCGCTACCGCTTAGTGATAAAGTAAAGCAATTACATGGCGATTGCATTTCATACAATAAAGTGACAATCAAATGCTCCTGCCAGTTGCCGATAACATTACAAAACATGATCATCTCAAACAAAACCGTATAACTCATCATGTCTTGACCATATCACATCACAACATGCCCTGCAAAAACAAGTTAGACGTCCTCTACTTTGTTGTTGCAAGTTTTACGTGGCTGCTTTGGGCTTAGCAAGAACCGTTCTTACCTACGCATACAAAACCACAACGGTGTTTTGTCAAGTATGTGCTGTTTTAACCTTCACAAGGACCGGGCGTAGCCACACTTGATTCAGCTAAAGTGAGAGAGACAGACACCCACCATTCACCTTTAAGCAACGAGTGCTCATAATGGTGAAACCAGTCTCGCGTAAGCGTACGCGTAATGTCGGTCCGGGCCGCTTCATCTCACAATACCGCCGAAGCAAAGTATGACATGCTGGTAAGCAGTATGACTAGTATCGCCCACAACTCATTGTGTTCTACTCGTGCATATCATCTACGCATAGACCTGGCTCATGATGCCACTGTTGGAGAACGTAGTATTTTAAAATTTTCCTACGATCACACAAGATCTATCTACCAGATGCATAGCAATGAGAGGGAAGAGTGTGTCTACGTACCCTCGTAGACCGGAAGCGGAAGCGTCAAGTGAGGCGGTTGATGTAGTCGAACTTCTTCGCGATCCAACCGATCAAGCACCAAACGTACGGCACCTCCGCGTTCAGCACACGTTCAGCTTGATGACGTCCCACGAGCTCTTGATCCAGTTGAGCTTCACGGGAGAGTTTCGTCAACACGACGGCGTGGTGAAGGATATGATGTATCTACCGGCGCAGGGCTTCGCCTAAGCACTACGACGGTATGACCGAGGTGTGTTTCTGTGGAGGGGGGCACCGTACACGGCTAGAACAATTCAACTTGTGTGTCTTTGGGTGCCCCCCTGCCCCCGTATATAAAGGAGCAAGGGGGGAGGCCGGCCAGCCCTCCTATGGTGCGGCTAGGGCTGCAATCCTACTAGGAATAGGATTGCAATCCTATTCCTAGTAGGAATCTACCAAAGAAGGAAAAAGGGGGAAGGAAAGAGAGGGAGGGGGAGAGGGAAAGAGGGGCCGCGCCCCCTCCCCTAGTCCTATTCGGACTCCTCCTAGGGAGGGGGCGCGCCACCTCCTGACTGCTGCCCTCTCTCTCCCCTATAGCCCACCAGGGCCCACCATTCCCCCGGGGGGTTCCGGTAACCCCCCCGGCACTCCGGTAAATTCCGAAACTTTCCAGAACACTTCCGTTGTCCGAATATAGTCGTCCAATATATCAATCTTTATGTCTCGGACATTCCGAGACTCCTCGTCATGTCCGTGATCTCATCCGGGATTCCGAACTTCCTTCGGTACATCAAAACTCATAAACTCATAATACCGATCATCATCAAACATTAAGCGTGCGGACCCTACGGGTTCGAGAACTATGTAGACATGACCGAGACTCATCTCCGGTCAATAACCAATAGCAGAACCTGGATGCTCATATTGGCTCCTACATATTCTACGAAGATCTTTATCGGTCAAACCGCATAACAACATAGATTCGATTGTCGGTATCTCTATACCTAGTTCAATATCGTTACCGGCAAGTCTCTTTACTCGTTCCGTAATACATCATCTCGTGACTAACTCATTAGTCATTTGCTTGCAAGGCTTATTATGATGTGCATTACCGAGAGGGCCCAGAGATACCTCTCCGACACTCGGAGTGACAAATCCTAATCTTGATCTATGCCAACACCACGAATACTTTCGGAGACACCTGTAGAGCATCTTTATGATCACCCAGTTACGTTGTGAAGTTTGATAGCACACAAGGTGTTCTTACGGTATTCGGGAGTTGCATAATCTCATAGTCATAGGAACATGTATAAGTCATGAAGAAAGCAATAGCAGTAGAACTAAACAATCATAGTGCTATGCTAACGGATGGGTCTAGTCCATCACATCATTCTCCTAATGATGTGATCTCGTTGATCAAATGACAACTCATGTCTATGGCTAGGAAACATAGCCATCTTTGATCAATGAGCTAGTCTTAGTAGAGGCATACTAGGGACATACTATTTTGTCTATGTATTCACCCATGTATCAAGTTTCCGGTTAATACAATTCTAGCATGAATAAAAGACATTTAGCATGATATAAGGAAATACAAATAACATCTTTATTATTGCCTCTAGGGCATATTTCCTTCAGTCGAGTCTTCCGGAATATCTCTCACTCCGGCCCGGAGGCGCCGCTCTGAGGTTCTAATTTCTCCAACTCTTCTTCATCCCAAGGCCGGACTTATACGCAAACCACTTAAACCGTCTGATCCTAATTATCAGGAGTCACCTTTATCATCTTCCGGCGAATCAACCGCCACACAGGTCCCGACTCTAAAAACTGTCCTTGGGTAAGTCCTTTATCCCATCCGGTTTACCCCTGTATTTGCCTTTATGATTCTAATTTATTTTTCAATTCCTTTCAGCAAGCCCAAGCCTAGCAAAAAGGCCAAGGCCAGCAAAACAGCTGCTGAGACTGCTACTGCCGATCCGGCAGCTGATCCGGACGAGGTCATCCCTCCAGAAAACGAGCCTACCATTCATCTTGATGATCCTGCTCCCATGGATCATGATTATGTTGCTGCTCCTGAAAATCCCAATGCTGAAGATGTCCATGAACCGGCAAGCCCTGTCCGGGCCAGCCCTCCTCGGACTAGCCCGGCTCCCGTTAGTCCGGTTCATACTGCTGCCCCTTCTCAGCCAAATATTGCTTCTTCCCCGGATGTTCAAATAACCGGGACGGGTTTTACCGCTCCTGCTGAGCCTATCGTCTTAGCTAAGCACACTGCTAAAACGGAGAAACTCCAGCAAGAGAAGGGCAAGTGGAGCACAGACTTGTCCAATTATGCCGAGCTGAGTGCCCAGGAACTTTATTACGGGTATTTGAACCGGCTTCATACCAGTCGGGACTATGAAGCGGGCTTGGTCAATATGATGAAGGACAAATACGAGGTATCTTACTTGTCTTTTGCCTTTGCCTTCTTTGTATTTCTGTCTATGTCATGGTAGCCCCCAAGTTCCGGTTTAGCTTTGTTGGAAGGTGAACCGGTACTTTCCAAATGTGAACAAATAATCTTACATTAGCCCCCAAGTGCCAGGGGCATAGCTCGTTTTATGTGCCTGGGACTTGTCTGAATCTTTCTTTCGATGCTTCAACTGCCCATTAGCCCCCAAGTGTCAAGTAGATAACTTGCTTTATGTGCTTGAGACTTGTCTTTAATCTTCCAAGGGACAGGAATATTACATCTGCCATCAAAGGAAGTACCCTAGGGACAAGAACAGATTTTATTTTGCCATCAAAGGGAATGATCAACCAAGGGACAGGAATATTACATCTGCCATCAAAGGAAGATTCCCTAGGGACAAGAACAAGTTTTTTTCTTTTGCCATCAAAGGGAATGATCAACCAAGGGACATGAATATTACATCTGCCATCAAAGGAAGGTTCCCTAGGGACAAGAACAGGTTTGTTTTCTTTTGCCATCAAAGGGAATGATCAACCAAGGAACAGGAATATTACATCTGCCATCAAAGGAAGGTCCCCTAGGGACAAGAACAGGTTTTTTTTCTTTTGCCATCAAAGGGAATGATCAACCAAGGGACATGAATATTATATCTGCCATCAAAGGAAGGTTCCCTAGGGACAAGAAACTTTTCTTTTGCCATCAAAGGGATTTGGTCCACCAAGGGACAGGAATATTACATCTGCCATCAAAGGTGGATCCCTAAGGACAAGAACTTTTCTTTTGCCATCAAAGGGATTTGGTCCACCAAGGGACAGGAATATTACATCCGCCATCAAAGGTGGATCCCTAAGGACAAGAACATTATGTAGACCGGATCGGAAAAGACTTTATCGAGGATTCATATGTGATCCGTAGCTCCCTAGTTTGGTCCCTTCTGCATAAAATAGTTTGTTCAAAATATCTGTAATAATTTCACAGGACATATACTTAGAAGAAAAAAGGCTGATCCCCCAGTTTACCGAGGGTGCCAGTTTATTCATTAATCATAATATATACATAGGATACAGCAGAGCTCATGGCTCAGGTGTAGTAAGGCCGCTGGAGAGCAATGTTCCGCGGCCTCTTTGTCTCTTCTTCTGATGTCCGTGAGTCTTTGTGCTCTCGAACGTCCACCAGGTAATATGAACCGTTGTGTAGATTCTTACTGACCACAAAGGGCCCTTCCCAAGGCGGGGATAGCTTGTGCATATCTGTTTGGTCTTGGATGAGCCGGAGTACCAAATCCCCCTCCTGGAACGTCCTGGTTTTGACCCGGCGGCTGTGATATCTGCGCAAGTCCTGCTGATAAATCGCGGATCGTGCTGCTGCTATGTCACGCTCTTCATCTAGCCGGTCCAAACTGTCATGTCTTGCCTGTTCATTGGTTGCTTCAACATAAGCCGTCACTTGTGGTGAATCATGGCGGATATCGCTTGGAAGGACCGCTTCAGCACCGTACACCATGAAGAAAGGTTTATAACCTGTGGACCGGTTCGACGTAGTATTGATACTCCAGAGGACAGAAGGTAACTCCTCAACCCAGCACCCTGGTGTTCTTTGCAAGGGAGTCATAAGCCGGGGCTTGATACCTCGCAAAATCTCTTGATTGGCCCTTTCAGCTTGACCATTGGATTGAGGGTGAGCTACAGAAGATACATCTAGGCGAATATGCTCCCTTTGACAAAACTCTTCCATCTCTCCCTTAGATAAATTGGTGCCATTGTCTGTGATGATGCTGTGTGGAAAGCCAAACCGGAAAATTACCTTTTTGATGAATTTAACCGCTGTTGCCGCATCACATTTGCTCACAGGCTCTGCCTCAATCCACTTTGTAAATTTATCCACAGCAACCAGCAGATGAGTTTTTTGATCTTGGGATCGTTTAAAAGGTCCAACCATATCAAGCCCCCAAGTCGCAAACGGCCAAGTAATCGGTATCATCCGCAACTCCTGCGCTGGAACAAGAGCACGCCGTGAAAATTTCTGACAAGCATCGCACCTCCGGACTAGATCCTCCGCATCAGCATGGGCTGTCAGCCAATAGAACCCGTGTCGAAAAGCTTTGGCTACCAAGGATTTTGAACCGGCATGATGGCCACAATCTCCTTCATGGATCTCTTGAAGGATGTCACAGCCTTCCTCGGATGATACACACCGCTGAAATGCTCTGGAAACACTGCGATGGTGAAGTTCCCCGTTTCCAATTGTCATGGACTTGGACCGCCGGATTATATGTCTTGCTTCGATCTCGTCGTCAGGCAACTCTCCACGGCTTAGATACGCCAAGTATGGGAGCGTCCAATCCGGAATAACATGAAGTGCTGCAACTAGATGCGCTTCCGGATCAGGAATGGCCAGACCTTCCTCCGACGGTACCTGAACTGATGGACTGTGTAGCTCATCCAAAAAAGTATTCGGTGGCACCGGTTTACACTGAGAACCCAGCCGGCTTAAAGCATCGGCCGCTTCATTTCGTCGTCGGTCTATGTGATCCACCTGATACCCTTTGAAATATCCTGCAACTGCTTCAACTTCTTGTCTGTAAGCTGCCATGAGAGGGTCTTTAGAATCCCACTTACCGGATACTTGCTGTGCCACTAAATCTGAATCACCAAAACACTTGACCCGGCTCAAGTTCATCTCCTTAGCCATCCGCAGGCCATGAAGCAATGCCTCATATTCTGCTGCATTGTTAGTACAAGGAAACATTAGACGGAGGACATAACAAAATTTGTCACCTCGCGGGGAAGTTAACACAACTCCAGCCCCCGAGCCCTCTAATTGCCTCGAACCGTCAAAGTGAATAGTCCAGTATGTAAGATCCGGCTTCTCCTCTGGTGCTTGCAGTTCTGTCCAATCATTGATGAAATCCACCAATGCTTGGGATTTGATAGCGGTGCGTGGGACATACTTTAATCCGTGTGGGCTAAGCTCAATGGCCCACTTCGCCACTCTGCCAGTGGCTTCCCTGTTCTGGATTATATCCCCCAATGGAGCTGAACTGACAACAGTTATTGGGTGGCCTTGGAAATAATGCTTCAACTTTCGGTTTGCCATGAACACGCCATACATCAGCTTCTGCCAATGCGGGTACCTTTGTTTGGATTCAATGAGAACCTCACTGACATTATAAACCGGACGTTGAACCGGATACTCCTTTCCTGCCTCTTTGAGCTCGACCACGATTGCCACGCTAACTGCCCGTGCATTGGCAGCGATGTATAACAGCATCGGCTCCTTATCAACGGGGGCAGCAAGGACCGGTGGTTCTGCCAGTTGCCGCTTCAAATCCTCAAACGTAGCGTTTGCCTCATCACTCCATATAAACCGGTCTGTCTTTTTTAGCATCTGATAAAGCGGGATTGCCTTCTCCCCCGGACGACTGATGAATCGGCTCAACGCTATAATCCGGCCGGCGATACGCTGAACATCATTGATACAAGCCGGTTTAGCCAAGGACGTGATTGCCTTGATCTTCTCCGGATTGGCTTATATTCCTCTGTTGGACACCAAGAATCCAAGGAGCTTGCCCGCCGGAACACCGAAAGCACACTTCTCCGGATTAAGCATCATTTTATAGGCCCGAAGGTTATCAAAGGTTTCCTTGAGGTCCTCTATCAATGTCTCCTCCTTCCTTGACTTCACCATGATGTCATCCACATAGGCATGAACATTTTTCCCTATCTGCCCCTTAAGACAGTTCTGCACGCAACGCTGGTAAGTTGCTTGGGCACTCTTGAGCCCAAAAGGCATAGACACATAGCAAAAAGCACCAAAAGGAGTTATGAAGGCTGTCTTCTCCTGGTCCTTAACTGCCATCTTGATCTGATGATATCCTGAATATGCATCCAAAAAACTTAGCCGCTCACATCCCGCCGTAGCATCAATGATCTGATCAATACGAGGGAGAGCAAAAGGATCGGTTGGACAAGCTTTGTTTAGGTCTGTGTAATCCACACACATCCTCCACTTTCCATTTTTCTGTAATACTAGCACCGGATTAGCCAACCACTCCGGGTGGAACACTTCAACTATGAACCCTACGACCAAAAGCCTGGCCACTTCTTCACCTATAGCCTTGCGCCTTTCTTCGTTGAAGCGGCGCAGATACTGCTTGACCGGTTTGAACTTCGGATCAATATTAAGACTGTGCTCAGCGAGTTCCCTCGGTATACCTGGCATGTCAGAAGGTTTCCATGCAAAGATATCCCGGTTCTCACGGATGAACTCGATGAGCGCGCTTTCCTATTTAGAATCAAGGTTAGCACTGATAGTGAACTGCTTGGATGAATCGCCTGGCACAAAGTCAACTTGCTTGGTCTCCTCTGCAGATTTGAACTTCAGCGCCGGATCATGCTCTGTAGTTGGTTTCTTCAATGGGGACATATCTGCCGGATCAACATTATCTTTGTAAAACTTCAATTCCTCCGTAGCACATACTGCCTCCGCATAAGCAGCGTCCCCTTCTTCGCGCTCCAGCGCAATCTTGCGACTTCCATGAACTGTGATAGTTCCCCTGTGACCCGGCATCTTGAGCTGCAGATAAACATAACACGGTCTAGCCATAAACTTGGCGTAGACCGGCCGTCCGAACAGGGCATGATATGGGCTCCGGATCTTTACAACTTCAAAGGTTATCGTCTCTGACCTGGAATCCTGCTCATCTCCAAAGGTAACTTCTAGGTCAATTTTCCCAACTGGGTAAGCTGATTTACCTGGCACTACTCCATGAAACACTGTGTTCGACTGCCTTAGCTTCTTATCCGTCAACCCCATGCGACGGAAAGTCTCGTAATATAATATATTGATGCTGTTGCCGCCGTCCATGAGTACCTTGGTGAATTTATAGCCACCCACCTGTGGTGCTACTACTAAGGCCAACTGACCCGGATTATCAACCCGCGGCGGGTGATCTTCCCTGCCACACAATAGGTTGTTCCGACTAGCGCAGGAACCGTGGCGTGGCCGGTTCAACTGTGTGTACCGCCCGCTGTAGGATTTTTTGATCTCGTTTGCACAAACTCGTAGTGAACACATGATATTGTCCACTACTCAGCTCCTTCGGATTACTTTGATATCCGGATTGCTGCTGCTGCTGACGCTGCTGATTGCCTTGATTGTTGTGATTACCCTGGCCCTGCTGTTGGTTGTTTTGGCTATTGTAACCGCCCTGACCATACTGATGGTTGCCTTGGTTATTATAACCGCCCTAACCATACTGATGATTGCCTTGGTTATTGTAACCATTGTTGCCGCCATGATATCCTGATCCTGAGCCATTACCCTGATGACCCGGACCATGAAACCCGGGGCCTGAACCGCCGCCCGGTGGTCCGTTGTTGAATCTGGCCCGGTTCATGGCCTCCATCATGACCCGGCATTCTCCCCAGGTATGTTTAGCCGGACGTTCCTATGTTCCATGTTTCGGGCAAGGCTCGTTCAATTGTCGCTCCCAATTAATGAGCCCTCCGCCGTTTTGTTGAGGTGGTTTACCCTTGTTGCGCTGAAAGCTTCCTTGCACTTTGGTATTGGACACAAAATCAGAGCCACCCTCTGCCTTTCGCTTACCGTTGAAGCTTGTGCCGACCGGATTAGCCTGCGCCGGTTTACCGGGTTTATTTGCTTTTCCGGATTTATCTCCATCCGCTTCTAGATACTTAGTGTTGTCGGAGTCCCCATACTTTACCAAAGCGCTCATGAGAGTTCCCATGTCATTACAATCCCGTTTGAGCCGTCCCAGCTTCAACTTCAGAGACTCAAACCGGCAATTGTTTTCCAGTGTCACTATCGCCGTACTGGGGCTGATACCGTTCGAAGAATGCAAGATTTCTGACACTCGCCGCACCCATGCATTCGTAGGCTCCTTCTCTCCTTGTATACATGCCGCTAGGTCCACCACTGACATCGGCTGTTTGCACGTGTACTTGAAATTTTTAATAAACTGGCGGCGCAACTCACCCCATGATCCGATGGAGTTAGGCGGTAAGCCCTTTAACCAGGTCTGGGATGTACCCTCAAGCGTCATGGTAAAATACTTGGCGCATGCCGCTTCATCGACGTCCAGCATCTCCATAGCCATCTCATAGCTCTCAATCCAAGCCTCTGGAGCCAAATTTGTTGTGTAGTAGGCACTTTACGTGGACCCTTGAAATCCTTGGGTAACTTTACGCTTCGTAAAGCGGGAATAAGACACTGCACTCCAAAGGAACTCGCCGTGACTCCTGTCTCTGCTATGGTTGTGTGAACCGACGTCGTTTGGCGGACCTCCTCGCGGGCCGTAGGTCTAGCCCGGTTTACCGCCTCCTGGGGTTGCACCTCTGCGCCTGCCTGATTATCCTGTCTGTGACGGTGTCGCCTCCGTTCACTACTGGACACCTCCGGTTCATCCCAATGCCTAGTATAACTCCGGCTGTGGCGGGGTGTTGAATGAAGTCTCTCCCTGCTGTAGGAGTATGCCTGCTGCTGTGTCAATGCTGTGTTGAGCAGATCCTTGACCCTGCGTGCTTCCATCGCCACGGGGGATGTCCCCTCAATGGGTAAAGCGGCCAGGTGTGAAGCGGCGGCGACAATGTTATCCAGGGGGTTTGAGTAGTGGCCCGAAGGAGTGGGGATGTGAGGCGTGGGCATAATGCGTCGATCTTGCTCCGTAGTGGGCTGTTGAACTGGTTCGCCTGTCATTGGGGCTCCCCTCTGGTTTACCTCCGGATTATTGCTGGCTCCCGCTCCTGGCGTCCCGAAGAGATTCATCGCCTCATAGACCGGCGGTAGACGAGACTGATACCTTCTATTCCTTACTCCCTGCGTAGAGGCCTGATCCATCCTGAGCTGGAAAGCCTGAGAATCCAGCTCCGCCTGCCTTGTTGCTATCATAGCTTTCTCTGCATTTAAATCCTCTCTAGCTTGTTCGATCCGGCCCTTCAGCTGAAGGATTTCTGCATCGTGCTGCGCCTTGTCAGCAGGAGCCACCACTGCTACTACCCGTGTTGTCAACTCCTCTATTAAGGCGGATAGAGCGTCAGAGGACGAGGGAGCTGGGCCGCTCCCCCCTGCCCCAGCTGTGAACGCCCCGGTCACCGTGGGCTGTGGCGTAAATTGTGATCCGGCCATAAAGACAGCCACCCGGTTTGGCGGATCAAAGGGGTCCGGAATACTATCCCCATCGGACACACCCTCGGATCGGCCGTCCCGCAACAGATACAAGGATTCAGTCTCCCCGGATGAGGATTCATCGTCGGAATAGACAATCGTCTCGCCACCAGAATCCGATCCATCCTCGGCTTGGACTCCATGTATTGCTCCAACTAAAACGCGCTTCATGGCAGGCTGAATCCGGGCCGATCTCGCACGCTGAGCCGGCTCGATGATCTCGGAGAAGATGTCCGGCTCAGGTCCCGGTTCACCAATCTTGCCGATGAAGACGTGGATGCCGCCGAAGGGAACCCGGTACCCGTATTCGATTGAATCAGCCTCCGGGCCCCATCTTGCGTCGTCGATGTAGATTCGGCCACGGCGACTCTTGGTCATCCGGCCGACCGCGTAGCCCTTGAGTCCTTCAAAGCTGCCCTTCAAGAACTCGAAACCATCGTACGAGAGCCCCATGGTGGGCGCCAACTGTCGTGGAATTAGCACGGCAGATGTCTGGTTTAGCGGACTTAGTTGTGGAACCATCACACAGGTTAGCTTGAAGAGGTTAAAAGCACACAAAGGACACAGAGGGTTTATACTAGTTCGGCCCCTTCGATGAAGGTAAAAGCCTACGTCTAGTTTGGTCTGGTATTGCTTGGGCGTCGATGAACAGGGAGCAGATTGCTTGCCTGTCTCTCGACGGGTTGTTGCTTTTACCTTGAACTGTCGTCGGGTCGTCCCTTTATATAGGAGGCAACGCCCGGTCCGGTTTACAGAGTCCCGAGGCCGGCTCATAATTGTGTCCGCCTCGGTCTCTACTCTTTCTTCCTTGTGTCTCAAGTTACATGATAAGACGGTTTACAAACCGTAAACTTTACACATGGGCCCTAAGCCTTCATGGGCCGTAACCTCTACTGAGTTTTTAACTACATAGCTACATTACCATAATCCGGATCTCCCTAGCCGGTTTATACCTGCTAGTAATATCCCTGACAGATCCTTTGACAAGTTTTCTACAACCAGACATTAACAAATTCCAATCTGCCACATAACCACGGGCACGACTTTCGAAAGATCATAATCCTGCAGGGGTGTCCCAACTTAGCCCATCACAAGCTCTCACGATCAGCTGAAGTGATAAATATAATATCATCACCCCTTATCTTAGGGAAATACGATCAGGCTCGGCATCCCGGTGCACAAGACATTTCGACAATGGTAAAACAAGTCCAGCAAGACCTCCCGGTGTGTCGACACCCTGATAGTAGCCGCGCGTATCTCGTCTCAGGCCACGACCGGATGGGCGATAGTACGAGTAAAACCAATCCTCGAGTTTCCCCGTGGTGGCCCCGCAGAACCCCCGTTTGGGACCAACACCATCAGCACTGGCCCCCCCTCCTATGTAGAAAGAATCCTCGGGTAGCGCTAACACCCTATGCAATTTAATCAATTAATTAAGTTGTTATTATGAGCAAATTAAAACCAATGTTGGGCCTTGCTGGAGGAGTTTTATTCAAAGACGAACTGTCAAGGGGTCCCCATATACCCAACCGTGTAAGGAACGTAAAATCAAGGAACATAATGCCGGTTTATCGGCGCCTAAGGTGGCATGAGTGGAACAAAGCACCGAGCATAAGGCCAAGCCTTCCACCCATGCCCAGTACATAAGTGTGTTAATAATAATTATAGATATTGTGATATTCCAACAACAAGTTCCCTCCTGGAACGATCTTCATCTTCACCTGCAACTAACAACGCTATAAGAGGGGCTGGGCAAGCAGGTAACATAGCCAAACAATGGTTTTGCTAGGAAGGTTTCAAAGGCTAGAGGTTTCATGGCAACAAGGAGAGGCTGACAATAATGATGGGTAGCGCGACATATAACGATAGCATCGAGACACTAAGCATGGCAATGATAGTAAAGGTATCCAAGGGTATGGTCATCTTGCCTGAGATCCCGCAAGGAAGAAGAACGGATCCATGAAGAAGACGAAGAAGAAGCCTTGAAGAAGAACCACGGGTGGACGAACGAATCCTCACGAACGCAACGGAACAAGCACTAACGAGAAGAAGCAAGCAACACGGGAAACACACCACACGAGACATGACAATATGCTCAACCAAGTATGATGCAAGACAGTTCTATATAGCAAGCACTACAAGTCTATACAGGAAGCATAACATGACAAGGTAGGAAGCACAGAAAAACAACACAAGAACATGAAAATATGCTCAACCAGGTATGATGCAAAACAAGTCTACATATGAAGCACAACAAGGCTATACAGGAAGCACAACATAGCAAGGTAGGAAGCACAGAAAAACAACACAAGTCTATATGATGCAATACATGGCAAGGTATGATGCATGACAAGTCTATACAGGAAGCACAACAAGTCTATACAGGAAGCATAACAAGTCTATACAGGAAGCATAACATGACAAGGTAGGAAGCACAACAGATGCACTTAGGATGCATTACATGATAACATAGGAAGCACACCAGAACAACTCAAGAACAAGACAATAAGCTCAAGCAAGTAGGAAGCAAGACAGATCTATATAGGATGCAAAACATGACAAGGTAGGAAGCACAGAGAAGCAACATAAGAACAACAAGTTTAAACGAGGCCGGAAGCTACTTAGGACAAATCCGGTAAGTCCTCATATGCATAGTTTGAAATTAGTCTAGATATGCACAAACCTTAAGTTAAAGTTGTTAAACAGCAATTTAACATGCACCATCATGATCTGCACGGAATTCTACTCAAGTTTCATATAAAGTTTGTTTAATTCGGAGCTACGGCCTAGAAGATATGAGCAAAACAAGTTAAGCATGGCAACGGTGCAAGATGCACCCAAACATCAAGCAAACATACTCTAAACATGTTAACAAGATGATATTATGATTCTACATGCAAAATCACACAAGTTTCATATAAGGAACACTCCAAACGGAGCAACGGGCTAAAAGATACACATGAAACAAGATATAACAACAAGCTGAAATTAACAGCCACATAGCAACTTTGGAGCAAGCTAAATATATGCTACAGCACTCAAACATGGTGACAAGAAGCATGGAGATGAATTAGACATATCCTACAGCAAACAACTCCATTGGATCATCTCCATAGGAGGCATGGATCAATAGCAACAAGCTACAACATTTTGATCATGACAATAAAACCCTGACAGCAATATTTTATAGCAACTTGGGAGCAAGAATTAAATAAGCTACATCAAGTCAAATAAGCAAGTAAAGGCATGAATGGATAGACAACAACATATACAACAAGGAATGATCAAAGGCCACCCCAAATCTAACATGGATTTTCCTAGGGCATCAAGCAAACATAGCATCAGGATAAGACAGATTCCAGACATAGTGAAATTTCACTAAGTGTTAAAACAGTAACAACAACATGGCATGTTTACAAGCATGTTTAAGTCAACACAAGGCATATCATGTAAAGTTAAATGCACCACAGCAAAGAACACATCATGGAGATTCTAAAGCATCTAGGCATGTGACATGGGGACAAACACATCAATAGCAACGAGCTCCTCAACTAGGCATCTCGTAACAAGTCACAAAACCTAACAGCCACATGCACTTTTGCAACAGATATTAACATGGCAATATGAACTCTAGCATGCATGCTATAGCAACCAACATGTAGAGCATCTCATGATGAACATTTTGACATCTCATTTGCATCATTTGGATAAACATGCACCAAGTTATCATATCACAAACATGGCAACAAAATAACAAGTAGCAGCAGTTTATAACAAGTAGCACTCTTGCAACAGATATTAGAGCATCTAGATGAAGTCAAACAAGCATGGCACAATGGAACAAAGTGTAGAGCACATCACCACGATCATTTTGACATATCATTCATTCAATTTGGATCACCACACAAAAAGTTATTAGCTCCACAAGAATGCATCAGACAACAGTTAAACAGGGCTTAGCCATATTTGACAGAAACATAGTGAGCGACAAATAGTTAAATAACGCACGGGCGGGACTTAACGGGTTCTCACCGTGGGCCTGGCCCAGGAAGAAGAAGAAGCACCAGGCCGGCGGGGCAGGTGGACGGGGCCTAGGGGAGACCGAGCGGATGGGCCAGGCGCTGTGGGGATTGGAGCTGGGCCTAGGGAGGCCGGCCCACGCGGGACGCTGTGGTGGAGGCGGTCAACGCCCTCGCGTTCCTGCCTCCGAGCGGGACGAGCAAAAGCTCAATGCGGACGACGGTGAGGAAGAGCTCGCCGGATCCGCCAAATCCGGGCGAGGCAGCACAGGGGATGCCAGAGACGAGTCGAAGGAGATGGATCCGAGGCGAAGGTCGCCGTATCTGACGCGGAACGCCGGCGGATGACTGGATCGGGGCGCGGGCATCCACGACGGCGCGGAGGAGCTGCAATGGGGAGAGAGGGAGGGAGTGAGAGGAAAACAGGAGGAGGAGAAGAACATGGCGGCGGGGCTTGCCTGGGTTGGCCGCCGGCGAGGTGGAGACGGCGACAATGGGTAAGGATCTCCGGCGAGGAGCGCGGCCGCCGTCGGGAGCAGAGAGCTAGGAAGGCTCAGGAGCGGGCGGCGCTGGTTCGATCCTCGGGCCCAGATAGGCCCGGGGGCGGGCCTCCGCACGGGCGTGGCGGGACGCGGAGAGAGCCGGCGCGGTGGGAGGCTGGGGACGACGTGGCCTCGCCAAGTGGCGGCTGTTGATTGGCCAGGGGGCGCTATGTGGCGGCGCTTGCCATAGAGGACGCGACAAGTGGCAGATTGGAGGTGGCTGCGCACTGAAAGTGAGGGAGGAGGTCGGTTAGCTGCGGCTGGAGGTTAGGGATGGGGTTAGGGGGGCTAGGGATGTCCAAAATGGCAAGGGGAGGGGGTTTAAATAGGCAGTTTTGGCTAGGGTTTCCCTGATTTGGAAGGCTAGGGGATCCATTTATAGCAAAAAAAAGGCTAGGAGAGGGGGTTTTGGACCGTTCCGGAGCCATCGGATCGCGATCCAACGGCAACGGAGCGAAGGGGGAGTAGGCTGGGCCTAGAGGGAATTAGTGGGTTGTGTAGAAGAGGTTTTGGGCTACGAGGAGAGAAGGGAAAAGAGGCCCGCGGGGTTTTCGGAGACCGAAAACGTCCGACGTTTAAACCGGCGACTAGTGCCGCTATATATATCCGTTGGGCTATCAAACGAGCTCCGAATGCGATGAAATTTGGCAGGCGGCCTGTCTATACTATAATAAAACCACACGCCAAGTTTCATCCCATTCCGAGAACATTTTTCTGCCACTCACAAAAATAAATATTCGGAGGCGCCGCGGGCGCGTGCAAGTGTGTCTGGGCTCAGAACGGACAACGGAAAGGACGAGGGGACTCGGACGGATGCAAGTTTTGAAAACATGATGATACAATGCACACGATGACATGGCAAGATGCAACACGTAAGCAGATGACATGGCAACGACGATGAATATCTAGCTGACACCTGGCGCACCGGTCTCGGGGTGTCACACCATCTTCATCCTACGCCTCCCACGGATTGATAAACCTTAGGTCATCCACTTGAGGGAAATTTGCTACTGTCCTACAAACCTCTGCATGTGGAGGCCCAACAACGTCTACAAGAAGAAGGGTGCGTAGTAGACATCAGGAGCATGCGTTGATTGCTTTGTTTTGATGACTCGTAAATTTTTGCAATAAGTATATGAGTTCTTATGACTAATGTTGAGTCCATGGATTAAACGCACTCTCACCCTTCCACCATTGCTAGCCTCTCTTGTACCGCGCAACTTTCGCCGGTGCCATAAACCCACTATATATCCTTCCTCAAAACAGCCACCATACCTACCTATCATAGCATTTCCATAGCCATTCTGAGATATATTGCCATGCAACTTTCCACCGTTCTGTTTATATGACACGCATCATATTGTCCTATTGCCATGCATGATCATGTAGTTGACATCGTGTTTGTGGCAAAGCCACCATGCATAATTCTTTCACACATGTCACTCTTGTTTCATTGCACATACCGGTATACCGCCGGAGGCATTCATATAGAGTCATACTTTGTTGTTCTAGTATCGAGTTGTAATATCGTGTTGTAATGAAAGTGTGATGATCATCATTTAGAGCATTGTCCCATGGGAGGAAAGGCTAAATCTATAAAGCCCCTCCGCAAAAAGAAGGCCAAAGAAAAAAAGGGGCCAAAAAAATAAAAATAAAAGAAAAAAATAAAAAGAAAAGAAAAAAGGGACAATTGCTACTATCTTTTTCCACACTTGTGCTTCAAAGTAGCACCATGTTCTTCATTGTAGAGAGTCTCATGCTTAGTCACTTTCATATACTAGTGGGAATTTTCATTATAGAACTTGGCTTGCATATTCCAACGGTGGGCTTACTCAAATTCCCTAGGCCTTCGTGAGCAAGCAAGTTGGATGCACACCCACTAGTTTCTTTCGTTGAGCTTTCATTCATATTTAGCTCTAGTGCATCCGTTGCATGGCAATCCCTACTCACTCACATTGATATCTATTGATGGGCATCTCCATAGCCCGTTGATACGCCTAGTCGATGTGAGACTATCTCCCTCCTTTTTGTCTTCTCCACAACCACCTCTATTCAACCCATAGTGCTATATCCATGGCCCGCGCTCATGTATTGCGTGAAAGTTGAAAGGTTTGAAAAGATAGAGCATGAAAACAAATGCTTGGCTGAAATCGGGGTTGTGCATGATATGAATATTTTTGTGTGATAATAAGGGAGCATAGCCAACACTATATGATTTTGTAGGGATAACTTTCTTTAGCCATAGTATTTTGAGAAGACATGATTGCTTTGTTAGTATTGCTTGAAGTATTGTTATTTCTTATGTCAATATAGACTTTTATCTTGAATCTTTCAGATCTGAACATTCATTCCACAATTAAGAGAATTACATTGAAAAACTATATTGGTTAGCATTCCACATCAAAAATTCTTTCTTTATCATTTACCTACTCGAGGATGAGCAGGAATTAAGCTTGGGGATGCTTGATACGTCTCCAACGTATCTATAATTTTTTATTGTTCCATGCTATTATTTATGAAGTCTTGGATGTTTAATAGGCTTTATCATTCACTTTTATATCATTGTTGGGACTAACCTACTAACCCAAAGGACCAATCCAGATTGTTGCTTTTTGCCTATTTCAGGGTTTTGCAGAAAAGGAATATCAAACGGAGTCCAAACAGAATGAAACCTTCGTGAGAGATATTTTTGGAGAAAATCAAGCTCGGGAAACGTCAGGACCAAGTCAGGGGACAGAGGGCCTGCCCTCGAGGGTGGGGGCGCGCCCCCCTTCCCAGGGCGCGCCCCCTGCCTCGAGGCTGGCCCCAGTGGCCCCCGGTGCCCTCCTTCCTATATATACCTACGTACCCCAGAAACTCCATACGCAGAGAGAAAACCCCAATTCCACCGCCGTAGCTTCTGTTCTCGTGGAGATCCCATCTTGGAGCCTGTTCCGGGAGGGGGATCCATCACGGAGGCCTTCTTCATCATCATCATCGCCCTCACCATGAGTTGTGAGTAGTTTACCACAGACCTTCGGGTCCATAGCTAGTATCTAGATGGCTTCTTCTCTCTTTGGATCTCAATACAAAGTTCTCCTCGGTCTTCGAGGAGATCTATTCGATGTAATCTCTTTTTGCAGTGTGTTTGTTGAGATCCGATGAATTGTGAGTTTATGATCAAGGTTAACTATGAAAGATATTTGGTTCTTCTTTGAACTTTTTATGTGTGCTCATAATATCCTTGCAAGTCTCTTTGAATTATTGGTTTGGTTTGTGTCGGGGATATACCCCGCGGTATAAACCGGCCGAAAATATAACCCGGCCGGACTTGGCAGTTTACTTAAGACGGTTTACACTTGGCAATTTATTGGTAACCCGGCAGGTGGATCATGGATGACAAGGCTCAAGGCCCAGAAGGCCGGTTCATGTATGGTGGGCCGGTTTATGAAGAAAGCACAAGGGATATTCTCCTACAAAGGAAGCAAGACTAGGACTCCTTGTAATAAAGCAATCCTAATCCTACTAGGACTAGTCATGTAAACCCGCCCCTTCATCATATATAAGGTGGGGCAGGGCTCCCCAAAGGGGGACAAGTTACAAGTTTAGACAAGTTCTCACAAGTTTCTAGGGCTAGACACAAAGAGCCAGTTTATCGGCGACACCATGAGGATCATAATGAGATCTAGCCTCAAACAACACGTAGGGCTATTACCGGATGATGTTTCCCGGGGCCCGAAGCTGTCTAAATCCGTGTCTTGCATCGCGTCTCTCGATTCCGCTCAACCCCTCTCAAGCAACTACATAGATGCGCGGCCTCACGACTAAGTCCGCTAAACCGGACATCTGACGTGTTAATTCCACGACAGTTGGCGCCCACCGTGGGGCCTGCGCACGGTGGTGTTGAGTTCTTGGAGGGATCTCTCCCAGGGTTCGAGAAGTTTGTAATTTTTCGGATGAACAAGAGCCGGTGTAGAATAGTTCATGTTAACCGTAAAATCATCAGTCGAGATTGAAGAAGGGTCCAGCGGCGGTGAAGGATGCGCTTGACATCAGGAAAGTTAACCGCCGGAATCGGACTCGCCAAGATGAAGCTGCTGCCTTATGTGATCTGTCAAGTTCTATTGACGGTAGCTGGCTGTAATGCCCAGGATGGGACTATACCTCCTACGTGTCGAGGCACGACTTAAAGGTATAAGCCCATCCTAGAATGATCTCAAGTTTGGTATCTTTGCACGACTCATGTAAAAGAGGGATTAAATTGCAAAAGGAGATAGTTGGCTTACACTCGCCACTTCACACAATACATTACATAAGCAAATCATCATTCAAAACATCACAACCCGACTATGGGTGAAGATCCAAAAGAAAGATACCAAAACAACATAAAGCCACAGGTCAGGATCGAATCCTAGTAGAAACCACTACTGAACATCGAAACGTCACAAGCAAAAGGCCACACTCTTCATCGAGCTCCCGGGTGAAGAACTGATCCAACTCCTGCATCAAACTCGGCTGAACCTGCATCTGGTGTGGTGAAGTAACTGTGAGCCACAGAGGACTCAGCAATCCCGTTCCCGGGTAACAAGACTATTTAAGCCTTGGGTGAGGACAAGGCTGAAGAAAGAACGAGAGGTGAAGGAACAAAAGGAGTCTGCAGCAGCAACTAGCACTAACTTACGCAAAAGAGAGCGAGAAGAGAAGAGCCTCGGTCGAGAGATGATCACGAAGTGATCCTAACTAAATCCGGTCAAACATAACCCCACCGTGTTCAACTCCCGAATCCCTATTCGGAAATTGACAGTCACGGTACACACGCTGGTAGTGTATTAGAACATTGTGTCAAGTTTTCTACAACCGGATATTAACAAGCTCCCATCTGCCACATAACCGCGGGCACGGCTTTCGAAAGTTCAAACCCTGCAGGGGTGTTCCAACTTGACCCATTACAAGCCCACGATCCGCGGAGTCGCAACTCCATAGGTGGGAAGACCCGAGTATTCTCGGAATCCCGTGCTCAAGTTAAACCGAACTAAGGTAAGGCTAATCCAGCAAATCCTCCCGGCGTGTCGACACCCTGATAGTAGCCGCGCGTATCTAAGTCTCAGGACACGACCGGATGGGTGATGCTACAGGACCCAATCCTCGAGTTTCCCCGTGGTGGTTCCCGCAGGAACCCCGTTTGGGACCAACACCAACGGCACTGGCCCCCCTGCTATGTAGAATTAAGAATCCCCGGGGACATGACCCCCTATGCAATTAATTAATTATTTAAGTTGTTATTATGAGGCAAATAGTACCAAATGTTGGGACTTGCTGGAAAAGACTTAGCACTTAGCGGTTTATCAAGGGGGTCCCATACACCCCAACCGTGTTAGGAACGCATAATCAAGGAACATAACACCGGTTTATACGGTTCCTAACAGCATGAGTGGAACAAAACACCAAGCAAAAGGCTTAGCCTTCCACCCTTGCCAGTATATAGATGATTTCATTTTTAAGCATTTATATAGTGTGATATAACCCAACCAAACTTCAACATGAAGCAAGCATCTTCAATCTTCACCTGCAACTAGCAATGCTATAAGAAGGGCTGAGCGAAGCGTACTTAGCCAAGCAACGGTTTGCATAGGTAGGTTGGTTAAACAGGGCAAAGGTTACAAGTAGGAGGCTGACAAGAAGATCATGGGCATCGAGGCAAAACTATAGAGCGGATCTACTAGCAATAGGCAAAGATAGTAATGTTATCGGGGTTCGGTCATCTTGCCTGGGATTCCACAAGGGAGAAGAACGGATCCACGAAGAAGACGGAGCAACAGTCGAGCGAAACCTCACAACTCCGGAACGAAACCGAAGCTAACAAGAGAAGCAACCGGAAAGAAAAGAAACAACACGGTAAACACACAATCATAAACATGGCATACGATGCACATCCAAGCATGATGCATGTCCGGTTTAAATATGCATGGCATGGCAAGTGCACAAACAAAACTACAAGTTAAGTGGAGCTCAATATGCAACGAGTTGCATATTGACAAAACACCACATTTTATTAATTAGTTGACTCTCGTTATTTACAAGACAAGATTAAATGTTTTAACATGGCAAGAGGTGAAGCATAATAAAACTATACTAACTAGGCAATTTAAATGAGGCCGGAGAATAACAACAACAAGTCCGAAAAATACCCATAAGCATGTTTAGTAATTATAAGCAAACAACAATTTAACACATATATAATGTTGTTAAATGATGCGGATGACATGATCAAGTTTATGCAATTATTAAAAGGTTGACTTAAAAGAGATATGAAGTATTGTCACCGCGGTGGAAGGAAAAGGTGCCACGGCAACGATCCGAAAATGATGCCACGCAACATATCGGTTCCGGTATCTCGTTGAGAGACCGGTGCAAAAGAAAGAGGTGGCGTGATCGAGTCAAACGAGATGAAAGGTGGGGCGATCCCGTTACCGGGTTCCCACGGGTCGGTGACGAGGCCACCGAGGAACATGACAAAAGGTCGAAACGGACACGAAGCACACAAGTGAAACATTTCATACAACCACAACAAGCATCACACGGGTCACGTCTCGGGGTTATACCTTCGAAACAATTGTTTCGGGACGGTTTGAGATCGTAGATGAAGTAGAGGAAGTAGTTGTTCACGGGGTCTTCGATGGTCGACGGTAGGGGTACTTGGAGTCTCCGAGTAGTCGTGGTACTTGGCGCTTCCGGCGAGGGTAGTCGTTCACGTATGTAGTGGTACTTGTTCCGCAGCCGTTCACGAGCTCGTTTTTTCCGTAGATGTTCGGTTCGTCGAGGTACTTGTCACGGTCGTCGTGGTACTTGGCATCGGTAGATGTACTTGACGGTCCGGTCTCGGTTCTTGTAACGAAGAGGTACACGAGGGTTCCGATGGCTCCGGCGTCGGTAGTGGTACTTGTTGTTTCGCCGTGTAGGGGTACTTGTCGTATCGGAGGGGTACTCGTTCTTCCGAAGGTAATCGTGCACGTTCCTGGACATCCCAAAAGCACAAGGCAACACACACAAAAAAACAGAAACGGCAGCACCACGAGGCCATCGGGCGCTCGAGGGGCCTCGGGCTCCACCTGGAGAGGGGAAACGCGTCGGGCCTTGGCGCTCGGTGCTGGACGCACGGGCGCGGCCTGCTCGAGGGGCTGCTCCCTCGCGAGGTGGCGGCTCGCGCACTGGGGAACGAGGCAGGGGCCGGCGCTCGGGACGAGCCGGCCAGAGGAGGCACGAGGTCGCGGCCTGGCGACCTGGCCGGCGAGCTGGAGGACGGGGCGGTCACCGCTGGAGGCCTTGGCGCGGTCGCGGCGCAGGTTGGAGGCGACCTGGAGGAGGGAGGCGCCGGGGAGGCCAGCGCTGGCGGAGCAGACACGCGCGGCTGGAGGAGACGTCGGGCTGGGGGAGAGGAGCAGGCGCTCCTGGCCTTGGCGACGAGGCTGGAGGGTGCACGGGCGAGGGGAAGTGAGAGGAATCGGGGCGAGAGGAACGAGGGTGCGGGAGCAAACGGGAGAGCGGGGCGATCGAGTGCGGTCGATGGGTGCTCGGGCCAGAGCGAGCGAGCGAGAGGGACGAGGGGATCGGGACAGAGAGCGAGAGAGAGATGGGGAACGAGAGGAGGCGGCGGCTCGAGGGGAAGAGAGGGAAGTGCGGCGCTGAGGCCTGAGGGAGCTAGGGTTAGGAAAAAAACGGGCCGGATGGGCTGCAGCTGAAAGGAAGCCTGGCGGCTGGAGTGGGCCTAGAGGCCTGGGAGGCCCAAGTGGGCTAAAGGGCTGCTGGGAGGCTGCTCTTCTTCTGGCATTTCTTTTTTATAGCTGTTTTCTTTGCAGAAAAGAAATAGAGAGAGTCAAAATTAATAAGAAAAGAGGCAACAACAAGAATAAAATGATGGACATTTTTGTAAGGCTTTATGGAATAATTCCCAACCCCACAAAATAGTTCCAACAAAAGGGAAGTGCAAACTAAAAATAAATAGCTTGCCTCAAGGAGTTTGAAAAGAGTCTAGATAAAAGGAGGGGCCTCGATAATTGGGAAAAGAAATACAGGGAGGGTTTGACGGTGAAACTTGAAATAGGAAGGCATGGGGAAAATTATGCACGTGTGTTGCGGGTAATTCCAAACAAATGGAATATTATTTATATAGCTCCCTAATATTGGGATGATATGTTTTAAAGAGAAGACATTCTTCCCTCGATTTAAATGGACCGAAGGTCCACACAATTTATTTAGGTTGAGATGCAAAATTAAAATGACATGATGGCATGATGACATGATGCAATGCAAAAAAATAAATAACACAAGCACAAACGAACACACGGGCAACCCGGAACATCTGGAATCTTCTGGAATCTTCTGGGACGTCGGTCTTCGGGCGTCACAACTCTCCCACACTAACAGAGGATCTCGACCCGAGGTCCTAGAGATATCACCGGGTAGAAACGAAAAAGAAGAGGTAAACAAAGTTGCTTCTTTGACAGACGAGTGAAACCAAAGAACCTTGAGAGGTTGAACAAAATGAAAGAAAAAATGCAACGGAGATAAACGAAGAGGAAAAACACTCCTTTAGAAAAGAGGAACAAGGAGCATTATGAGAACCTTGAAGGTTGAAAGACATTACACAAAAGCTCACGGATGACGAAAGAATTTCAAAACCACTCCGGTTAACCAAGATTGAGAAGGAATAAGAATGAAATGATTTGGACAGCACTCCGTCTGAAAATGGAAGGAATTGGACAAGAACTTGAGAAGATGGAATGATACTTGATGAAAACAACAACACACTGCCTCTGGAACAATTAAAAGAATGGCACAAGGGGTAAGAAGGATTCAGACAGCACTCCGGTTAAAAAACAGGCAAAACTTGATAAGATGACGGAACAAGAATGAAGAATACAACACTCCGGTTAAATAGATAAACAAGGAAAAGAACATGATCTTGAAAAGAAAACAAGATGATGGTTTGAAGAGAGCAACATCACAAGGCCTCCGGAATGAAAGAGTAGCATATAAATGAAAGACAGAATTGAACGGAGAAGAAAAAGACAACTTCTCTCAAAATTGCATTTGAAAGAGCATCCTTACGAAGAGGGTTGAATGTGGTTGATGGAAAAATCAACAACGAAACGAATAAGCTTGATGTGGGCTTATGGAAAACATCTCAAAATTAAGAGGTGATAACCGGCCACTGAGGAGAACATTTGATTGGATTGAGATCAACAAGGAGACGATAAACTTATCTCACCGGAATGATAAATGAAGAACTTGGATCATTTATAAGCACCATAATAGCAACAATCCTTAGGGATAGCTTTAGGTGCAATACAACCCAAGATAACTCCAACGAATAATTAAAGGGTTGAAAAGATGTCCTGAACAAGGAAAATGATGGTTTTAAATATCTCATTCCTGACAACTCGTGAATCATAAAACATGAAGGAATTGTCAAGAATAATATAACACCACCTCAAAAGATAAGGGAGCAGAATTGCAATTGGAATGCATGATGAAGAATGCTTGAGCTCCAACAAGAATGTTGATGAAAACTTCGAGTATGAATTAAATGATGATGAACCACCATGAAGAACTCCGGTAATGAAAGCATGAGAAGTGAAAGATGAAAAGAATAAGATTTAAGGCCTGCGATGAATCAGATAGAACTCCGGAAAACAAGATGAAGAATTTAGAACCGAGAATATGATATGATGAACAAGCTCCAGACAAAAGAATTAAATCACCTTGAAGGAATAAGAATACGAATTATATCATGCATATCCTTCACCAATTTAAATTGATGACAACCAAAGGATTTGGCATACTACTTATTCTCGTTGGAAAGAATTAAAGATAGATCTCGGACAACCTTGGATAAATCTTCAACGAACCACCGGTAGGATTATGAAAAGAACAAATGAATTGGTACGATAACAAGGAAGAGAAATCTTGAATGAACCACCGTAAGAATATGGAGACGAACGAAGAGACATCAATGAAGAATATTTGGAGGGCGAAGTTGAAAACTGAGAACGAAGAAATATACTGAAATGATGGCCTTCGGAGGATCACAAAGAAAAGAATTCATGAAATGCTTCGGATGGCAAGAAGCTAGAATCACGAATCTTGAAGATAACGGGCCAAGATTTAAGAGGAACACTTCTCCGGTCTTCAGATGTTGAGAATGAAGACGAGAAAAGCCATAAGAATTGTTGAGCACTCCGGAATGAAGAATTAAAAAGGTTGAACCAATGATGAAAAAAAGAATTTTAAAGCGATGTTGGAGAGGGTATGTGACTGATGGAGATCATTCTTACGTCACACTTTGAAAAGAATTCTCCGGAGAAAGAAGAGTCAGGTAAGATCCTGGAAAAGACCTGTGGGTTAGGGCCCACTAAAGAAATCACCGTTGGGAAAGATTGCTTAAGAGATATTGCACCGGTTGAATTAAATGGCTTGAATAAGATAACAATCTCAAAATAGCTTGAACGGATTAAGAATGGAATTATGAATCTTCAGCACTCCGGATATGAATAGCAAGAGGAGAATGAATAATTGGTGCACCGGAATAAGAAAGCATTGTGAAATGAGGAAAAGGATAAGATCAACACCAAAATCTTGAATTACATCCACCGGCAGAATTTGAGAACAAAAGAATGATGAACTTGAAGCTCTTGAGCATCTTCACGATAAATCGCCGGATAAGAACATTGAAGGAAAATAATGAAGAAATATCACTTGAATAAAATGGATACTTCATTTAGAATTTCTGGCTCCATAAAGAAAAGGGTGGGAGGGTGGGGAAAACAAAGACAACTTGGGATTAATGAAACAGACAAATCGTCAGATTTTTCAATGACGTCCGTATGGAATAACTTGAAGAGAAAGCACACCGGTTGGAAAGGATTACCATGAAGATCTTGATGATCAAGAAGAATTAGCACTCCCATAGAAATATGAGAACACCGATTAGGAAGGTATGGAATCAACATTTGACATCGAAGCAACTCGAATACCAGAATCAAAACAAAACAAAGGATAGATATACAACATGATCTTCACAATATCATCCGAACAGAGAATTGAACGAATGAATTCCGCAAGTACATCAACTTGTCGAGAAGCCACTTGGAGAACAAAAGGTAAAATAAAAGGAACAAGGATCAGATAGAACAAATACAAGATAGAAGCTTCGTTCGACATCTTCGTGCTGAAAGCTCATGGAACGTGTTACAAAAGGGTTTTGCAATCCCCGGATCATCATAGCCAAGGACCCTTTAAGATGCAACTCCCGATCAGAACAAGTCCATAAAACCACTTCACTCAATGTAGAACCCCAAACTTCATATCGAGCATCCGTTGGAAGAATGCCTAGAACAACTGGATGAACCCACCTATAGATTTCCGAAAGTTTCCAGTTATGCAATCAGGTGTTGGGGATACACGGGAAGAACCGCGCAATCAACTCTAAACCTACATCCAGGTGTATCCATCCTTCAACACATAACCAGTCTTTCTCGGAAACTGTTTACCTCGGACCTTCGAAAAGCATCCACTATAACAAGCTATGGCAATACTCTCGAACTACCTCCCCAATACTGGGTGATGTCGGGGTTATCTTGCCACTGGCCGTATAGGAGAGATTTTCGATGTCGGCCGTCTTAAGTATTTAGTACTGCCGCGATATGCTTGTGACAACAATACCCCGAAGCTCAACTCCTCGGTAACAGGAGGCATCGAGAACAATATCCTTGTCACAAGAACATCGAAACAAACCAAGAATACTCGCGGGATCCTAAAAAAAAAATTGTGCGATTTTTGAAAATAGAAGAGGCAAGAGTAATCGTCAGGAGTCCTCACCAGAATGAAAGGGGATGAGGAGCAAAAGAAATCCTACTCTCCGATATATATATAGGACTCAAAACATTTTTAGTGTGTGCCTAGACTCAACCGTCAACGATTCGATCAATCAGTGGGGGCATCTAGGTCGGAGAAGGCTCTGATACCAACTTGTAATGCCCAGGATGGGACTATACCTCCTACGTGTCGAGGCACGGCTTAAAGGTATAAGCCCATCCTAGAATGATCTCAAGTTTGGTATCTTTGCACGACTCATGTAAAAGAGGGATTAAATTGCAAAAGGAGATAGTTGGCTTACACTCGCCACTTCACACAATACATTACATAAGCAAATCATCATTCAAAACATCACAACCCGACTACGGGTGAAGATCCAAAAGAAAGATACCAAAACAACATAAAGCCACAGGTCAGGATCGAATCCTAGTAGAAACCACTACTGAACATCGAAATGTCACAAGCAAAAGGCCACACTCTTCATCGAGCTCCCGGGTGAAGAACTGATCCAACTCCTGCATCAAACTCGGCTGAACCTGCATCTGGTGTGGTGAAGTAACTGTGAGCCACAGAAGACTCAGCAATCCCGTTCCCGGGTAACAAGACTATTTAAGCCTTGGGTGAGGACAAGGCTGAAGAAAGAACGAGAGGTGAAGGAACAACAAGAGTCTGCAGCAGCAACTAGCACTAACTTACGCAAAAGAGAGCGAGAAGAGAAGAGCCTCGGTCGAGAGATGATCACGAAGTGATCCTAACTAAAGCCGGTCAAACATAACCCCACCGTGTTCAACTCCCGAATCCCTATTCGGAAATTGACAGTCACGGTACACACGCTGGTAGTGTATTAGAACATTGTGTCAAGTTTTCTACAACCGGATATTAACAAGCTCCCATCTGCCACATAACCGCGGGCACGGCTTTCGAAAGTTCAAACCCTGCAGGGGTGTTCCAACTTGACCCATTACAAGCCCACGATCCGCGGAGTCGCAACTCCATAGGTGGGAAGACCCGAGTATTCTCGGAATCCCGTGCTCAAGTTAAACCGAACTAAGGTAAGGCTAATCCAGCAAATCCTCCCGGCGTGTCGACACCCTGATAGTAGCCGCGCGTATCTAAGTCTCAGGACACGACCGGATGGGTGATGCTACAGGACCCAATCCTCGAGTTTCCCCGTGGTGGTTCCCGCAGGACCCCCGTTTGGGACCAACACCAACGGCACTGGCCCCCCTGCTATGTAGAATTAAGAATCCCCGGGGACATGACCCCCTATGCAATTAATTAATTATTTAAGTTGTTATTATGAGGCAAATAGTACCAAATGTTGGGACTTGCTGGAAAAGACTTAGCACTTAGCGGTTTATCAAGGGGGTCCCATACACCCCAACCGTGTTAGGAACGCATAATCAAGGAACATAACACCGGTTTATACGGTTCCTAACAGCATGAGTGGAACAAAACACCAAGCAAAAGGCTTAGCCTTCCACCCTTGCCAGTATATAGATGATTTCATTTTTAAGCATTTATATAGTGTGATATAACCCAACCAAACTTCAACATGAAGCAAGCATCTTCAATCTTCACCTGCAACTAGCAATGCTATAAGAAGGGCTGAGCGAAGCGTACTTAGCCAAGCAACGGTTTGCATAGGTAGGTTGGTTAAACAGGGCAAAGGTTACAAGTAGGAGGCTGACAAGAAGATCATGGGCATCGAGGCAAAACTATAGAGCGGATCTACTAGCAATAGGCAAAGATAGTAATGTTATCGGGGTTCGGTCATCTTGCCTGGGATTCCACAAGGGAGAAGAACGGATCCACGAAGAAGACGGAGCAACAGTCGAGCGAAACCTCACAACTCCGGAACGAAACCGAAGCTAACAAGAGAAGCAACCGGAAAGAAAAGAAACAACACGGTAAACACACAATCATAAACATGGCATACGATGCACATCCAAGCATGATGCATGTCCGGTTTAAATATGCATGGCATGGCAAGTGCACAAACAAAACTACAAGTTAAGTGGAGCTCAATATGCAACGAGTTGCATATTGACAAAACACCACATTTTATTAATTAGTTGACTCTCGTTATTTACAAGACAAGATTAAATGTTTTAACATGGCAAGAGGTGAAGCATAATAAAACTATACTAACTAGGCAATTTAAATGAGGCCGGAGAATAACGACAACAAGTCCGAAAAATCCCCATAAGCATGTTTAGTAATTATAAGCAAACAACAATTTAACACATATATAATGTTGTTAAATGATGCGGATGACATGATCAAATTTATGCAATTATTAAAAGGTTGACTTAAAAGAGATATGAAGTATTGTCACCGCGGTGGAAGGAAAAGGTGCCACGGCAACGATCCGAAAATGATGCCACGCAACATATCGGTTCCGGTATCTCGTTGAGAGACCGGTGCAAAAGAAAGAGGTGGCGTGATCGAGTCAAACGAGATGAAAGGTGGGGCGATCCCGTTACCGGGTTCCCACGGGTCGGTGACGAGGCCACCGAGGAACATGACAAAAGGTCGAAACGGACACGAAGCACACAAGTGAAACATTTCATACAACCACAACAAGCATCACACGGGTCACGTCTCGGGGTTATACCTTCGAAACAATTGTTTCGGGACGGTTCGAGATCGTAGATGAAGTACAGGAAGTAGTTGTTCACGGGGTCTTCGATGGTCGACGGTAGGGGTACTTGGAGTCTCCGAGTAGTCGTGGTACTTGGCGCTTCCAGCGAAGGTAGTCGTTCACGTATGTAGTGGTACTTGTTCCGTAGCCGTTCACGAGCTCGTTTATTCCGTAGATGTTTGGTTCGTCGAGGTACTTGTCGCGGTCGTCGTGGTACTTGGCATCGGTAGATGTACTTGACGGTCCGGTCTCGGTTCTTGTAACGAAGAGGTACACGAGGGTTCCGATGGCTCCGGCGTCGGTAGTGGTACTTGTCGTTTCGCCGTGTAGGGGTACTTGTCGTATCGGAGGGGTACTCGTTCTTCCGAAGGTAATCGTGCACGTTCCTGGACATCCCAAAAGCACAAGGCAACACACACAAAAAAACAGAAACGGCAGCACCACGAGGCCATCGGGCGCTCGAGGGGCCTCGGGCTCCACCTGGAGAGGGGAAACGCGTCGGGCCTTGGCGCTCGGTGCTGGACGCACGGGCGCGGCCTGCTCGAGGGGCTGCTCCCTCGCGAGGTGGCGGCTCACGCACTGGGGAACGAGGCAGGGGCCGGCGCTCGGGACGAGCCGGCCAGAGGAGGCACGAGGTCGCGGCCTGGCGACCTGGCCGGCGAGCTGGAGGACGGGGCGGTCACCGCTGGAGGCCTTGGCACGGTCGCGGTGCAGGTTGGAGGCGACCTGGAGGAGGGAGGCGCCGGGGAGGCCAGCGCTGGCAGAGCAGACACGCGCGGCTGGAGGAGACGTCGGGCTGGGGGAGAGGAGCAGGCGCTCCTGGCCTTGGCGACGTGGCTGGGGGGTGCACGGGCGAGGGGAAGTGAGAGGAATCGGGGCGAGAGGAACGAGGGTGCGGGAGCGAACGGGAGAGCGGGGCGATCGAGTGCGGTCGATGGGTGCTCGGGCCAGAGCGAGCGAGCGAGAGGGACGAAGGGATCGGGACAGAGAGCGAGAGAGAGATGGGGAACGAGAGGAGGCGGCGGCTCGAGGGGAAGAGAGGGAAGTGCGGCGCTGAGGCCTGAGGGAGCTAGGGTTAGGAAAAAAACGGGCCGGATGGGCTGCAGCTGAAAGGAAGCCTGGCGGCTGGAGTGGGCCTAGAGGCCTGGGAGGCCCAAGTGGGCTAAAGGGCTGCTGGGAGGCTGCTCTTCTTCTGGCATTTCTTTTTTTATAACTGTTTTCTTTGCAGAAAAGAAATAGAGAGAGTCAAAATTAATAAGAAAAGAGGCAACAACAAGAATAAAATGATGGACATTTTTGTAAGGCTTTATGGAATAATTCCCAACCCCACAAAATAGTTCCAACAAAAGGGAAGTGCAAACTAAAAATAAATAGCTTGCCTCAAGGAGTTTGAAAAGAGTCTAGATAAAAGGAGGAGCCTCGATAATTGGGAAAAGAAATACAGGGAGGGTTTGACGGTGAAACTTGAAATAGGAAGGCATGGGGAAAATTATGCATGTGTGTTGCGGGTAATTCCAAACAAATGGAATATTATTTATATAGCTCCCTAATATTGGGATGATATGTTTTAAAGAGAAGACATTCTTCCCTCGATTTAAATGGACCGAAGGTCCACACAATTTATTTAGGTTGAGATGCAAAATTAAAATGACATGATGGCATGATGACATGATGCAATGCGAAAAAATAAATAACACAAGCACAAACGAACACACGGGCAACCCGGAACATCTGGAATCTTCTGGAATCTTCTGGGACGTCGGTCTTCGGGCGTCACACTGGCACTTCAAGACAAAACCAAGACAAATCCACTTCCTAATTAAATCTGTGCAAGTGGGAGAGACACCGTATTACGTTTCAATATCCAAGGTCCAAGACTGTTGATGATGAGGCCAACCACCATGTGAAGATTGAGCCGGAAACGGAGCCGGCCACGACACGGACAGCCCTTGCTCCGCCTCTGCTTCCAACCCGGCGGCATCACCGAGCCGGCCCTCTGACCCTTCGTTGCCTATCGTCGCGCGGATTCACCTCATCCCCCTCCGCGAGAGCCGCCGCGTCACAATCACGGCCGCAACCTTCGCCGGACGGCCACCTCCATCAAGCAGCTAAAGTACCTCGTCGGGTCACCCTGTCACGTCCTCCGTCGCGCCGGTGAGCCACCTCGACCTCACTATGCCGCCTCAAATCCGCCGTGGACAAACCGCTTTGAGATTCACCTCGGCCTTGAGGCGCCGCTGCCATGGCTAGTCCAGCCTCCGCCTTTCTTGCAACCCGCCGTGGCCGCGGCCCGCTTCAATCTGCCCCGGCCTGGCCTTGCCGAGCCTCTGTTTTTCAAGTCGCCAACCACCAGGAGCCGTCCGTGCTTCGTTGATTTCTACCTCTGCATCAGTGGCTTCGAGCGGCCCATGTTCATACTCGTTGAGCCCTCAGCTGTTGTAGTCACCGCGGTCCTGCCGCCATGGTCAACCGCCCCAGATTCTTCTGCCACCACGGGTCGAGAGTCGCCGGGCGGCTCCGCCTCGGGTCCGACTTAAGTCGCCGTTGTCCTTGTTGCCAAGATGCCTCAATCTCGATTCCGAGTCACCGCCAGTCCGGGCGCGCCTCGCCTCCTTCTGCAGGGTTTTCTGTCATGGCCAAGCCGCCAGCACATCGCTCCGCCGTCAGGCGTCAAGTGCGCAGCCTCGGCAACCACTGTGAGCCATCGGCCGCTGACCCGGCGCTATGTATATCACCCGTGGCTGCCGCCCGTGTCTGCAGCTTCGTCCTCGAGTTTTTTCTCCGTCATGGCTGTCATTACAAGTACGGGTGTGCGCCGGAGCAGGCTCTTAGCCGGCTCGAGCTCATTCTGATGAAATTGTGCACAGGAATATGCAGCAGGGTTCAGTGTTCAAGCAGTGGCCAAGTGGTCGCTCCCAGAGCACCCTCACCTCAGAGCTTAATCAACATCAACCAGGCTGGCAGTTGTCATTATAATTTGGCTCAAAGATTAAAACTGCAAGCGGAGACCAAAAGACGTTTTCTCTACAAGTTGTGCTGGTCGTTTTACCCGTCAAAGAACAATCTATCAAGTCAAACTCCCACGCAGTACCAACTTCATTGTTCTACACTCAGGACATTCTGATGGACAATGCATCGCATGGGAATCATCTATTGTACAAATATATCAGGTGATATCTATCCTATTTCTTTTTTACATATTAATTAATCCGAGCAAAAATACCTCGCCCTGCTGTATTTTATACGCAGGAAAATTGTTCATTACAAAGCGGTATTATACCATGGAGATGGAGGCACGCCAACGTCATTCGACACAAAGTGGACGCCATTACTCAACGGACTCCCACGCCGGTATACAACGCCGTGGCCGTCTCTCGCGACCGCACCGGTTTACAGCGCCATGACTGTCTCTCGCGACCGCACTGGTTTACAGCACCATGACTATCTCTCGCGACCGCACCGGTTTACAACATCGTGACCATCTCTCACGACTACGCTAGCTCACAACGAGGAAGGCAACTAGCCCGTCGGCGCCGGCCGACCCATCTGCTATTCGAGCAAATCAGGTGTTATCCCTCCTATATATTTTATCATTTTATTTCCCCTGAGTGCCATTACACTACCCTATTGGTGTTTTCTATATACAGACGGCCGGTTCACGCATCCGCACCGGTTTACAACACGGAGGACAACCTGCTCGTCTCCGCCGGTTTACAACCCCACAGCCGGTTTAACTGTTTGAGCCGCCTCTGATACTGCGGACGTTTTACTGTCTACCCTGTGATCTATAGTTCTTGCAATGACAGAAGTGCTTGGCTTTGGGTTCAATCTTGCGGTGTCCTTTCCCAGTGATAGTAGGGACAGCAAGGCACGTATTGTATTGTTGCCATCGAGGATAAAAAGATGGGGTTTACATCATATTGCTTGAGTTTATCCCTCTACATCATGTCATCTTGCTTAAGGCCTTACTCTATTCGTATGAACTCAATACACTAGATGCATGCTGGATAGCGGTCGATGTGTGGAGTAATAGTAGTAGATGCAGAATCGTTTCGGTCTACTTGTCTCGGACGTGATGCCTATATACAATGATCATGCCTAGATAGTCTCATAACTATTCGCTTTTCTATCAATTGCTCGAGAGTAATTTGTTTACCCGCCGTAGAATACCTCTATCATGAGAGAAGCCACTAGAGAAAACTATGGCCCACGGGTCTATTCTCAACATATCAATCTACATCTACTTTACTTTTCTTGCTTTTATTTGCTATTTTATTAAACTAAAAATACCAAAAATATAACTATCATCTCTATCAGATCTCACTCTCGTAAGTGACCGTAAAGGGATTGACAACCCCTTATCGCGTTGGCTGCGAAGTTCTTATTTGTTTGTGTAGGTGCGAGGGACTGGCGCGTGGTCTCCTACTGGATTGATACCTTGGTTCTCAAAAACTGAGGGAAATACTTACGCTACTGTGCTGCATCTCCCTTTCCTCTTCGAGGAAATACAACGCAAGCTCAAGAGGTAGCAAGGGTTGTTGGGGAACGTAGCATAATTCAAAAAAATTCTACGCTTTCACCAAGATCAAACTAAGGAGACATCTAGCAACGAGCATATAAGAGTGCATCTACATACCATTATGTAGATTGCGTGCGGAAGCTTTCGAAGAAGCGTGGATGAAGTAGTCGTACTCTTCGCGTTCTTCGTCACCGATGATCTAGCGCCGAACGGACGGCACCTCCGTGTTCAACACACGTCTGGTACAGCAACGTCACCTCCTTCTTGATCCAGCAAGGGGGGAGGAGAGGTCGTCGGAGATCCAGCAGCACGACGGCGTGGTGGTGGATGCAACGGGAATTCCTGCAGGGCTTCGCCGGCGCCCTGCGGAGGGAGTATGAGGTGTGACGGGAGGGGGAGAGGCGCCAGGGACTTGCTGCGGCTGCCCTCTCCCCCCCCCCCACACATATATATAGGGGGCCAGGGGGTGCGCCATGCCCTGCAGATGGCATCTGCAGGGGGCGGCGGCCTGGGGGGGAGTCTTGCCCCCCAAGGCAAGGGGGGCGCCCCCTCCCCTAGGGTTTCAACCCTAGGCGCATGGGGAGGGGGGCCATGTGGTGCGCCAGCCCACCAGGGGCTGGCCACTTCCCCACGCAGCCTAGGGGCCCCACCGGGATGGGTGGCCCCACCCGGTGGACCCCCGGGACCCCTCCGGTGGACCCCCGGGACCCCTCCGGTGGTCCCGGGACACTCCCGGTGACCCCCGGAGATCACCCGATGGCCGAAACTGGACTTCCTATATATCATTCTTTACCTTCGGACCATTTCGGAACTCCTCGTGACATCCGGGATCTCATCCGGGACTACGAACAACTTTCGGGTTTCCACGTGCATGTATCTCTACGACCCTAGCGTTACCGAACCTTAAGTGTGTAGACCCTACGGGTTCGGGAGACACGCAGACAAGACCGAAACGACTCTCCGGTCAATAACCAACAGCGGGATCTGGATACCCATGTTGGTTCCCACGTGTTCCTCGATGATCTTCATCGGATGAACCACCGTGTCAAGGATTCACTCAATCCTGTAGTTATTCCCTTTGTCCATCGGTACGGTACTTGCCCGAGATTCGATCGTCGGTATTCCCGATACCTTGTTCAATCTCGTCATGGCAAGTCTCTTTACTCGTTCCATAATCCATCATCCCGTGACTAACTCCTTAGTCACTTTGAGCTCATGATGATGTCTTACTGAGTGGGCCCAGAGGTACCTCTCCGTCATACGGAGTGACAATATCCCAGTCTCGGTTCGTACCAACCCAACAGACACTTTCGGAGATACCCGATGCGTACCTTTATAGCCACCCAGTTACGTTGTGATGTTTGGCACACCCAAAGTATTCCTACGGCATCCGGGAGTTGAACAACCTCATGGTCTAAGGAATAAATACTTGACACCGAAAAGCTTATGCATTACGAACTATACGATCTCGTGCTATGCTCAAGATTGGGTCTTGTCCATCACATCATTCTCCTAATGATGTGATCCCGTTATCACTGACATCCTATGTCCATGGTCAGGAAACCGTGACCATCTGTTGATCAACGAGCTGGTAACTAGAGGCCTACCAGGGACTCAATGTTGTCTATATATTCACACATGTATCACTGTTTCCGTACAATACAATTCAAGCATGAATAACAGACAATTATCATGAACAAGGAAATATAATAATAATTCTTTTATTATTGCCTCTAGGGCATATTTCCAACAGTCTCCCACTTGCACTAGAGTCAATAATCTAGTTACATTGTGATGAATCGAACACCCATAGAGTTCTGGTGTTGATCATGTTTTGCCCGTGGAAGAGGTTTAGTCAACGGGTCTGCAACATTCAGATCCGTATGTACTTTACAAATATCTATGTCTCCATCCTGAACATAATTCCAGATGGAGTTGAAATGGCGCTTGATGTGCTTGGTCTTCTTGTGAAACCTGGCCTCCTTGGTAATGGCAATAGCTCCAGTGTTGTCACAGAAGAGAGTCATCGGGCTTGACGCGCTTGGAATGACTCCTAGGTCGGTGATGAACTCCTTCATCCAGAGTCCTTCCTGCGCTGCTTCGGAAGCAGCTATGTACTCTGCTTCACATGTAGATGCCGCCACGACGCTTTGCTTGCAACTGCACCAGCTGACTGCCCCACCATTCAAAATATACACGTATCCGGTTTGTGACTTAGAGTCATCCAGATCTGTGTCGAAGCTAGCATCGACGTAACCCTTTACGACGAGCTCTTCGTCACCTCCATAAACGAGAAACATATCCTTAGTCCTTTTCAGGTACTTCAGGATGTTCTTGACCGCTGTCCAGTGTTCCATACCGGGATCACTTTGGTACCTCCCTACCAAACTTATGGCAAGGTTCACATCAGGTGTGGTACACAGCATGGCATACATGATAGAACCTATGGCCGAGGCATAGGGAATGACACTCATCTTTTCTCTATCTTCTGCCGTGGTCGGCGACTGAGCCTTGCTCAATCTCATACCTTGCAAAACAAGCAAGAACCCCTTCTTGGACTGATCCATATTGAACTTTTTCAATATCTTGTCAAGGTACGTACTTTGTGAAAGACCAATGAGGCGTCTTGATCTATCTCTATAGATTTTGATGCCTAATATGTAAGCAGCTTCTCCAAGGTCCTTCATTGAAAAACTCTTATTCAAGTAGGCCCTTACATTTTCCAAGAATTCTATATCATTTCCCATCAGCAATATGTCATCCACATATAATATGAGAAATGCCACAGAGCTCCCACTCACTTTCTTGTAGATACAGGCTTCTCCATAAGTCTGTATAAAGCCAAACGCTTTGATCACATCATTAAAGCGAATATTCCAACTCTGAGATGCTTGCACCAGCCCGTAAATCGAGCGCTGGAGCTTGCATACCTTGTTAGTGTTCTCTGGATCGACAAAACCTTCCGGTTGCATCATATACAACTCTTCCTTGAGGAAGCCATTAAGGAATGCTGTTTTGACGTCCTTTTGCCATATCTCATAATCATAGAATGCGGCAATAGCTAACATGATTCTGACTGACTTCAGCATCGCTATGGGCGAGAAAGTCTCGTCGTAGTCAATCCCTTGAACTTGTCGATAACCCTTAGCGACAGGTCGAGCTTTATAGATGGTCACATTACCATCCGCATCTGTCTTCTTCTTAAATATCCATTTGTTTCCTATGGCGTGCCTATCATCAGGCAAGTCCACCAAAGTCCATACTTTGTTTTCATACATGGATTCTATCTCGGATTTCATGGCTCCAAGCCATTTATTGGAATCCGGGCCCGCCATCGCTTCTTCATAGTTCGAAAGTTCACCGTTGTCTAACAACATGATTTCCAGGACAGGGTTGCCGTACCACTCTGGTGCGGAACGTGCCCTTGTGGACCTTCGAAGTTCAGTAGTAACTTGATCTGTTTCTTCATGATCATTATCATCAACTTCCTCCCTTGTTGGTGCAGGCACCTCAGGAACAATTTCCTGCACTGCGCTACTTTCCGGTTCAGGAGGGGTGACTGTCACCTCATCAAGTTCTACTTTCCTCCCACTCACTTCTTTCGAGAGAAACTCTTTCTCCAGAAAGGATCCATTCTTGGCAACAAAGACTTTGCCTTCGGATCTGTGGTAGAAGGTGTACCCAATCGTTTCCTTTGGTTATCCTATGAAGACGCATTTTTCCGATTTGGGTTCGAGCTTTTTAGGTTGAAGTTTCTTGACATAAGCATCGCAACCCCAAACTTGTAGAAACGGCAGCTTCGGTTTCTTGCCAAACCAAAGTTCATACGGAGTCGTCTCAACGGATTTCGACGGAGCCCTATTTAAAGTGAATGCGGCAGTCTCTAAAGCATAACCCCAAAAAGATAGCGGTAAATCGGTGAGGGACATCATAGATCGCACCATGTCCAACAGAGTACGATTTCGACGTTCGGACACACCGTTACGTTGAGGTGTTCCGGGCGGTGTCAATTGTGAAACAATTCCACAGTTCCTAAGGTGTGTGCCAAATTCATGACTTAAATATTCACCCCCACGATCTGATCGTCAGAACTTTATTTTTCTGTCACGTTGATTCTCAACCTCATTCTGAAATTCCTTGAACTTTTCAAAGGTCTCAGACTTGTGTTTCATCAAATAGATATACCCATATCTACTCAAGTCATCTGTGAGGGTGAGAACATAACGATAGCCTCCGCGAGCCTCAACACTCATTGGACCGCACACATCGGTATGTATGATTTCCAACAAGTTGGTTGCTCGCTCCATTGTTCCAGAGAACGGAGTCTTGGTCATCTTGCCCAAGAAGCATGGTTCGCACGTGTCAAATGATTCATAATCAAGAGACTCTAGAAGTCCATCTGAATGGAACTTCTTCATACGTTTGACACCAATATGACCAAGGCGGCAATGCCACAAGTATGTGGGACTATCATTATCAACTTTACATCTTTTGGCATCTACACTATGAATATGTGTATCATCACGTTCGAGATTCATCAAAAATAAACCATTGACCAGCGGGGCATGACCATAAAACATATCTCTCAAATAAATAGAACAACCATTATTCTCCGATTTGAAAGAGTAGCCATCTCGCATAAGACGAGATCCAGATACAATGTTCATGCTCAAAGCTGGTACTAAATAACAATTATTAAGGTTTAAAACTAATCCCGAGGGTAGATGTGGAGGCAGCGTGCCGACGGCGATCACATCGACCTTGGAACCATTCCCGACACGCATCGTCACCTCATCCTTCGCCAGTCTCCGCTTATTCCGCACCTCCTGTTTTGAGTTATAAATGTGAGCAACCGCACCGGTATCAAATACCCAGGAGCTACTACGAGTGCTGCTAAGGTACACATCAATAACATGTATATCATATATACCTTTGACGTTGCCGGCCTTCTTGTCTGCTAAGTATTTGGGGCAGTTCCACTTCCAGTGACCCGTTCCCTTGCAATAAAAGCACTCGGTCTCAGGCTTGGGTCTATACTTTGGCTTCTTCCCGGTAACAGGCTTACCGGGCGCGGCAACTCCCTTGCCGTCCTTCTTGAAGTTCTTCTTACCCTTGCCTTTCTTGAACTTAGTGGTTTTATTGACCATCAACACTTGATGTTCTTTCTTGATGTCCACCTCCGCTGATTTCAGCATCGAATACACCTCGGGAATGGACTTCTCCATCCCCTGCATATTGAAGTTGAACACGAAGCTCTTAAAGCTTGGTGGGAGCGACTGGAGGATTCTGTCAACGACCGCTTCATCTGAGAGATTCATTCCCAGCTGAGACAAGCGGTTGTGCAATCCAGAAATCTTGAGGATATGCTCACTGACAGAACTGTTTTCCTCCATCTTACAGCTGTAGAACGCGTCGGAGACGTCATATCTCTCGACTCGGGCATGAGCTTGGAAAACCATTTTCAGCTCTTCGAACATCTCATATGCTCCGTGGTGCTCAAAACACTTTTGGAGCCCCGATTCTAAGCTGTAAAGCATGCCGCACTGAACCAGGGAGTAATCATCACAACGCGACTGCCAAGCGTTCATAACACGTTGGTTTGCCGGGGCGGGAGCGTCACCTAGCGGTGCTTCAAGGACATATGATCTCTTGGCAGCTATGAGGATAATCCTCAGGTTACGGACCCAATCCGTATAGTTGATACCATCGTCTTTGAGCTTGGTTTTCTCTAGGAACGCGTTGAAGTTGAGGGAAACTTGAGCGTGGACCATTTTATCTACAAGAGATATTGTAAAGAATTTAGACTAAGTTCATGATAATTAAGTTCATCTTAATAAAAATTTAATGAACTCCCACTCAGAATGACATCTCTCTAGTCATCTAAGTGATACACGATCTGAATCGACTAGCTCGTGTCCGATCATCACGTGAGACGGACTAGTCATCAACGGTGAACATCTTCATGTTGATCGTATCTTCTATACGACTCGTGTTCGACCTTTCGGTCTTCCGTGTTCCGAGGCCATGTCTGTACATGCTAGGCTCGTCAAGTGAACCCTAAGTGTATTGCATGTGTAAATCTGGCTTACACCCGTTGTATGCGAACGTTAGAACCTATCACACCCGATCATCACGTGGTGCTTCGGAAGAACGAACTTTAGCAACGGTCCACAGTTAGGGGGAACACAATCCTTGAAATTTTAGTGAGAGATCATCTTATTTACTACCGTCTTTCTAAGTAAACAAGATGCATAAACATGATAAACATCACATGCAATCAATTAAAGTGACATGATATGGCCAATATCATCTTGCTCCTTGGATCTTCATCTTCGGGGCACCATGATCATCTTGTCACCGGCTCGACACCATGATCTCCATCATCATGATCTTCATCATCGTGTCTCGAAGAAGTCGTCACGCCAACTATTACTTCTACTACTATGGCTAACGTTTAGCAATAAAGTAAAGTAATTACATGGCGTTTATACAGTGACACACAGGTCATACAATAATTAAGACAACTCCTATGGCTCCTGCCGGTTGTCAAGTTCATCGACATGCAAGTCGTGATTCCCTATTACAAGAACATGATCAATCTCATACATCACATATATCATTCATCACATCTTCTTTGGCCATACCACGTCACATAGCACATGCTGCAAAAACAAGTTAGACGTCTCTAATTGTTGTTGCAAGTTTTTACGTGGCTTCTATAGGTTTTCTAGCAAGAACGTTTCTTTACCTACGCCAAAACCACAACGTGATTTGTCAATTTCTATTTACCCTTCATAAGGACCTTGTTCATCGAATCCGATCCGACTAAAGTAGGAGAGACAGACACCCGCCAGCCACCTTATGCATCTAGTGCATGTCTGTCGGTGGAACCAGTCTCACGTAAGCGTACGTGTAAAGTCGGTCCGGGCCACTTCATCCCACAATACCGCCGAATCAAGATTGACTAGTAACGGCAAGAAAGTTGAACAAACTCAAACGCCCACAACTGTTTTGTGTTCTACTCGTGCAAGATGCTACGCATAAAACCTAGCTCAGATGCCACTGTTGGGGAACGTAGCAGAATTCAAAAAAATTCTACGCTTTCACCAAGATCCAACTAAGGAGACATCTAGCAATGAGCATATAAGAGTGCATCTACATACCGTTATGTAGATTGCGTGCGGAAGCTTTCGAAGAAGCGTGGATGAAGTAGTCGTACTCTTCGCGTTCTTAGTCACCGATGATTTAGCGCCGAACGGACGGCACCTCCGCGTTCAACACACGTCCGGTACAGCAACGTCACCTCCTTCTTAATCCAGCAAGGGGGGAGGAGAGGTCGTCGGAGATCCAGCAGCACGACGGCGTGGTGGTGGATGCAACGGGAATTCCTGCAGGGCTTCGCCGGCGCCCTGCGGAGGGAGTATGAGGTGTGACGGGAGGGGGAGACGCGCCAGGGACTTCGTGCGGCTGCCCTCTCCCCCCCCCCCCACATATATATAGGGGGCCAGGGGGTGCGCCATGCCCTGCAGATGGCATCTGCAGGGGGGCGGCGGCCTGGGGGGGAGTCTTGCCCCCCAAGGCAAGGGGGCGCCCCCTTCCCCTAGGGTTTCAACCCTAGGCGCATGGGGAGGGGGGCCCATGTGGTGCGCCAGCCCACCAGGGGCTGGCCACTTCCCCACGCAGCCTAGGGGCCCCACCGAGATGGGTGGCCCCACCCGATGGACCCCCGGGACCCCTCTGCTGGTCCCGGGACACTCCCGGTGACCCCCGGAGATCACCCGATGGCCGAAACTGGACTTCCTATATATCATTCTTTACCTTCGGACCATTCCGGAACTCCTCGTGACGTCCGGGATCTCATCCGGGACTCCGAACAACTTTCGGGTTTCCACGTGCATGTATCTCTACGACCCTAGCGTTACCGAACCTTAAGTGTGTAGACCCTACGGGTTCGGGAGACACGCAGACATGACCGAGACGACTCTCCGGTCAATAACCAACAGCGGGATATGGATACCCATGTTGGTTCCCACGTGTTCCTCGATGATCTTCATCGGATGAACCACCGTGTCAAGGATTCACTCAATCCCGTAGTTATTCCCTTTGTCCATCGGTACGGTACTTGCCCGAGATTCGATCGTCGGTATTCCCGATACCTTGTTCAATCTCGTCATGGCAAGTCTCTTTACTCGTTCCATAATCCATCATCCCGTGACTAACTCCTTAGTCACTTTGAGCTCATGATGATGTCTTACTGAGTGGGCCCAGAGGTACCTCTCCGTCATACGGAGTGACAATATCCCAGTCTCGGTTCGTACCAACCCAACAGACACTTTCGGAGATACCCGATGCGTACCTTTATAGCCACCCAGTTACGTTGTGACGTTTGGCACACCCAAAGTATTCCTACGGCATCCGGGAGTTGTACAACCTCATGGTCTAAGGAATAAATAATTGACATCGAAAAGCTTATGCATTACGAACTATACGATCTCGTGCTATGCTCAAGATTGGGTCTTGTCCATCACATCATTCTCCTAATGATGTGATCCCGTTATCACTGACATCCTATGTCCATGGTCAGGAAACCGTGACCATCTGTTGATCAACGAGCTGGTAACTAGAGGCCTACCAGGGACTCATTGTTGTCTATATATTCACACATGTATCGCTGTTTCCGTACAATACAATTCAAGCATGAATAACAGACAATTATCATGAACAAGGAAATATAATAATAATACTTTTATTATTTCCTCTAGGGCATATAATAATAATACTTTTATTATTTCCTCTTGGGCATACTCTCTCTCTCTCTCTCTCTCTCTCTCTCTCTCTCTCTCTCTCTCTCTCTCTCTCTCACTCTCTCGCATGTTCTTGAGATGGCACGATGTTGATGTATCGCGAGCTTTGCTATTATAGTTGGATCTTATGATGTTTCTCCACCTCTACTCTCTTGTGATGAATTTAGTTTCCCCTTTGAAGTTATCTTATAAGATTGAGGCTTTAAGGATTTGAGAACACGTCTTGCATGTGCTTATCTGTGGTGACAATGGGATATCATGTGATCTACTTGATGTATGTTTTGGTGATCAACTTGAGGGTTCTGTGACCTTGGGAATCTATGCATAGTGGTTGGCACACGTTTTCGTCTTGACTCTCTGGTAGAAACTTTGGGGCACTCTTTGAAGTTCTTTGTGTTTGTTGAATAGATGAATCTGAGATTGCGTGAAGCATATCGTATAATCATGCCCACGGATACTTGAGGTGACAATGGAGTATCTAGGTGACATTAGGGTTTTGGTTAATTTGTGTCTTAAGGTGTTATTCTAGTACGAACTCTATGATAGATCGAACGGAAAGAATAGCTTCGTGTTATTTTACAACGGACTCTTGAATAGATCGATCAGAAAGAATAACTTTGAGGTGGTTTCGTACCCTACCATAATTTCTTCGTTTGTTCTCCGCTACTAGTTACTTTGGAGTTACTCTTTGTTGCATGTTGAGGGATAGTTATATGATCCGGTTATGTTATTATTGTTGAGAGAACTTGCACTAGTGAAAGTATGAACCCTAGGCCTTGTTTCCTATCATTGCAACACTGTTTATGCTCACGTTTACCACTTGCTACCTTGCTGATTATATATTTTCTTGTTACAAAAACCTATATCTGCCATACATATTGCACTTGTATCACCATCTCTTCGCCAAACTAGTGCACCTATACAATTTACCATCGTATTGGGTGTGTTGGGGACACAAGAGACTCTTTGTTATTTGGTTGCAGGGTTGTTTGAGAGAAACCATCTTCATCCTACGCTTCCCACGGATTGATAAACCTTAGGTCATCCACTTGAGGGAAATTTGCTACTGTTCTACAAACCTCTGCACTTGGAGGCCCAACAACGTCTACAAGAAGAAGGTTGCGTAGTAGACATCAAGCTATTTTCTGGCGCCGTTGCCGGGGAGGTGAGTTCTTGAAGGTATATCTTTAGATCTTGCAATCGAATCTTTTAGTTTCTTGTTTTATCACTAGTTTAGTTTATAAAAGAAAACTACAAAAAAATGGAATTAAGGTTACCTCATATGCTTCATCTTTTTAATATCTTTCGTGAAAATGATGGGAAGGAAAATTGTGCTCAAGTACTAGAAGAAGAATTACGTAGAATGATTGGCATAAAATATGTGCATGATGAGCTTGATTGCAATGTTGTTAGTATTAATTCTTTGAATACCCATTGAGAAACAGTATAATGTAATGAGCTAGGAGCCTCCACGGCGCTTTGCCATCGCTAACCGTCCGATCAAGTGGATCGATTTCTAATTGGATGTCCTGATGTTTCTCTTGGGCCGCTACTCCATGGAGCTAACTAGGCCAGTTGTCATTGTTCGGGCCAAGAGTGCTTGTTGGGCCGGGCAGATGCGTGTTAAAACGTGATCCTACCCCAAAAGGTAGGTGTACTCTTTTATCCCAGCGGCAGTGAGGAGCGCTCGTGCTTTAGTCTCTGGACTTTTTCTTTTTGATGCAAGTACTTATTTGTCCCACCTGTTCAGCTAAATTGTGAGATTCTTGATCACTATTTTTATATCTAATCGTTGGGCTAAATTGTGAGATTCTTGATCACTATATTTTGGGATTAATTACCATCAGTTTTTTGGGGGATTAATGTTTGATGCACATGCGGACATTCCTAGCCTTTTGGGGTTAAGTTAGGAATGCTAAGAAGTATCTGTATATATATTATCTGCAAATCAACTGTGGATTATTCGTTGGTCCTATCCGTATGCTACTGTGGCGTTGACATATTCAATTTCTTCGTTTTTGTGTCTCATAGTTGGTGGTGTTGAATGAGCTTATCTCGTGTATATATAAATTAAGACACGGTATAATGGGATATAAAGTCTCTCATTATGTAAATAATTTAGTTATCCTTTATGTAACTTTATTTTCTTGATGTTTTTTTTCAAATATTTACATAATGCTCTATTTTTAAAAATATACGGGCGCAGCAACGCGCGTCATCATGATCTAGTGATGCTAATGATATGCAAAGCCACAAGCTTGGGGAAGCTATGTTTGATGAAGATGATATTTTTAGTCCCCCAAATTTTGATGATAATATTTATTATGATGAAAGCGTGCCTCCTATTTATGATGATTATAGTGATAAAAGTGGATTTGGAGAGGTCATGACTTTATTTAGTGATGAATCCACTATTTCGGAAAAGGTTCCAATTGATTATGAGAACAAAGTTGCTATCTATGATGATTATTTTTGATGACTTGTATGTTAAGAATAATGATAACCATGAAACTTGTCATCATGATTTTAATTTTCAATTGGATTATGCTTCACATGATAGTTATTTTGTTGAGTTGTCTCCCACTACTATGGATGAGAAGAATGATGCTTATGTGGAGACTAATAAAATTTCTACGCAAGTAGATCATGAAAAGAATGATTTATTTGCTGGTTATATTGTTGAATTCATTCATGATGCTTCTGAAAATTATTATGAGAGAGGACCATATGCTTCTACATATTGCAATAATATCAAGTTTCCTCTCTATGTGCTTCAAATCTTGAAGTTATGCTCATTTTCCCTTCCTATGCTAGTTGATTATCGTCCCCATAAGTTGTTTGCTCACAAAGTACCTATGCATAGGAAGTGGGTTAGACTTAAATGTGCTAGTCATATTCTTCATGATGCTCTCTTTATGTTTCAATTCTTATCTTTTATGCGAGCATCATTGGAATCATCATGCCTAGCTAGGGGCGTTAAACGATAGCGCTTGTTGGGAGGCAACCCAACTTTATTTTTGTTCTTTGCTTTTTGCTTCTGTTTAGGAATAAATATTGCATCTATCTTCTGTTTAGATGTGGTTTTGTGTTTTAATTAGTGTTTGTGCCAAGTAGAACCTTTGGGAAGACTTGTGTGAAGTTTATGCGAACATGTTGTAAAAAACAGAAACTTTAGCACTCACGAGATTGGCTACCATTTTTACTGGAGAGTGCTTTTTAGTTGATTATTTTTGCAAATGATTAATAGACAAATTACTCATGTCCACCAATTTATTTCAGAATTTTTAGAGTTACAGAAGTATTCTAAAGTTACAGATTGCTACACACTGTTCTGTTTTTGACAGATTCTGTTTTCTCTGTGTTGTTTGCTTATTTTGATGAATCTGTGAGTAGTACCGGAGGGTATCAACCATAGAGAAGTTGGAATACATTAGATATTACACCAATATGAATTTAGAATGAGTTCATAACAGTATCTAAGTGGTGGTTTTATTTTCTTATACTAACGGAGCTTACGAGTTTTCTGATAAGTTTTGTGTTGTGAAGTTCTCAAGTTTTGGGTAAAGATTCGATGGACTATGGAATAAGGAGTGGCAAGAGCCTAAGCTAGGGGATTCCCAAGGCACCCAAGGTAAAATTCATGGACAACCAAAAGCCTAAGCTTCGGGATGCCCCGGGAAGGCATCCCCTCTTTCGTCGTCGTTCATCGGTAACTTTACTCTATGCTATATTTTTATTCACCACATGATATGTGTTTTGCTTGGAGCGTCAATTTGTTTTATTTTGTTTTTCTTACTGTTTGAATAATATCCCAAGATCTGAAATTATTAAATGTTAGAGGGTCTTCATATAGTTACATAATTATTCAACTACTCATTGATCTTCACTTATATCTTTTGGAGTAGTTTGTTGTTTGCTCTAGTGCTTCACTTATATCTTTTAGAGCACGGCGGTGGTTTTATTTTGAAGAAATAGATGAACTCTCATGCTTCACTTATATTATTTTGAGAGTATTTTAGAACAGCATGGTAATGTGCTTTGGTTATAAAACTATTCCTAATATGATAGGCATCCAAGATGTATGTAGTAAAAACTTTCATACAAAGTGCATTGAATATGATGAGAAGTTTAATACTTGATGATTGTTTTGAGGTATGAGGATAGTGATATTAGAGTCATGCTAGTGGAGTTGTTATGAATTTGAAAAATACTTGTGTTAAAGTTTGTGATTCCCGTAGCATGCACGTATGGTGAACCGCTATGTGACGAAGTTAGAGCATGAGGTATTTGTTGAGTGTCATCCTTTGTGTGGAGGTCGAGGGCGCGCGATGGTTAACTCCTACCAACCTCCCCCCTAGGAGCATGTGTTGATTGCTTTGTTTTGATGACTCGTAAATTTTTGCAATAAGTATATGAGTTCTTTATTACTAATGTAGAGTCCATGGATTATACGCACTCTCACCCTTCCACCATTGCAAGCCTCTCTTGTACCGCACAATTTTCGCCGGTACCATACACCCACTATATACCTTCCTCAAATTAGCCAACATACCTACCTATCATGGCATTTCCATAGCCATTCCGAGATATATTGCCATGCAACTTTCCACCGTTTCGTTCATATGACACGCTTCATATTGTCATATTGCCATGCATGATCATGTAGTTGACATCGTATTTGTGGCTAGGCCACCATGCATAATTTTTCATTCATGTCACTCTTGATTCATTGCACATCCCGGTACACCGCTGAAGGCATTCATATAGAGTCATACTTTGTTCTAGTATCGAATTGTAAATCAATATAAGTGTGATGATCATCATTATTAGAGCATTGTCCCAAAGAAAAAAAAGGAAAAAAAGAAGTAAGTGCCAAATTAAAAAATAAAGGCCCCAAGAAAAGAAAAAATAAAGAAAAAAAGAAGAAAAAAAGGAAAAAGAAAAAGAAAAGGGACAATGCTACTATCTTTTCCACACTTGTGCTTCAAAGTAGCACCATGATCTTCATGATAGAGAGTCTCTTGTTTTGTCATTTTCATATACTAGTGGGAATTTTCATTATAGAACTTGGCTTGTATATTCCAACAATGGGCTTCCTCAAATTCCCTAGGTCTTCGTGAGCAAGAAAGTTGGATGCACACCCACTTAGTTTCTTTTGTTGAGCTTTCATAAATTTATAGCTCTAGTGCATCCGTTGCATGTCAATCCCTACTCACTCACATTGACATCTATTGATGGGCATCTCCATAGCCCCTTGATATGCCTAGTTGATGTGAGACTATCTTCCTCTTTTGTCTTCTCCACAACCACCACTCTATTCCACCTATAGTGCTATATCCATGGTTCACACTCATATATTGCGTGAAAGTTGAAAGATTTGAAAAAAATTGAGTATGAAAACAAGTGCTTGGCTGAAACCGAGGTTGTGCATGATATGAATATTTTGTGTGATGAATAGGGAGCATAGCCAGACTATATGATTTTGTAGGGATAACTTTCTTTGGCCATGTTATTTTGAGAAGACATGATTGCTTTGTTAGTATGCTTAAAGTATTATTATTCTTATGTCAATATAGACTTTTGTCTTTAATCTTTTAGATCTGAACATTCATGCCACAACAAAGAGAATTACATTGATAAATATGTTGGGTAGCATTCCACATAAAAGATTCTGTTTTTATCATTTACCTACTCGAGGACGAGCAGGAATTAAGCTTGGGGACGCTTGATATGTCTCTAACGTATCTATAATTTTTTATTGTTCCATGCTATTATATTATCCTTCTAGGATGTTTTATGGGATTTTCTATACACTTTTGTATGATTTTTGGGACTGACCTATTAACCCAGAGCCCAGTGCCAGTTTATGCTTTTCTCCTGTTTTAGGGTTTCGTAGAAAAGGAATATCAAACAAAGCCCAATTGACCTAAAACTCAGCGGAGGTTATTTTTGGACCAGAAGAAGCCCATGAAGTGACGGAGGGGGACGAGAAGATCCACGGGCTGCCCACGAGGGTGGGCCCCCCCTACTGGGCGCGCCCCCTGCCTCGTGGACAGCCCGAAGACCCCCTTTACTTGGCCCCGACTCCAACACCTCATATATATACAGAAACCTCTGGAAAATAACCTATATCGGGAGTTCCGCTGTCGAAAGCCTCTGTTGCCACCGAAAACCAATCTAGACCCATTCTGGCACCCTTCCGAAGGGGGGGGGGAATCCCTCTCCGGTGTCCATCTTCATCATCCTGGCGCTCTCCATGACGAGGAGGGAGTAGTCCACCCTCGGGGCAGAGGGTATGTACAAGTAGCTATGTGTTTGATCTCTCTCTCTCTCTCTCTCTCTCTCTCTCTCTCTCTCTCTCTCTCTCTCTCTCTCTCTCTCGTGTTCTTGAGATGGCACGATCTTGATGTATCGCGAGCTTTGCTATTATAGTGGGATCTTATGATATTTCTCCCCCTCTACTCTCTTGTGATGAATTGAGTTTTCCCTTTGAAGTTATCTTATCGGATTGAGTCATTAAGGATTTCAGAACACATCTTGCATGTGCTTATCTGTGGTGACAATGGGATATCATGTGATCTACTTGATGTATGTTTTGGTGATCAACTTGAGGGTTCTGTGACCTTGGGAATCTATGCATAGGGGTTGGCACACGTTTTCGTCTTGACTCTCCGGTAGAAACTTTGGGGCACTCTTTGAAGTTCTTTGTGTTTGTTGAATAGATGAATCTGAGATTGCGTGATGCATATCGTATAATCATGCCCACGGATACTTGAGGTGACAATGGAGTATCTAGGTGACATTAGGGTTTTGGTTAATTTGTGTCTTAAGGTGTTATTCTAGTACGAACTCTATGATAGATCGAATGGAAAGAATAGCTTCGTGTTATTTTACTACGGACTCTTGAATAGATCGATCAGAAAGAATAACTTTGAGGTGGTTTCGTACCCTACCATAATTTCTTCGTTTGTTCTCCGCTACTAGTTACTTTGGAGTTACTCTTTGTTGCATGTTGAGGGATAGTTATATGATCCGGTTATGTTATTATTGTTGAGAGAACTTGCACTAGTGAAAGTATGAACCCTAGGCCTTGTTTCCTATCATTGCAACACTATTTATGCTCATGTTTACCACTTGCTACCTTGCTGATTATATATTTTCTTGTTACAAAAACCTATATCTACCATACATATTGCACTTGTATCACCATCTCTTCGCCAAACTAGTGCACCTATACAATTTACCATTGTATTGGGTGTGTTGGGGACACAAGAGACTCTTTGTTATTTGGTTGCAGGGTTGTTTGAGAGAAACCATCTTCATCCTACGCTTCCCACGGATTGATAAACCTTAGGTCACCCACTTGAGGGAAATTTGCTACTGTTCTACAAACCTCTGCACTTGGAGGCCCAACAACGTCTACAAGAAGAAGGTTGCGTAGTAGACATCAAGCTATTTTCTGGCGCCGTTGCCGGGGAGGTGAGTTCTTGAAGGTATATCTTTAGATCTTGCAATCGAATCTTTTAGTTTCTTGTTTTATCACTAGTTTAGTTCATAAAAGAAAACTACAAAAAAATGGAATTAAGGTTACCTCATATGCTTCATCTTTTTAATATCTTTCGTGAAAATGATGGGAATGAAAATTGTGCTCAAGTACTAGAAGAAGAATTACGTAGAATGATTGGCATAAAATATGTGCATGATGAGCATGATTGCAATGTTGTTAGTATTAATTCTTTGAATACCCATTCAGAAACAGTATAACGTAATGAGCTAGGAGCCTCCACTGCGCTTTGCCATCTCTAACTGTCCGATCAGGTGGATCGCTTTCTAATTGGATGTCCTGATGTTTCTCTTGGGCCGCTACTGCATGGAGCTAACTAGGCCAGTTGTCATTGTTCGGGCCAATAGTGCTTGTTGGGCCGGGCAGATGCGTGTTAAAACGTGATCCTACCCCAAAAGGTAGGTGTACGCTTTTATCCCAGCGGCAGTGAGGAGCGCTCGTGCTTTAGTCTCTGGACTTTTTCTTTTTGATACAAGTACTTATTTGTCCCACCTGTTCAGCTAAATTGTGAGATTCTTGATCACTATTTTTATATCTACTCGTTGGGCTAAATTGTGAGATTCTTGATCACTATATTTTGGGATTAATTAACATCAATTTTTTGGGGGGTTAATGTTTGATGCACATGCGGACATTCCTAGCCTTTTGGGGTTAAGTTAGGCATGCTAAGAAGTATCTGTATATATATTATCTGCAAATCAACTGTGGATTATTTGTTGGTCCTATCCGTATGCTACTGTGGCGTTGACATATTCAATTTCTTCGTTTTTGTGTCTCATAGTTAGTGGTGTTGAATGAGCTTATCTCGTGTATATATAAATTAAGACACGGTATAACGGGATAGAAAGTCTCTCATTATGTGAATAATTTAGTTATCCTTTATGTAACTTTATTTTCTTGATGTTTTTTTTCAAATATTTACATAATGCTCTATTTTTAAAAATATACGGGCGCAGCAACGCGTGCCATCATGATCTAGTGATGCTAATGATATGCAAAGCCACAAGCTTGGGGAAGCTATGTTTGATGAAGATGATATTTTAGTCCCCCAAGTTTTGATGATAATATTTATTATGATGAAAGCGTGCCTCCTATTTATGATGATTATATTGATGAAAGTGGATTTGGAGAGGTCATGACTTTATTTAGTGATGAATCCACTATTTCGGAAGAGGTTCCAATTGATTATGAGAACAAAGTTGCTATCTATGATGATTATTTTTGATGACTTGTATGCTATTAAGAATAATGATAACCATCAAACTTGTCATCATGATTTTAATTTTCAATTAGATTATGCTTCACATGATAGTTATTTTGTTGAGTTGTCTCCCACTACTATGAATGAGAAGAATGATGCTTATGTGGAGACTAATAAAATTTCTACGCAAGTAGATCATGAAAAGAATGCTTTATTTGCTGGTTATATTGTTGAATTCATTCATGATGCTTTTGAAAATTATTATGAGAGAGGATCATATGCTTCTACATATAGCAATAATATCAAGTTTCCTCTCTATGTGCTTCAAATCTTGAAGTTATGCTCGTTTTCCCTTCCTATGCTAGTTGATTATCGTCCCCATAAGTTGTTTGCTCACAAAGTACCTATGCATAGGAAGTGGGTTAGACTTAAATGTGCTATTCATATTCTTCATGATGCTCTCTTTATGTTTCAATTCTTATCTTTTATGCGAGCATCATTGGAATCATCATGCCTAGCTAGGGGCGTTAAACGATAGCGCTTGTTGGGAGGCAACCCAACTTTATTTATGTTCTTTGCTTTTTGCTTCTGTTTAGGAATAAATATTGCATCTATCTTCTGTTTAGATGTGGTTTTGTGTTTTAATTAGTGTTTGTGCCAAGTAGAACCTTTGGGAAGACTTGTGTGAAGTTTATGCGATCATGCTGTAAAAAACAGAAACTTTAGCACTCACGAGATTGGCTACCATTTTTACTGGAGAGTGCTTTTTAGTTGATTATTTTTGCAGATGATTAATAGAAAAATTCCTCATGTCCACCAATTTATTTAAGAATTTTTAGAGTTACAGAAGTATTCTAAAGTTACAGATTGCTACACACTGTTCTGTTTTTGACAGATTCTGTTTTCTATGTGTTGTTTGCTTATTTTGATGAATCTGTGAGTAGTATCGGAGGGTATCAACCATAGAGAAGTTGGAATACAGTAGATATTACACCAATATGAATTCAGAATGAGTTCATAACAGTATCTAAGTGGTGGTTTTATTTTCTTATACTAACGGAGCTTACGAGTTTTCTAATAAGTTTTGTGTTGTGAAGTTCTCAAGTTTTGGGTAAAGATTCAATGGACTATGGAATAAGGAGTGGCAAGAGCCTAAGCTAGGGGATTCCCAAGGCACCCAAGGTAAAATTCAAGGACAACCAAAAGCCTAAGCTTGGGGATGCCCCGGGAAGGCATCCCCTCTTTCGTCGTCGTTCATCGGTAACTTTACTCGATGCTATATTTTTATTCACCACATGATATGTGTTTTGCTTGGAGCGTCAATTTGTTTTATTTTGTTTTTCTTACTGTTTGAATAATATCCCAAGATCTGAAATTCTTAAATGTTAGAGGGTCTTCATATAGTTACATAATTATTCAACTACTCATTGATCTTCACTTATATCTTTCGGAGTTGTTTGTTGTTTGCTCTAGTGCTTCACTTATATCTTTTAGAGCACGGCAGTGGTTTTATTTTGAAGAAATAGATGAACTCTCATGCTTCACTTATATTATTTTGAGAGTATTTTAGAACAGCATGGTAATGTGCTTTGGTTATAAAACTATTCCTAATATGATAGGCATCCAAGATGTATGTAGTAAAAACTTTCATACAAAGTGCATTGAATATGATGAGAAGTTTAATACTTGATGGTTGTTTTGAGGTATGAGGATAGTGATATTAGAGTCATGCTAGTGGAGTTGTTATGAATTTGAAAAATACTTGTGTTAAAGTTTGTGATTCCCGTAGCATGCACGTATGGTGAACCGCTATGTGACGAAGTTAGAGCATGAGGTATTTGTTGAGTGTCATCCTTTGTGTGGAGGTCGAGGGCGCGCGATGGTTAACTCCTACCAACCTCCCCCCTAGGAGCATGCGTTGATTGCTTTGTTTTGATGACTCGTAAATTTTTGCAATAAGTATATGAGTTCTTTATGACTAATGTAGAGTCCATGGATTATACGCACTCTCACCCTTCCACCATTGCAAGCCTCTCTTGTACCGCACAATTTTCGCCGGTACCATACACCCACTATATACCTTCCTCAAAACAGCCACCATACCTACCTATCATGGCATTTCCATAGCCATTCCGAGATATATTGCCATGCAACTTTCCACCGTATCGTTCATATGACACGCTTCATATTGTCATATTGCCATGCATGATCATGTAGTTGACATCGTATTTGTGGCTAGGCCACCATGCATAATTTTTCATTCATGTCACTCTTGATTCATTGCACATCCCGGTACACCGCTGAAGGCATTCATATAGAGTCATACTTTGTTCTAGTATCGAATTGTAAATCAATATAAGTGTGATGATCATCATTATTAGAGCATTGTCCCAAAGAAAAAAAAGGAAAAAAAGAAGTAAGTGCCAAATTAAAAAATAAAGGCCCCAAGAAAAGAAAAAATAAAGAAAAAAAGAAGAAAAAAAAGGAAAAATAAAAAGAAAAGGGACAATGCTACTATCTTTTCCACACTTGTGCTTCAAAGTAGCACCATGATCTTCATGATAGAGAGTCTCTTGTTTTGTCATTTTCATATACTAGTGGGAATTTTCATTATAGAACTTGGCTTGTATATTCCAACAATGGGCTTCCTCAAATTCCCTAGGTCTTCGTGAGCAAGAAAGTTGGATGCACACCCACTTAGTTTCTTTTGTTGAGCTTTCATAAATTTATAGCTCTAGTGCATCCGTTGCATGGCAATCCCTACTCACTCACATTGACATCTATTGATGGGCATCTCCATAGCCCCTTGATATGCCTAGTTGATGTGAGACTATCTTCCTCTTTTGTCTTCTCCACAACCACCACTCTATTCCACCTATAGTGCTATATCCATGGTTCACACTCATGTATTGCGTGAAAGTTGAAAGATTTGAAAAAATTTGAGTATGAAAACAAGTGCTTGGATGAAACCGAGGTTGTGCATGATATGAATATTTTGTGTGATGAATAGGGAGCATAGCCAGACTATATGATTTTGTAGGGATTACTTTCTTTGGCCATGTTATTTTGAGAAGACATGATTGATTTGTTAGTATGCTTAAAGTATTATTATTCTTATGTCAATATAGACTTTTGTCTTTAATCTTTCAGATCTGAACATTCATGCCACAACAAAGAGAATTACATTGATAAATATGTTGGGTAGCATTCCACATAAAAGATTCTGTTTTTATCATTTACCTACTCGAGGACGAGCAGGAATTAAGCTTGGGGACGCTTGATATGTCTAATGTATCTATAATTTTTTATTGTTCCATGCTATTATATTATCCTTCTAGGATGTTTTATGGGATTTTCTATACACTTTTTTATGATTTTTGGGACTGACCTATTAACCCAGAGCCCAGTGCCAGTTTATGCTTTTCTCCTGTTTTAGGGTTTCGCGGAAGAGGAATATCAAACAAAGCCCAATTGACCTAAAACTTAGCGGAGGTTATTTTTGGACCAGAAGAAGCCCATGAAGTGACGGAGGGGGACGAGAAGATCCACGGGCTGCCCACGAGGGTGCCCCCCCCCCCTACTGGGCGCGCCCCCTGCCTCGTGGACAGCCCGGAGACCCCCTTTACGTGGCCCCGACTCCAACACCTCATATATATATAGAAACCTCCGGAAAATAACCTAGATCGGGAGTTCCGCCGTCGAAAGCCTCTGTTGCCACCGAAAAGTAATCTAGACCCATTCTGGCACCCTGCCGGAGGGGGGGAGTCCCTCTCCGATGGCCATCTTCATCACCTCGGCGCTCTCCATGACGAGGAGGAAGTAGTCCACCCTCGAGGCTGAGGGTATGTACCAGTAGCTATGTGTTTGATCTCTCTCTCACTCTCGTGTTCTTGAGATGGCACGATCTTGATGTATCGCGAGCTTTGCTATTATAGTGGGATCTTATGATATTTCTCCCCCTCTACTCTCTTGTGATGAATTGAGTTTTCCCTTTGAAGTTATCTTATCGGATTGAGTCTTTAAGGATTTGAGAACACTTGATGTATGTCTTGCATGTGCTTATCTGTGGTGACAATGGGATATCACGTGATCTACTTGATGTATGTTTTGGTGATCAACTTGAGGGTTCCATGACCTTGGGAATCTATGCATAGGGGTTGGCACACATTTTCGTCTTGACTCTCCGCTAGAAACTTTGGGGCACTCTTTGAAGTTCTTTGTGTTGGTTGAATAGATGAATTTGAGATTGTGTGATGCGTATCGTATAATCATGCCCGCAGATACTTGAGGTGACAATGGAGTATCTAGGTGACATTAGGGTTTTGGTTGATTTGTGTCTTAAGGAGTTATTCTAGTACGAACTCTATGATAGATCGAACGGAAAGAATAGCTTTGTGTTATTTTACTACGGACTCTTGAATAGATCGATCATAAAGAATAACTTTGAGGTGGTTTCGTACCCTACCATAATTTCTTCGTTTGTTCTCCGCTATTAGTTACTTTGGAGTGACTCTTTATTGCATGTTGAGGGATAGTTATATGATCCAGTTATGTTATTATTGTTGAGAGAACTTGCACTAGTGAAAGTATGAACCCTAGGCCTTGTTTCCTATCATTGCAACGCCGTTTATGCTCACGTTTACCACTTGCTACCTTGCTGTTTTTATATTTTCTTATTACAAAAACCTATATCTACCATCCATATTGCACTTGTATCACCATCTCTTCACCGAACTAGTGCACCTATACAATTTATCATTGTATTGGGTGTGTTGGGGACACAAGAGACTCTTTGTTATTTGGTTGCAGGGTTGTTTGAGAGAGACCATCTTCATCCTACGCCTCCCACGGATTGATAAACCTTAGGTCATCCACTTGAGGGAAATTTGCTATTGTCCTACAAACCTCTACACTTGGAGGCCCAACAACGTCTACAAGAAGATGGTTGCGTAGTAGACATCAATGGGTTGCCTTCGTTACACATGATGTTTTTGATGAATATAATATGCATGTGCTTGCTGCTCCTACTTGCAATTATTATGAGAGAGGAACTACATCTCCGCCTCTCTATGTTTCCAACACGATAAAATTGCAAGAATCTGCTTATACATGCATTGGTCTTTACTTGATGTGCATGAATTGTTCTCGTATGACATGCCAATGCATAGGCAGAGAGTTAGACTTCATCATTGCTTGATATATGATGCTTTGTGCTCACTACTAAATGTCAAATCATTGCTAGTTAAAATTGGCTTTGATATACCTTGGGATCCGGGTGGATTCATTACTTGAGCACTTTATGCCTAGCTTAATGGCTTTCAAGAAAGCGCTGCCAGGGAGACAACCCGGAAGTTAAAAAAGTGTCATTTATTTATGTTGAGTGCTTTTATAAAGTTTAAAAATAAAAAATATAGAGGGGAACCTAAAACTTTTTCAAAAAGAAAAGTGAAAGTGAGAGGGACAAGCATTGTGAAAGTGGGAGCTAGCCTTGAACTCTGTTCATGCCCATGGGAACTTTCTGAATCTGAATTACAGAAACTTTTCAAGAAAAATAATTATCCCCTTGTACAATTCCATTGGATTATAAAAATAATGTGCCAAGAGTTCATTTAGGATGATTAAATTGCTTGTTGGTTTGTACGGTGCAAAAACAGAAATTTTGGGTGTAGTGCACGATTTTACATTTTTTACTGGAACGTCGAAAGGTTCTGAAACTTTTTGCACAACCTTTCTATACAAAATATTTATTGTTCCTAATTTTTTCAGAATTTATGGAGTTACATAAGTATCGTGGATGTTCAAATCTTTACAAACTGTCCTGTTTTCACAGATTGCTGTTATACCTTCGTTATTTGCATATGTTTGAATTCTTGTTGAAGCCTCCTTGACTTGGGGCCATAGAATTGTGATAGCATACAGTGGGTAATGTTTGCTTGTAATTATACAATAATGTTAGAGCAGTACATGATGTGATTTCATTGATCATATGCACTAACCCCGCCACTAAAAGTTCAATTAACTTTTGTGTGGATGAAGTGTTCGAAGATCGAGGAGGTCTTGATGTGAGGAGAAGGAGGAGAGGCAAGAGCTCAAGCTTGGGGATGCCCAAGGCACCCCAAGTAAATATTCAAGGAGACTGAAGCGTCTAAGCTTGGGGATGCCCCGGAAGGCATCCCATCTTTCTTCAACAAGTATCGGTATGTTTTCGGATTCGTTTCGTTCATATGATATGCGTAAATTCTTGGAGCGTCGTGTGTCTTTTATTTTTTTTAATAATGCACCATGCTGGTATGAGATAGTCCTTGGACAATTTGTAGAATTCTCATTTCACTTCACTTATATCTTTTTGAGTATGGCTTTATAGAATGCTTCATGTGCTTCACTCATATCATTTGAAGATTGGATTGCCTGTTTCTCTTCACATGGAAAACCGATGTTCATAGAATGATTTCGTGCTTCACTTATATTTGTTAGAGCATGGTCTTTGGTAGAATGAATTAAACTCTCATGCTTCACTTATATATATTTAGAGAGTCAAACGGAACAGGTCAATTGCATGGTTAGTCATAAAATCCTAAATAAAACTTATGGATCACTGAATATGATAAGTTTGATTCCTTGCAACAGTTTTGTGATATAGAGATGATAATATGTGGGAGGTACTAGTGGATGATCGTGTTTAGTAAGATATTGGTGTTAAGGTTTGTGATTCCTGAAGCGTGCACGTATAGTCTCTCGTTATGCCGAGAAGTTGGAGCATAATTTATCCTTGATTGTCCTATCTTTGTGTGAAGGTCGGGGGCGCGCGATGGTTAACTCCTACCAACCTCCCCCCCCCCTAGGAGCAAGTGTAGTATTGCTTTGCTTCGAGGGCTAATAAATTTTTGCAATAAGTATGTTATTTCTTTATGACTAATGTGAGTTCCTGGCTTATACGCACTCTCACCCTTTCATAATTGCTAGCCTCTCTTGTGCCGTGCAACTTTCGCCGGTGCATAAACTTTATTATACCTTCTTCAAAACAGCCACCATACCTACCTATTATGGCATTTCCATAGCCATTCCGAGATATATTGTCATGCATTTCCATCATATAGTTGACTTGAGCATTCATTTTTCATCGTATAGAGTCATACTATGTCATAGGTATCGAGTTGTAATTTTTATTTCTTTTGAGTTATAAGTAAATAGAAGTGTGATGATCATCATTATCCATTATTAGAGCATGTCCCAGTGAGGAAAGGATGTTGGAAACTATGATTCCCCCACAAGTCGGGATGAGACTCCGGACAATGAGAGAAAAAATATAAAATAAAAGAGGCCAAAGAAGCCCACCAAAAAAAGAAAAAGAAAAGGAGAAAGAGAAGAGAAGGGGCGTGCTAGTTCCAGACTTGTGCTTCAAAGTAGCACCATAGTTTTCATATAGAGAGTCTCCTATGTTGTCACTTTCATATTGATGACCCACAAGTGTAGGGGATCTATCATAGTCCTTTCGATAAGTAAGAGTGTCGAACTCAACGAGGAGCGGAAGGAAATGATAGGCAATTTTCAGTAAGGTATTCTCTGCAAGCATTGAAATTATCGGTAATAGATAGTTTTGTGATAGGGTAATTGGTAACAAGTAACAAAAGGCAAAAGTAAAAAAGGTGCAGCAATAAGGCCCAATCCTTTTTGTAGCAAAGGACAAGCCTGGACAAACTCTTATATGAAGGAAAGCGCTCCCGAGGACACATGGGAATATCGTCAAGCTAGTTTTCATCACGCTCATATGATTCGCGTTCGTTACTTTGATAATTTGGTATGTGGGTGGACCGGTGCTTGGGTACTGCCCTTACTTGGACAAGCATCCCACTTATGATTAACCTCTATTGCAAGCATCCGCAACTACAAAAGAAGTATTAAGGTAAACCTAACCATAGCATGAAACATATGGATCCAAATCAGCCCCTTACGAAGCAACGCATAAACTAGGGTTTAAGCTTCTGTCACTCTAGCAACCCATCATCTACTTATTACTTCCCAATGCCTTCCTCTAGGCCCAAACAATGGTGAAGTGTCATATAGTCGACGTTCACATGACACCACTAGAGGAGATACAATATACATCTCATCAAAATATCGAACGAATACCAAATTCACATGACTACTTATAGCAAGACTTCTCCCATGTCCTCAGGAACAAATGTAACTAAACACAAAGCATATTCATGTTCATAATAATAGGGGTATTAATATGCATAATGGATATGAACATATGATCTTCCACCAAGTAAACCAACTAGCATCAACTACAAGGAGTAATCAACACTACTAGCAACCCATAGGTACCAATGTGAGGTTTTGATACAAAGATTGGATACAAGAGATGAACTAGGGTTTGAGAGGAGATTGTGCTGGTGAAGATGTTGATGAATATAACCCTCCCCAAGATGGGAGAGTTGTTGGTGATGACGATGGCGATGATTTCCACCTCCCGGGGGGAACTATCCCCGGCAGAACAGCTCCACCGGAGCCCTAGATTGGTTCCGCCAAGGTTCCGCCTCGAGACGGCAGCGCTTCGTCCCAAAAGCCTCCTTATGATATTTTCCAGGTCAAAACACCTCATATAGCAGAAGATGGGCATCCGGGGGCTGCCAGGTGGCCCACGAGACAGGGGGCGCCCCCCCCCCACCCTTGTGGACGGTGGGTGGCCCCCCTCCTGTACTTCTTTCGCCAGATATTTTTTATATTTTCCAAAACTGACTTTCGTGAAGTTTCAGGGCTTTTTGAGTTGTGCAGAATAGGTCTCCAATGTTTGCTCCTTTTCCAGCCCAAAATTCCAGCTGCCGGCATTCTCCCTCTTCATGTAAACCTTGTAAAATAAGAGAGAAAAGACATAAGTATTGTGACATAATGTGTAATAACAGCCCATAATGCAATAAATATCAATATAAAAGCATGATGCAAAATGGACGTATCAACTCCCCCAAGCTTAGACCTCGCTTGTCCTCAAGCGGAAGCCGATATCGAAAAATATGTCCACATGTTTAGAGATAGAGGTGTCAATAAAATAAAATACGGACATGAGGGCATCATGACCATCCTTATAACAGCAACATACATATATATTTTCATATGATCTCTTATGATAAAGTAATAATCTATTCACAATGTCAAGCATGAATCAGAAGTTTCATTGAAAACCAACAAACTATGATCTCGGTCATTGAAGCAATTGCAATTTATAATGACATCGGAAAGAGTCAATATAAGAGCTTTTCAGTAAGACTACATACTCAACTATCATTTAGTCTTTCACAGTTGCTCACACTCACGCAATACTTATGGGTATGGAGTTTTAATCGGACACATAGAAAGATAGGGGCTTATAATGTTCCCTCCCTACCTTCTACCTCAAGGGTAATGTCAACAGTAATAGATCATGATAGCTTACATCCAAGTGGGTATATATGTGAGGATCTTTCCAACACAATGTGCTTTCCAAAGGATAAAATTGTAAAAAGGAAAGGTGAAGATCACCATGACTCTTATAAGGTAAGAACAATAGATAGGCCCTTCGCAGAGGGAAGCAGAGGTTGTCATGTGCTTTTGTGGTTGGATGTACAAAATCTTAGCGCAAAAGAACGTCACTTTATATTGCCACTTGTGATATGGACCTTTATTATGCAGTCCGTCGCTTTTATTACTTCCATATCACAAGATCGTATAAAGTTTATTTTCTCCACACTTATAGATCATACATATTTTAGAGAGTTGCCACAGTGACAACTTACTTGAAGGATCTTACTCAATCCATAGGTAGGAACGGTGGACTCTCATGGCAAAACTGGGTTTAAGGATGTATGGAAGCACAAGTAGTATCTCTACTTGGTGCAAGGAGTTTACTAGCATGAGGGGGAAAGGCAAGCTCAACATGTTGGATGATCCATGACAATATACTTTATTTCGGATATAAGAAGACATAACCCATTACGTTGTCTTCCTTGTCCAACATCAACTCTTTAGCATGTCATATTTTAATGAGTGCTCACAATCATAACAGATGTCCAAGATAGTATATTTATATGTGAAAACCTCTCTTTCCTTATTACTTCCTATTAATTGCAGCGATGACCAAAACTATGTTTGTCAACTCTCAACAACTTTTATTCATCATACTTTTTATATGTGAAGTCATTACTTTCCATAAGATCAATATGATCTCTTTGATTCTTTTTATTCTTTCTTCTATGATCATGGTGAGATAATCAAGCCCTTGACTCAAAATTAATCTTTATTATATATAACTCACAGACTCGATTACAAAGATAAAGATCATAAAGCAAATCTCACATCTATATCGTACTAAACTTTATTCTACTAGATCAAGATATAACCAAAAGGATCGAACTAAGAAAACGATAAAGATAGGAGTGTGATGGTGATACGAAACTGGGGCACCTCCCCCAAGCTTTGTTGTTGCCAAGGGGAGTGCACATACCCACTTGCTCATGTTTCCGTCTTCGGAGGTGGGGATGATGGAGTTGGTAGCTGTGATGATGGAGTATCGTACATCGAGCGTAGGAGATCCTCCAACTTGTGGATAATACCCTTGAGTGCGGCAATATGATCCTTCAGCAAAATATTTTCACTTGTGAGATACTTGTTTTGTATCTGAGTTAATTCAATCATCTTGAAAGCTTCAATCTCAGTTGAGGTCAAAAGGTTTGGAAGGGGTTGAAGGATGTCTTCTTCTTCTGCTATCGGAGCCTGATCCTCCATAGCCTTATTGATCCTATCCTCTTTGTTGATCTCCCCAGGTTCTTCTCTCTTCAGCTCTATCATCATTAGCCAAGCATCGTTGCCCTCATTGTTGGAGGAGGAAGACGACATGATGCCTGGCCTTGTCAACTCTGGCAGAAAATAGCTCGAAACAAAAACAGAAGATTTTCGTGTGGTACCATGGTCAAAACCTTTGGGAGATTATATAATGATTTTTTACCGACCAAAAGAAGTAACGTGCAAGAAAACGGAGTCCTAAAAGCACACGAGGTGCCCACAAGGTAGGGGGCGCGCCCAGGGGGTAGGGCATGCCCTCCACCCTCGTGGACGCCTCATGTCCTTTCCGGACTGCTTCTTATTTTTCTATTTTTCTAAATATTCCAAAATAGAGAAAAATTGCCATTAGAACAGTTTTGGAGTCGGTTTACTTACCGTACCACATACCTCTTCATTTTCGGAGTCTGGATCGTTCTGAAAAGTGTCCCTTACGTATTCCTCCGGGGTTATGGTTTCCATAACATTGGCTTCAACATTTATGGGATTACCTGAGATATAATGTTTTATTTATTGACCGTTCACCACCTTCGGGTTTGTGCCTTCGAAGTTGTTGATTTTTATGGCACCGGATCGATAGACCTCCTCGATAACGTAAGGACCTTCCCATTTAGAGAGAAGTTTTCTTGCACAAAAACTTAAACAAGAGTTGTATAACAAGACATAATCACCCACGTTAAACTCACGCTTTTGTATCCTTTTGTCATGCCATCTTTTCACCTTTTCTTTAAACAGTTTGGCATTTTCGTAGGCCTGGGTTCTCCATTCATCAAGTGAGCTGATGTCAAATAACCTCTTCTCACCGGCAAGTTTGAAATCACAATTGAGCTCTTTAATAGCCCAATATGCCTTATGTTCTAGCTCAAGAGGTAAGTGACATGCTTTTCCATAAACCATTTTATACGGAGACATGCCCATAGGATTTTTATAAGCAGTTCTATAGGCCCATAATGCATCATCAAGTTTCTTGGACCAATTCTTTCTAGATCTATTAACAGTGTTTTGCAAGATTAATTTCAGCTCCCTGTTACTTAATTCTACTTGACCACTAGACTATGGGTGGTATGGGGATGCAATTCTATGATTAACATTATACTTAGCAAGCATCTTACGGAAAGCACCATGAATAAAGTGTGAACCACCATCAGTCATTAAGTATCTAGGGACTCCAAACCTCTGAAAAATAACTTCTCTAAGCATATTAATAGAGGTGTTGTGATCAGCACTACTAGTTGGAATAGCTTCTACCCACTTAGTAACGTAATCAACAACAACTAAAATATGTGTATACCCATTAGAGGAAGGAAACGGTCCCATATAATAAAAGCCCCAAACATCAAACGGTTCAATAACAAGTGAATAATTCATAGGCACTTCTTGACGTCTACTAATATTACCAATTCTTTGACATTCATCACAAGACAAGACAAACTTACGGGCATCCTTGAAGAGAGTGGGCCAATGATGACCCACAAGTGTAGGGGATCTATCGTAGTCCTTTCGATAAGTAAGAGTGCCGAACCCAACGAGGAGCAGAAGGAAATGAAAGGCAGTTTTCAGTTAGGTATTTTCTGCAAGCACTGAAATTATCGGTAACAGATAGTTTTGTGATAAGATAATTGGTAGCAAGTGACAAATAGTAAAAGTAAATAATGTGCAACAAGATGGCCCAATCCTTTCTGTAGAAAAGGACAAGCCTGGAAAAAATCCTATATGAAGGAAAGCGCTCCCGAGGACACATGGGAAATTATCGTCAAGCTAGTTTTCATCACGTTCATATGATTCATGTTCGTTACTTTGATAATTTGGTATGTGGGTGGACCGGTGCTTGGGTGCTGCCCTTACATGGACAAGCATCCCACTTATGATTACCCTCTATTACAAGCATCCGCAACTACAAAAGAAGTATTAAGGTAAACCTAACCATAGCATAAACAAGTGGATCCAAATCAGCCCCTTACGAAGCAACGCATAAACTAGGGTTTAAGCTTCTGTCACTCTAGCAACCCAGCATCTACTTATTACTTCCCAATGCCTTCCTCTAGGACCAAACAATGGTGAAGTGTTATGTAGTCGATGTTCACATGACACCACTAGAGGAAAGACAACATACATCTCATAAAAATATCGAACGAATACCAAATTCACATGACTACTTATAGCAAGACTTGTCCCATGTCCTCAAGAACAAACGTAACTACTCACAAAGCATATTCATGTTCATAATCAGAGGGGTATTAATATGCATAATGGATCTGAACATATGATCTTCCACCAAGTAAACCAACTAGCATCAACTACAAGGCGTAATCAACACTACTAGCAACCTACATGTACCAATCTGAGGTTTTGGTACAAAGATTGGATACAAGAGATGAACTAGGGCTTGAGAGGAGATGCTGTTGGTGAAGATGTTGATGAACATAACCCTCCCCGAGATGGGAGAGTTGTTGGTGATGATGGCGGTGACGATTTCCCCCTCCCGGAGGGAAGTATCCCCGGCAGAACAGCTCCGCCGGAGCCCTAGATTGGTTCCGCCAAAGTTCCGCCTCGAGACGGTGGTGTCTAGTCCCGAAAGCCTCCTTCTTCTTTTTTCTAGGTCAAAACACCTCATATAGGAGAAGATGGGCATCGGGGGGTCACTAGCTGGCCCACGAGGCAGGGGCGCGCCCAGGGGGCGCCCCCCACCCTCGTGGATAGGTGGTGGCACCCTTGGCAGATCTCTTTCGCCAGATATTTTTTATATTTTCTGAAACGGTGTTTCGTGGTGTTTTGGAGCTTTTTGAGTTGTGCAGAATAGGTCTCCAATGTTTGCTCCTTTTCCAGCCCAGAATTCCAGCTGCCGGCATTCTCCCTCTTCATGTAAACCTTGTAAAATAAGAGAGGAAAGGCATAAGTATTGTGACATAACGTGTAATGACAGCCCAAAGTGCAATGAATATCAACATAAAAGCATGATGCAAAATGGATGGATCAACTCCCCCAAGCTTAGACCTCGCTTGTCCTCAAGCGAAAGCCGATATCGAAAAATATGTCCACATGTTTAGAGATAGAGGTGTGCTAGGCTTCTCGCCCCTCGTTGGTTACCCCAAGTGGAAGGTGTGAGATGTAGTGTTGCGGAAGTTTTTCCCTTGGCAAAGATACCAAGGATCGAATCCCCGGAGACTCCTAGGTTCAACAAGAAGGTGTCAACTGCTAACGGCGCCAGATATTAGCAATCAACGTGGACCTGCACACAGATACAAATAACTTTGCTCCCAACGAGTACAGAGAGGTTGTCAATCCCTCCGGCCTTGTAGTTCACAAAGGATTAAACGCAAATGATAGTAGTGATAGATAATGTTTGCAATAGTAAATAAAAGCGAAGAGTAAATAGCGGATGTGATCGATGATGGTAATATGGACCGGAGTCTCATGATGTTCACTAGTGATGTCTCTCTCCCAAAAGACGATAAAACAGCTATGTGAGGTAAACGAATTACAGCTGGGCAATTGACAGGACCACGAACGCAAACCAATGCTGACTACATTGCAAGAAAGGTTGAGGTTCAAAGCATGGGCGGTACGCCAAAGTAAGTAGACCGAAATCCATCAATATCTACTACTAATCATCCACCTTGAGATATCTATCCAGAACATCTCGCTGGTATTAAGTTGCGAGCCCCGCCCATAGTGTAAACTCAAAGCAACAGACAACTACATTAAAAGAACTTTGCGTAAAGTAAACAATCCTTGCACCCGCGGGCACAAGCACCGTTGTTTTCCCCCTTGTGGCAATAGCACATCCCCTAGACTCATGTTTCTGTCACTCAAACTAGTCATCGAGGGGCATGAACCCACAATCGAGCATAACATTCCCTCTTGGAGTCACTACCTACTACTTGGCCAAAGCAATAAATAACAACGGAGAACATGCAAGAATTACTTACGAACATAAATATAAAAGAGGTAGATCAAATATATTACTCAAGCACAATCTGAACATAATCTCATAATCCATCGGATCCCAGCAAACTCATCATAGCAACAGCATAAGGATTACATATGTGCCTCGATCATGTAGGGCAGCTCACGAGGACTAATTAGTGAAGCACAAGAACGGGAGGAGAACATCACATAGCTACTGGTCATGGACTCACGGTCCAAGGGAGACTACTCACAACTCATCCGGGAGGCGTCCATGGTGGTGGAGAGGCTCCCGGTGGTGATCCTCCCCTCCGGCAGGGTGCCGGGTGATGACCCTCAACCGTAAGGGATCTATTGCAGCGTTTTCGATAAGTAAGAGTGTCGAACCCAACGAGGAGCAGAAGGTTTTGATAAGCGATTTTGAGCAAGAAATTACTGCAAGCACTGAAAGATAACTTTTAGGGGTTTTCTTGCTATAAGCAACAGGAAGGTAAAAGCAAGTAATGTAAAAGTTACTGATAGTAACAAGTGGCCCAATCCTTTCTTAGCAAAGGAGAGGCCAAGCAACTGAACTTATAAAGACTAAAGCGTTCTTGAGGACACACGGGAGAGGTAGTCATGTGCTTTCGCCATATTCCGTATCGATACTATGTTAAGTGTTGATAAGTGTTGAGTGGGTGGATCTATGCTAGTGCACTCTCTAGACTAAGATGAATGCACTCTTATGATTAAACACCTTGCAAGCATCCGCAAATACAAGATAGAATTTAAGGCAAAAGCCTAACCATAGCAATATGATCGAGGATCCATTATTCCCTTATGCAAAAGCATGCGAACTGGGGTTCAGGTTTCTGTCACTCCGGCAACCCACCATAAGCATTCTTTATACACAATGTATTCTCCTAGGTCCTTAATAAGGCGAAGTGTTGGGTGTTCGACTCACACAACACCACTAGTAGAATGACAACACAACTTAAATATCAAACAACACATATTACTTCAACAGCATATGACTACTAACAACAAGACTTTCCCCATGTCCTCAAGAACTAAGGTAACTACTCACAAGACATAAAAGAGATCATGATCAGTGGGGATAAATATGTGATAAACAATCTGGACATAATAATATTTCTCCAACAAAACTCAATAGCATTCACCACAAAGTAGTAATCAACACCGATGGAGTAGAGAGGATAGGTAGTACGAGTTACAACACGAGTTGTGATTGTAAGATGAGATTTGGATGAAGATGGAGATGGTGCTGGTGTTGGGGATGATGTTGATGATGATCTCGATGATGCCCGTGACGATGGTGATGACGATGGCGACGATCTCCCCTTCTGGGAGGTGATCTCCCTGACGGAATCTGCCCGCCGGAGATGCCCTTTTCTTCTCTGTAGGTTTCCGCCTCGAAGCGGCGGCGGAACTCCGTAAAAAGTCCCGTCCCTAGGGTTTTTGTATAACGGAGAGTATATATGCAAAAGGGGGCATCCGGAGGTGGGCCAGGGGCTCCAGGCGCCCCCCCCCCCCCCC
>LR738709.1:76493091-76508875 GCA_902687465.1 Secale cereale
CCCCCCCCCCCGGCGCGGCCAGGGGGGGCGCGCCCCCAGGCCGCCTGGGCACCCTGTGGCCCCTCTCTGACTCCCCTTTTGCGTGTCTTCCTGATTTATCTGAAAAATACCTCCCGTCAATTTTCACGTAGTTTGGAGGTATTCTTCTTCAGCAACTCAGCATCCACTTTTTCCTGCTGAATCCTGCGTCTGCTGTTCCGGCATCGGAAAGTTGCAAACTGTGTAAAATAGACCAAAACAACATAAGAACATCATCATAACGTGAAATATATCAATGAATAGGGATAAATTATGATACAAAATAGTGATGCATTTTGGACGTATCAACACCCCCAAGCTTAGACCTCGCTTGTCCCCAAGCGAATATGAACTCGGTAAACCTGTCCACAAGTTTAGAGAGTGAAGTGTCGATAATTAGAATAAGGACAAGAAGCATCATAGTTTCTTTACCAACTCAAATATCCTCAACAGCAATCTTCAACTCATAAGGCCCTTATGAAAGAGTGATAACACTTATATTCGAAAGTAGGGCGAAGGAAACTCATTATATCATGGCAAACATGTCCTTTGGTCAAAGAACAACAAATAGTTTTAACTTTTGCTTATATTTTGATGGGATTACTTGAAGCTTTTTGAAATAACATGTTAATAGGCAAGAAGTGAAAGTGTTAACACAAAGGAAGATATTTGCCTTAGCTGGGCATGACAAACAACTTACTTATCGAATGATAATGTCAACAAGGATATGATATGACAAATCTTAATGCAGCTTTATATGAATGAATCCTTATCAACATCAAACGTTTGCTCCCTTTGAGAAATAGAGGGAAGTAGGAATAACTGACTCAATTTAAAATTAAAAGATAGGCCCTGCTCTAGGGTAGTAGGGAAAACTCATGTGCTATCCTCAAATCAAACAGAATGAAAACAAGTTTTTGAGAGATGCATGATTTGTCAACGAATGCTAATAGATAACTCAATTGCTTCTTGAATTGGACAAGTTTCGAGGAACGGCTCCCGCACGAGGACGATAACATCCTCTTATTCTCCTTTGTTTATAACTGCCAAAGTTTTCTGATTTCTCATGAACAAAGCGTGAAGGGGGGTTTGTTTGTTATATTATTTTTAAGCCGGGCGCACTCTTTGCCAGTTCCTTCTCGTATTATGGGTTTGCACATTAGACATGCAATCCTGGGGTGAAGCTTGTCCATCTCAAGAAGACTATGAATTAGCTATTACTTCCTCATGAGCTAAAACAGAGGCACAAAATAAAAGATTTTGAACATTTAAGGATAACACATAAATTTTATACTTTAGGAAGTGGTATTGGAATACCACGAGTAGGTAGGTATGGTGGACTCATATGGAAGGTATTGGTTTTAAGGGTATGGATGCACAAGCAGAATACCGCTTAGTACAGAGTTAGGCTAGCAAACGTTTTGAGAGAACAGACAATTGATGATGACTAAGATGCAAAGCAATATAAAGCATGAACATTGAAATAAGCATAACACATCAAGTTGTCTTCCTTGTCAACATAACACTTCAAGCATAATAACATAAAGGTTTTGGCTATGTTGATACTTTAAGAAAATCATGCTTGTTGTTATGACCAAAGCTATGTTTGCCAAGATTAAATAAAGTTTCATGGCCATACCTGACATAAGGTCAATACTCCCCATAAGAATCATCATATAAGGTCGATTGCGTGAAGAGAATACAGAGTGCAGCAAAAGGAATCGATAAACTTCTCATTAATATTCCATCATAAACGACTCCACACTCACGGATACAATTCTTCACCGAAGGAGCGATAGACCTCAATGCACACACCTATCTCATATAATAATCTCCCTAGACATGATACGACTCTACTTGACTCTAAAAGACAAAAGGTAAAGATAAAGATACCGGGCACTCCCCCAAGCTTGGAACAAGCCAAGGGAATGCCATTACCCCAGGAGATTTCACTCATCATTCTTGTTGGCGTTGATCACGTATTCCTTGGGGAAACGCTTCCATGGATATCTTGCTAAAGTCTCATATGATAAGCTCGTCTCCTGAATCCTGCATTCAGCACCCAAACTCATGCGCATAAACCTTAGTTCATACTCACAGTTCTGGTTATGTAGATCATTAATTTGCCCTTGGAGCTCTATAATTCTTTCTTCAGACGCGGTGATTCTTTCCCACATCTCCTTCATCTCCTTCAGGAAGTAGTTCTTCAGCTCGTTGGTGATGTCAAGGTTAGCTTCAACACCACGCTCGATCATCTTCTTGTACTCGAAGACTTCTTGCTCTACTTCTTCCAGCCTGGCCTGGATGCTCCCCTCCTTGATAGGTCCCTTCAGATCTTCTTGATGAAGGACGTCGTCCTTCATCTGAACAACCTGAGGGTGCTTCTTCACCTCAGCGAGGTAAGGGTTGATGACGTTGACGACGAACTTGTCCTTGGGGGAACTTGGAGAAGCCATGGCACCTAAACTTAGCTGAAAGATTTCCTGGCAGAAACAGATCGAAGAGAAAACACGCGAAATCGCAAGATACGTTGCCGGAACAATCCGGGCAAATATATAGGAAAAATTTATGCACAGAAAGGAAGGTAACGGACCAAAGCGGGGTCGGAGACGGACTCCCGGGTTTCCAGGCGGCCTCCCGGCGCGGCCCAGGGGGGGCGCGCCAGGGGGGCGCCTGGACTCCCTGGAGGTCGTCTTCGGCTCCACTTAGGTTCGGAATTTTACTAATTTTGCAAAAACTCGTAATACGGAACTTTTATGGCGGTTCGCGATGTTTCCTTACCGTACTACATACATTTTCTTTATTCTGCTTCTGCTGGTGTCTGAAACAGGGCTGCAACATGTTCTTCGTGGGTTGTTGTGTATATTATATTCACATCGACATCGACAGGGTCTCCTGCTATGTAATGTTTAAGTCTTTGCCCATTCACAACTTGAGGTTTGGTGCCTTCAAAATTATTAATCTTAATTGCACCAGACCGATAAACTTCTTCAATATGAAATGGTCCTTCCCACCTGGAAAGTAGTTTACCTGGAGAAAACCTGAAACGGGATCTAAACAGCAAAACTTTATCACCAACATTAAATTCACGTTTCAGAATCTTCCTATCATGCCACTTTTTTACCTTTTCCTTGAACATTTTAGCGCTCTCGTAAGCTTCACTTCTCCATTCATCTAGAGAATTCAAGTTCATGAGACGCTTCTCGCCAGCTAGTTTTGGGTCAGCGTTAAGCTCTCTAACAGCCCAGAAAGCTTTGTGCTCTAACTCTAATGGCAAATGGCAAGCCTTGCCATACACCATCTTATAGGGGGACATGCCCATGGGGTTTTTGTAAGCAGTTCTATATGCCCACAAAGCATCTCCTAACTTATTTGACCAGTCCTTCCTATTTCTGTTTACTGTTTTCTGCAAGATCAACTTAATCTCTCTATTGGTGAGCTCAACTTGCCCACTAATTTGAGGATGATATGGTGAAGCAATTCTATGATTAACATCGTATTTAGCCAAAGCTTTTCTAAAAGCTCCGTGCGTGAAGTGTGATCCTCCATCGGTCATGAGATACCTTGGTACACCAAACCTAGGAAAAATTACATCTTTAAGCATTTTCAAAGATGTTTTGTGATCAGCACTTTCAGTGGGGATTGCTTCAACCCACTTGGTCACATAATCAACAGCTACTAAAATGTGAGTGTATTTGTGTGAAGAAGGAAAAGGACCCATAAAATCAAAACCCCAACAATCGAAAGGTTCAATCACTAGTGAGTAATTCATAGGCATCTCATTCCTTCTACTAATGTTACCAACTCTCTGACATTTATCACAGGCTAAAACATAATTTATAGCATCTTTAAAGAGAGTAGGCCAATAAAAACCTGATTGAAGAACCTTATGTGCAGTCCTCTCACCGGCATGATGTCCTCCGTAGGGACTATCATGACACCGTCTGAGAATGTCCTTCTGCTCATGTTCCGGAATGCATCTTCTCACGATCCCGTCAGGACCTTCTTTGAAAAGATGTGGGTCATCCCAAAAGTAGTGCCTCAAATCATGAAAGAACTTCTTCCTTTGCTGAAATGTTAGACCTGGAGGCAAATACTTTGCAACAATAAAATTAGCATAATCTGCATACCAAGGATCGGAAAGAGATTGTACTTTTACAACGGCAAGTTGCTCGTCTGGGAAACTATCGTTAACTGGGATGGGGTCGTGCGGTATATCTTCCATCCTTGAAAGATTGTCCGCCACCGGATTGTCTTCCCCTTTCCTATCAACTATCTGCAAATCAAATTCTTGAAGAAGGAGTACCCATCTGATAAGCCTTGGCTTGGCATCCTTCTTTGTCATCAGATACTTAATGGCAGCATGATCAGTATGAATAATAACTTTGGAATCAACAATATACTGCCTAAACTTATCACAAGCAAAAACTACAGCTAAGAATTCCTTCTCAGTAGTAGCATAATTTCTTTGAGCACTATCAAGGGTTTTACTAGCATAATGTATAACATTCAATTTCTTATCAACTCTTTGTCCTAAAACAGCTCCAACAGCAAAATCACTTGCATCACACATGATCTCAAAAGGTAAATTCCAGTCAGGTGGTTGTACTATAGGAGCAGTTATTAAAGCTTTCTTAAGGACTTCAAAAGCTTCCTTACAATTTTCATCAAATACAAAAGGAACATCCTTCTGGAGAAGATTAGTGAGGGGTCTCGAGGTTTTAGAAAAGTCTTTAATAAATCTTCTATAAAAACCTGCATGACCGAGAAAACTGCGAATACCTTTGATGTCCCTTGGATAGGGCATCCTCTCAATAGCTTCGATCTTGGCTTTGTCCACTTCAATTCCCCTTTCGGAAATCTTGTGACCAAGAACAATTCCTTCATTAACCATAAAGTGGCACTTTTACCAGTTGAGTACCAAATTTGTCTCCTCGCATCTCTGCAAAACTTTATTAAGGTTGTGAAGACAATGGTCAAAAGAAGTTCCATAGACGCAGAAATCATCCATGAAGACTTCCATAATATCCCCGCAGAAACCATGAAAGATAGCAGACATACACCTTTGAAAAGTAGCAGGGGCATTACATAAACCAAAAGGCATACGTCTGTAAGCATAAGTACCAAAGGGAAAAGTAAAAGTGGTCTTCTCTTGATCGGCAGTGTTAACATGAATTTGAGAGAAGCCAGAATAACCATCGAGATAACAAAAGTGGGTATTTTTGGATAACCTTTCAAGCATTTGGTCGATGAACGGCAACGGGTAGTGATCCTTCCTGGTTGCCTTGTTCAACTTCCTGTAATCAATACACATTCTATATCCAATTATAATTCTCTGAGGTATTAATTCATTTTTATCATTAGGAACCACAGTTGTACCTCCTTCTTAGGAACACAATGTACCGGACTTACCCACTTACTATCAGCTATAGGGTAGATAATACCTGCGGCTAGAAGCTTGAGAATCTCGGTTCTCACGACATCCATCATCTTCGGGTTCAACCGTCGTTGATGATCAACAACTGGTTTAGCATCAGGCTCAAGGTTGATAGTATGTTGACAGATAGATGGACTAATCCCCTTAAGGTCATCAAGGGTGTAGCCAATTGCGCATCGGTGTTTACGAAGTACTTCCAATAATCGCTCTTCTTCATATCCTGAAAGGTTAGAATTGATAATAACAGGATATACTTTCTTTTCATCTAAATAAGCATACTTGAGCGTATCGGGAAGAGGTTTAAGATCGAACACCGGGTCTTCTTTCGGTTTTGATAAAATTCCCAAAGGTTCAACCGGAAGGTTGTGCTTCAGGATAGCAGGCTGCCTCAAGAATATTTCATCTAGTTCATTTCTTTCCTGCATATGCAAATCATTCTCGTGGTCCTCCATGTATTGCTGCAAAGGATCATTAGGGGGAATAGCAATAGAGGCAATACTTTCAATAATTTTATCATCACTAGGTAAATCAGTACCACGAGGCTGCTTAGAGAACTTAGAAAAATTAAATTCATATGGCTCACCATCGAATTCAACAGAAACTTTACCTTTCTTGCAATCTATTATAGCTCCACAAGTTCAAAGAAAAGGTCTACCAAAAATAATGGGACAAATATTGTCCCTCTCTGAACCAAGTACTAGAAAGTCGGTAGGGTATTTTACCTTTCCACATAGGACCTCAACGTCCCTCACAATTCCGATAGGAGATATAGTTGTTATGTTTGCAAGATGAATAGTAACATCAACTTCTTCAAGTTCACAAGGGGAAATCTCACCGATGATTTCTTCATACAGTGAATAAGGAATAGCACTTGCACTCGATCCCAAATCGCATAGCCCATAATAATTGTGATCTCCTATTTTAACAGATACCACTGGAGTACCTGAAATTGGGCCTTTATTCTTGGCTGTGACAAGGTTAGTGGAAACAGCACAAAAATTTATATTGGAATCCAAAACATCATCAGTAGCAAGGTCTTTAATCAATGCAACTTGAGGATTGACCCTGATCTGGTCCTCAGGCTCATCAACTCTTCTCTCACTTTTATTTATTATGCCTGTCACAAGAGAGTGCTCCCTTATCCTCATGGGAAAAGGAGGCTGTTCATATATAACTGCAGGCAAAATAGGGTCAGCAACACAAATATCAATAGGTGGTTCTTTAAAAGTTTCATGGTGCTAGTCTCTCTTCTTTTTAAAAGAATCAACGTGAGAGGCAAAATTCTTACACAAATCAATCACTAGATGGGAATCAAGACCAATCTTAGAGCAAAAAGTATTGAAGTAATCAGTTTCCACATAGCTTTCAATATAATCATGTTCATAATTTATAGCGGGTTCAATACCTTTATCAATTTCCCAATCTTCGGTATTCCTCTGGATTCTTTCAAGGAGATCCCACCTTTCTTCAACACTCTTCTTCTGAAATACCCCACTAGAGGAGGCATCCAGCATCTCCTTATCCTGACGAGAAAGCCTGGCATAAAAATTTGTAAGTATAACTTCCTTGGGAAGCTTATGAATAGGGCATTTGAGCATTAGGGACTTCAATCTCCCCCAAGCTTGAGCAATGCTTTCTCCATCACGAGACCTAAAGTTATAGATATAATTCCTGTCTCGATGAATTTCATGAAGAGGATAAAACTTAGTATAAAAGAGAGACATAAGCTCCTGCCAGTCCAACAAGTGTGAGTTATCGAGAAGCCCATACCAATCTGAAGCTTTATCTATAAGTGATACGACAAACAATTTCCTCATGACAAACTCCCTCGATACACCTGCAAGCTTAAATAATGAACATAGTTGTGACAGATATAGCAAGTGTTCACCGGGATGTCTGTCTCCTGCGTAACGATTAGCCAAAACATAATCGATAATACCAGCTGGTATTTTATAAGGCACAATTTCAGTAGGGGAGGATCAACCACCACAGGTGTGGGGCGTCTTCCCGCAAGCAACGATCCAATAATAGGGTTGTCCATAAGGACAAGGAGCAGCAAATAGCAAAAATAAAAACAGAATTATAAAAAAACTTTCTTACCAGTTTCACTTTACCAATAGCGCTACGCTCCCCGGCAACGGCGCCAGAAAACGGTACTTGATGACCCTCAACCGTAAAGGATCTATTGCAGTGTTTTCGATAAGTAAGAGTGTCGAACCCAACGAGGAGCAGAAGGTATTGATAAGCGATTCTGAGCAAGAAATTACTGCAAGCACTGAAAGATAACTTTTAGGGGTTTTCTTGGTATAAGCAACAGGAAGGTAAAAGCAAGTAATGTAAAAGGTACTGATAGTAACAAGTGGCCCAATCCTTTCTTAGCAAAGGAGAGGCCAAGCAACTGAACTTATAAAGACTAAAGCGTTCTTGAGGACACACGGGAGAGGTAGTCATGTGCTTTCGCCATATTCCGTATCGATACTATGTTAAGTGTTGATAAGTGTTGAGTGGGTGGATCTATGCTAGTGCACTCTCTAGACTAAGATGAATGCACTCTTATGATTAAACACCTTGCAAGCATCCGCAAATACAAGATAGAATTTAAGGCAAAAGCCTAACCATAGCAATACGATCGAGGATCCATTATTCCCTTATGCAAAAGCATGCGAACTGGGGTTCAGGTTTCTGTCACTCCGGCAACCCACCATAAGCATTCTTTATACACAATGTATTCTCCTAGGTCCTTAATAAGGCGAAGTGTTGGGTGTTCGACTCACACAACACCACTAGTAGAATCACAACACAACTTAAATATCAAACAACACATATTACTTCAACAGCATATGACTACTAACAACAAGACTTTCCCCATGTCCTCAAGAACTAAGGTAACTACTTACAAGACATAAAAGAGATCATGATCAGTGGGGATAAATATGTGATAAACAATCTGGACATAATAATATTTCTCCAACAAAACTCAATAGCATTCACCACAAAGTAGTAATCAACACCGATGGAGTAGAGAGGATAGGTAGTACGAGTTACAACACGAGTTGCGATTGTAAGATGAGATTTGGATGAAGATGGAGATGGTGCTGGTGTTGGGGATGATGTTGATGATGATCTTGATGATGCCCGTGACGATGGTGATGACGATGGCGACGACCTCCCCTTCCGGGAGGTGATCTCCCCGGCGGAATCTGCCCGCCGGAGATGCCCTTTTCTTCTCTGTAGGTTTCCGCCTCGAAGCGGCGGCGGAACTCCGTAAAAAGTCCCGTCCCTAGGGTTTTTGGATAACGGAGAGTATATATGCAAAAGGGGGCATCCGGAGGTGGACCAGGGGCTCCAGGCGCCCCCAGGCCGCCTGGGCACCCTGTGGCCCCCCTCTAACTCCCCTTTTGCGTGTCTTCCTGATTTATCTGAAAAATACCTCCCGTCAATTTTCAGGTAATTTGGAGGTATTCTTCTTCAGCAACTCAGCATCCACTTTTTCCTGCTGAATCCTGCGTCTGCTGTTCCGGCATCGGAAAGTTGCAAACTGTGTAAAATAGACCAAAACAACATAAGAACATCATCATAACGTGAAATATATCAATGAATAGGGATAAATTATGATAGAAAATAGTGATGCATTTTGGACGTATCACCGGGAAGAGTTCTCCTGGTGCTCCCGATCTTGGAAGCGGCGGCGGCGGCGGAACAGAGATGGGATCGCGAAAAGAGTTCCTGTTTCGAGGGTTTCTCGAGACGCTTTAAATATATGCCAAAGGGGGGCATCGGGGGAGCCTCGGGGGGCCCAGGCGCCCCCCCGGCGCGGCCCAGGGGGGGCGCCGCCAGGGCGCCTGGAGCCCTGGTGCCCCCCCCCCAGCTGTCCTTCGGACGCACGGTAGTTTCTGGAACGCTGATTTTTTATATAATTTTTCTGGATTTTTCCTGGCAGTTCTCGTAATGTGAAAACCTGAAATACAAAAATAGCCGAAAACAGAAACTGGCACCGGGGTGCACTGAGTTAATAGGTTAGTCCAAATATGATCAAAAGTGTATGGAAGTGTATAAATATCATAGCAATATCACCCAAAACAGGCATGGAGCAAGCAGAAATTATAGATACGTTTTGGACGTATCAACATCCCCAAGCTTAATTCATGTTCGTCCTCGAGTAGGTAAATGATAACAAGAATAATTTCTGTGGTGACATGCTATTAACCATATAGGACTTTTTCATAGTCATATGACAAAAGCTTACTGAGACAATGAATCTGTAGTAATTAAGTTGCCTCATGAGAAAATCACAAAGAACTGAAAGTTTTACAATATGATATTGAAACATCAAATAGATTTGCAATGAACATGATGTGCAAATATGATAAAGTGATATCTAGCTTGCCCCCTTTAGTGAAGCAAAACATAAATGCAGGGGCACCTCCAAGGTTTAAGTGATGACTAGATACAATGATTTCAGAATAAACGATATCACAATCATGCAAAAGACAATGCTACTTTGGGACAATGCACATTACACTCAGAATGACAATCATGCTCTCAGTAGTTGGTGCTTTTAAAAGAAGGTGGAGACTCAACATAAAATTAAAAGAATGGTCATGTGCTAGAGCTTTTTATTTTGAAAACATAGAAGCAAGTTTGTCAACGGTAGTAGTACTTCATATGTGTTATGCATAAGACATCCTATAAGTTGCAGGCCTCATGCATCGAATACCAATAGTGCTCGCACCTTGTCCTAATTAGCTCGGATTTCCATGGGTTATCATTGCATTACATATGTTTCAACCAAGTGTCACAAAGGGGTACCTCTATGTCACCTGTACAAAGGTCCAAGGAGATAGATCGCATTTGATTTCTCTTTTTTGATAGATCTCAACTTGAGGACATCCATACCGGGACAACATAGAAAATAGATAATGGACTCCTCTTTAATGCTTAAGCATATTCTCATAAGAGATTGAGGATTAATGTCCAAGCTAAAACTTCCACCATGATACATGGCTTTGGTTGGCGGCCCAATGTTCTTCTCTAACAATATGCATACTCATTCAACCCAATGGCAAATCACCCTTACTTCAGACAAGACAAACATGCATAGCAACTCACATGATATTCAACAAAAGTGTAACAGTTGATGGCGTCCCCAGAAACATGGTTACCGCTCAGCAAGCAACTTATAAGAAATAAGATACATAGGCAACATATTCTTTACCACAATAGTTTTTAAGCTACTTTCCCATGAGCTATGTATTGCAAAAACTGAAGGTTTTAAAGGTAGCACATGTAAATTTACTTGGAGTGGCGGTGAAGTACCACATATAGGTAGGTATGGTGGACTCATATGGCATAACTGGTTTAAAAGGATGTGGATGCACAAGCAGTTAGTCTGCTTAGTACAGGTGGAGGTTAGCAAAAGACTGGGAGCGACCAACTAAGAGAGCAATGACGGTCATAATCATGCAGAGCGACAAAGCAACATTGAATCAGGCATGGAAGTTATATCGCTACTCAGAAACAAAAGATCATCAAGGCTTGACAAACTTTCTTTACAGTCTTAAATATGCGTGAGCATACGCCAAGTCAATCAAAATAAATTCTTGAGGGAAGATATTACTAAACCATACCACATCATAGGCAAACAAATCATGTTGGTACTCCAATAACACATTGGGAACCCCCCAGCTATTTGAGACTAACCATAAGAAAACCTGAACTACTAAGCGCCATTATGCACGTAGCATCTTTATCATAGACATATTAACCAATGCAACGGAAGCAAACTCTCTTAATAAGGTGAGCATGATAACTAAAGAGAGTTCAAGCAACCAACTAAACGAAAGCTCTTTAAAAAGATAAGCATGAATGCTAAGAGCAGAGCATGATAGTAGCTATTTAAAAGACAAAGAACACACACAGCAAGGATAGACATGAAAATTCTATGTTATGTTCTAGGTAGAAGTGGAGCGTGTTTCTCTCCCACATAAAGAAGCTGAGTTCCGACTCGTTATGAAAAACTAAAAAGAAAAATAAAAGCAACACGCTCCAAGCATAGCACATAACACATGAAGTGATTAAAATATAGTGGAACAAAAGACGAACTGATAATGTTGATGGAGAAGGGGATGCACGGGGGCATCCCCAAGCTTAGACGGTTGAGTCTCCTTGAATATTTCTTGGGGGTGCACGGGGGCATCCCCAAGCTTGAGCGCTTGACACTCCTGAATCTTTTTATCATCTTCCCTCGCACACTTGAAAACTCCCTTCATACATAACTCATCATAATCTGATTAGCGAGGTTTGTACCCATAATAAAATAATTGCACCTTGCTGGACATAAAGATATTCTTGAAGGTCTACTGTTTCTCAAGATTGCCAAAAGGTTTTTTGCAAAGAAAAAGCAAGCTCTTGGTTTGCAAAAAGAAGGAAAGGCAAAACAGAACAGAATCTGTGAAAAACAGAACAGCAGGTAGTAATTGATTTGTTCGGGGCACTTCTGCAACTCTAATCAAAAAACTCAGAACAGAAGCACGAAAGACAATTATATAGAGAACGCTGTCAAAACAATTCAGACCAAAAAGATGATCTGGTGATTTTATACGAATTTTTCTATCCAAGGACAGAATCTCACAACTTTTGAACTTTCTAGCAATCAAAGGCTATACTTGGCACAAAATTGAAAAGCAAAGATATAATGATGATGCTACTGTAGTAAACAACATCATGACACAACAAAAGCAAAATAAAAATTTATTCATGTGGGCTGCCTCCCAAAAGCGCTTTCTTCTATGCCTTTAAGCTAGGCATAATGCATATAGATCAAGTTTTACCAAGAGTAAAAGAATAGCTAGCCCGTACAACGGACTCAAAAGGTAACTTGATCTTCTTTCGAGGGAAGTGTTCCATCCCTTTCTTGAGAGGAAACTGAAATTTTATATTACCCTCTTTCATGTCAATGATAGCACCAACGGTGCGTAAAAAGGGACGTCCCAAAATAATTGGACAAGAAGGATCACATTCAATATCCATAATAGTAAAATCAACGGGAACATAATTATCATTGACAACGATAAGAACATCGTCGATCCTCCCCAAAGGTTTCTTTATGGAAGAATCAACGAGATGAACACCAAAAGAACAAGAATCATAAGGTTTCAATTTAAGCATATCATATATTCTTTTGGGCATAACAGAGGTACTAGCTCCAACATCACATAATGCATAGCAAGAGAAGTCATTCAACTTAATTTTTATCATAGGATCCCAACCATCTTCTAGCTTTCTAGGTATGGAAGCTTCTACTCTGAGTTTCTCCTCCCTAGCTTTGATGAGAGCATTAGTGATATGCTCTGTGAAGGCAAGGTTAAGCGTGCTAGTGCGGGGATCTCTAGACATCTTGTGAAGGAAATCAATAACTTCGGTAAGAGTGCAATTATCAAAATCAAGATCACTAGCATCAAGTAAAGTGGTAGTGGTGTCCTTTAGGTTCACTTGTTTGGTAGTTTCTATAGTCATAGCATCACCATTAATAGGTCCAATGGGACCAGGAGTACATTGGGTGCTAAGAGTTTGGATATTCTCAACAACTTGGATAGTAGCAACAGTGTGGTGGGTAGGAAGGCTCTTAATTCTATCTTCTTCCTCCCTTTCTCTAGCCCATCTTTCTTTAAGTTTAGCCATCATCCTAATATTTTCATTAATTTGCACTTGAATAGCATTAATAGGAGTGACCTTCTTCTCCTCAAGAGGAGAAGTTTTAATTTTAAGCAATTCTATCTCATTGGCTAAATGGTCTACCTTCAAAGACAGATCAACTAGTTTATGTAGTTTTTCTTCTACACTCTTATTAAAGGCTTTTTGGGTAGTGATGAAATCTTTAAGCATAATCTCTAGTTCAGTATTGGAGTTCTTGGTGCTAGGATAAGCATTGTTGTTCCCATAAGAATTAGAGGGGAACGGTCTAGGATTGCTACCAAAATTACTCCTATAAGCATTGTTGTTAAAATTGTTTCTAGAGATAAAGTTCACATCTACTTGTTCTTGAGCAATCAAAGAATTTAAAGGAACATCACGAGGGTCAACAGAGGATTGCTTCGAAAGTAGAGACATGATCAAGTCAACTTTTTCATTTAAGGAGGAAATCTCCTCGACAGAGTTTACCTTCCTACCTGTTGGAGCGCGTTCGGTGTGCCATTGGGAATAGTTGGTCATCATCTCATCGAGAAGCTTCGTGGCAGCACCAAGTGTAGTTGACATAAAGGTTCCTCCCGCGGTCGAATCTAACAAGTTCCGCGAGGTAAAGTTCAAGCCTGCATAAAAAGTTTGGATAACCATCCAAGTAGTCAAACCATGAGTAGGGCAGTTCTTGATAAGAGATTTCATACGTTCCCAAGCTTGGGCAACGTGTTCATTATCCAATTGTTTAAAATTCATTATGTTACTTCTCAGTTGGATAATTTTAGCAGGTGGATAGTATTTTCCAATAAAAGCATCTTTGCACTTGTCCCATGAATCTATGATATTTCTAGGCAAAGACTGAAACCAAATTTTAGCTCCTCCTCTCAAGGAGAAAGGAAAAAGCTTAAGCTTAAAAATGTTACCATCTATTTCTTGGTACTTTTGCATATCACAAAGTTCAACAAAGTTGTTTAAGTGTAAAGCAGCATCATCTCCAGCACCGGAGAATTGATCTTTCATGACTAAGTTCAGTAAAGTAGGTTTAATTTCATATGAAGGTGCTCAAGTGGCAGGTGTAGTGATAGGTGTGCTGATAAAGTCATCGTTGTTGTGACTAGTGAAGTCACACAACTTGCTGTTCTCGGTGGAACCCATAGTAGCAAGCAAGCAAGATAACTATTTTTCTGATTTTCGATAAAAAGGTACTAAAGCAAAAACTGAAAGGTAAACTAACAAGACTAAAAGCAAAGGTAAAAGATAGCGTTCAACTCCCCTATCCTGAAGAGTGGAGTCCCCGGCAACGGCGCCAGAAAAACTCTTGCTAGGCTTCTCGCCCCTCGTTGGTTACCCCAAGTGGAAGGTGTGAGATGTAGTGTTGCGGAAGTTTTTCCCTTGGCAAAGATACCAAGGATCGAATCCCCAGAGACACCTAGGTTCAACAAGACGGTGTCAACTGCTAACGGCGCCAGATATTAGCAATCAACGTGGACCTGCACACATATACAAATAACTTTGCTCCCAACGAGTACAGAGAGGTTGTCAATCCCTCCGGCCTTGTAGTTCACAAAGGATTAAACGCAAATGATAGTAGTGATAGATAATGTTTGCAATAGTAAATAAAAGCGAAAAGTAAATAGCGGATGTGATCGATGATGGTAATATGGACCGAAGTCTCATGATGTTCACTAGTGATGTCTCTCTCCCAAAATACGATAAAACAGCTATGTGAGGTAAACAAATTACAGCTGGGCAATTGACAGGACCACGAACACAAACCAATGCTGACTACATTGCAAGAAAGATTGAGGTTCAAAGCATGGGCGGTACGCCAAAGTAAGTAGACCGAAATCCATCAATATCTACTACTAATCATCCACCTTGAGATATCTATCCAGAACATCTCGCTGGTATTAAGTTGCGAGCCCCACCCATAGTGTAAACTCAAAGCAACAGACAATTACATTAAAAGAACTTTGCGTAAAGTAAACCATCCTTGCACCCGCGGGCACAAGCACCATTGTTTTCCCCCTTGTGGCAACAACACATCCCCTAGACTCATGTTTCTGTCACTCAAACTAGTCATCGAGGGGCATGAACCCACAATCGAGCATAACGTTCCCTCTTGGAGTCACTACCTACTACTTGGCCAAAGCAATAAATAACAACGGAGAACATGCAAGAATTACTTACGAACATAAATATAAAAGAGGTAGATCAAATATATTACTCAAGCACAATCTGAACATAATCTCATAATCCATCGGATCCCAGCAAACTCATCATAGCAACAGCATAAGGATTACATATGTGCCTCGATCATGTAGGGCAGCTCACGAGGACTAATTAGTGAAGCACAAGAACGGGAGGAGAACATCACATAGCTACTGGTCATGGACTCATGGTCCAAGGGAGACTACTCACAACTCATCCGGGAGGCGTCCATGGTGGTGGAGAGGCTCCCGGTGGTGATCCTCCCCTCCGGTAGGGTGCCGGGAAGAGTTCTCCTGGTGCTCCCGATCTTGGAAGCGGCGGCGGCGGCGGAACAGAGATGGGATCGCGAAAAGAGTTCCTGTTTCGAGGGTTTCTCGAGACGCTTTAAATATATGCCAAAGGGGGGCATCGGGGAGCCTCGGGGGGCCCAGGCGCCCCCCC
>LR738709.1:76508913-76545208 GCA_902687465.1 Secale cereale
GGCCCCCCCCCCCCCCGGTTGTCCTTCGGACGCACGGTAGTTTCTGGATCGCTGATTTTTTATATAATTTTTCTGGATTTTTCCTGGCAGTTCTCGTAATGTGAAAACCTGAAATACAAAAACAGCCAAAAACAGAAACTGGCACCGGGGTGCACTGAATTAATAGGTTAGTCCAAATATGATCAAAAGTGTATGGAAGTGTATAAATATCATAGCAATATCACCCAAAAGAGGCATGGAGCAAGCAGAAATTATAGATACGTTTTGGACGTATCAAGGTGTCGATAAAAAAATGCGGACATGAGGGCATCATGATCATTCTTATAACAGCAACACACACACACACACACACACACAGAGATATATATATATATATATATATATATATTGTCATATGACTCTTATGCTAAAGTAACAATCTATCCACAATGTCAAGTATGAATCAAAAACTTCATTGAAAACTAACAAACCATGATCTAGTTCATCGACGCAATTGCAAATTATCGTAACATCGGAAAGAGTCAATATAAGAGCTTTTCAGCAAGTCCACATACTCAACTATCATTTAGTCTTTCACAATTGCTCACACTCATGCAAAACTTATGGGTATGGAGTTTTAATCGGACATAGAGAAAGATAGGGGCTTACGGTATTGCTTCCCAACCTTTTACCTCAAGGGTAATGTCAACAGTAATAGATCATGATAGCTTACATCCAAGTGGGTATATATATCAGGATCTTTCCAACACAATGTGCTTGCCAAAGGCTAAAATGTAAAAAAGGAAAGGTGATTTTCACCTTGACTCTTATAAGGCAAGAGTAATAGATAGGCCCTTCGCGGTGGGAAGCAGAGGTTGTCATGTGCTTTTATGGTTGGATGTACAAAATCTTAGCGCAAAAGAACGTCACTTTATATTTCCACTTGTGATAGCGACCTTTATTATGCAATCAGTCGCTTTTATTACTTCCATATCACAAGATCGTATAAAGCTTATTTTCTCCACACTAATAGATCATACATATTTTATAGAGTTGCAACAATGACAACTTACTTGAAGGATCTTACTCAATCCATAGGTAGGTATGGTGGACTCTCATGGCAAAACTGGGTTTGAGGATGTATGGAAGCACAAGTAGTATCTCTACTTGGTGCAAGGAGGTTTTGGCTAGCATGAGGGGGAAAGGCAAGCTCAACATGTTGGATGATCCATGACAATATACTTTATTTCGGATATAAGAAGACATAACTCATTATGTTGTCTTCTTTGTCCAACATCAACTCTTTAGCATGTCATATTTTAATGAGTGCTCACAATCATAAAAGATGTCCAAGATAGTATATTTATATGTGAAAACCTCTCTTTCTTTATTACTTCCTATTAATTGCAACGATGACCAAAACTAGGTTTGTCAACTCTCAACAACTTTTATTCATCAAACTCTTTATATGTGAAGTCATTACTTTCCATAAGATCAATATGATCTCTTTGATACTTTTTATATTTTCTTTTATTCTCTCGTGACCATAGCGAGATAATCAAGCCCTTGACTCAACACTAATCTTTATTATATAGCTCACGGACTCAATTGCAAAGGTAAAGATCATAAAGCAAAAGCTCACAACTAGATCATGCTAAACTTTATTCTGCTAGATCAAGATATTACCAAAAGGATTGAACTAAGAAAAAGGTAAAGATAGGAGTGTGATGGTGATACAATACCGGGGCACCTCCCCCAAGCTTGGCAGTTGCCAAGGGGAGTGCCCATACCCATGTGATTATGTCTCCTTCTTCGGAGGTGGTGATGAAGTTGTTGATGATGTATGATTTTTCCTTAACTTGCGCTTAAGGATAGAATTTTTCTCCCTTAGGTCATTGATCTCCTGCTCAAGGCTTAATATCTTCGTCTGTAGTTCCTGCTTGTTTTCCTGCAAGAGGCGAAAAGGGATAAACTCGATCTTAGGTTTCTTCGCTCTATCAGGGAGGCTTGACTTTTTGAACTCCACATGCATGTCCCAGGTTGAGGTAATGGGACTTCATCTTCATCTGAGCTGGTCCAATCCTTTCCCTTGGGATCATGGTTTTCTTCTTCCTCCCTGGTCCAACTATAATGCTCCCAGTCCCCGTATACCTTAGGGTCAGGAAGGAGATCAACCACATAGCTTTCTCCCTCCGAATCCTGGGATGACATATTGCTCTAATTTGTGTCAGAAACAACTTGAAACAATAACAGAAGATTTTGGCATGATATGGTGGTCAAAACCTTCAGGAGAATATATAGTGAATTTTTACCAACCAAAAGAGGCAATTTGCAAGAAATCAGAGTCCAGGAGGCACACGAGGTGCCCACGAGGCACGGGGCGCGCCCAGGGGGGTAGGGTACGCCCTCCACCCTTGTGGACGCCTCGTGTCCTTTCCGGACTGCCTCTTATTTTTCTATTTTTCTAAATATTCCAAAACGGTGAAAATTACCATTAGAACTGTTTTGGAGTCGGTTTACTTACCGTACAACATACCTCTTCCTTTTCGGGGTCTGAATCGTTCCGGAAAGTGTCCCTTATGTATTCCTCCGGGGTTACGGTTTCAATAACATTGGTTTAAACATTTATAGGGTTACCTAAGATACAATGCTTTATTCTTTGACCGTTCACCACCTTCGGATTTGTGCCTTCGAAGTTGTTGATTTTTATGGCACCGGTACGATAGACTTCCTCGATAACGTAAGGACCTTGCCATTTAGAGAGAAGTTTTGCTGCAAAAAATCTTAAACGAGAGTTGTATAGCAAGACATAATCACCCACGTTAAATTCACGCTTTTGTATCCTTTTATCATGCCATCTTTTCACCTTTTGTTTGAACAATTTGGCATTTTCGTAGGCCTTGGTTCTCCATTCATCTAAGAGCTAATGTCAAATAACCTCTTATCACCGGCAAGTTTGAAATCATAATTGAGCTCTTTAATAGCCCAATATGCCTTATGTTTTAGCTCAAGAGGTAAGTGAGATGCTTTTCCATAAACCATTTTATATGGAGACATACCCATAGGATTTTTGTATGCAGTTCTATAGGCCCATAATGCATCATCAAGTTTCTTGGACCAATTCTTTCTAGACCTATTAACAGTCTTTTGCAAAATTAATTTAGCTCTCTATTACTTAGTTCTACTTGACCACTAGACTGTGGGTGGTAAGGGGATGCAATTCTATGATTAACATCATATTTAGCAAGCATATTACGGAAAGTACCATGAATAAAGTGTGAACCATCATCAGTCATTAAGTATCTAGGGACTCCAAACATCGGAAAAATGACTTCTTTAAGCATCTTAATAGAGGTGTTGTGATCAGCACTACTAGTTGGAATAGCTTCTACCCACTTAGTAACGTAATCAACAGCAACTAGAATATGTGTATACCCATTAGAGGAAGGAAACGGTCCCATATAGGCCCAGACATCAAATGGTTCAATAACAAGTGAATAATTCATAGGAATTTCTTGATGTCTACTAATAGTACCTATTCTTTGACATTCATCACAAGATAGGACAAACTTACGGGCATCCTTGAAGAGAGTAGGCCAATAAAAACCAGATTGCAATACCTTGTGTGCAGTTCTATCTCCAGCATGGTGTCCTCCATAAGCTTCGGAGTGGCACTTGTGTAGGACCTGTTCGTGCTCAGGTACACAACGTCTAATAATACCATCTACTCATTCTTTATAAAGATGTGGGTCATCCCAGAATTAATGTCTTAAATCATAGAAGAACTTTTTCTTTTGCTGGTATGTGAAACTAGGTGGTATAAACTTAGCAACAATGTAATTAGCATAATCAGCATACCATGGAGCAGTACGAGAAGCATTTATGACAGCTAATTGTTCATCAAGAAAGCTATCATCAATGGGTAGTGGGTCATCAACAATATTCTCTAGCCTAGACAAGTTGTCTACAACGGGGTTCTCAGCTCCCTTTCTATCAATAATATGCAAATCAAATTCTTGTAGCAGGAGAACCCATCTAATAAGTCTAGTTTTACCATCTTTCTTTTCCATAAGGTATTTGATAGCAGCATGATCAGTGTGAACAGTTACGTTAGAATCAACAATATAAGGTCTAAACTTATCACAAGCAAATACGACTGCTAAAAACTCCTTCTCAGTACTAGCATAATTTCTTTGGGCACTGTCTAGAGTTTTACTAGCATATTTGATAACATTCAATTTCTTATCAACTTTTTCTCCTAGAACAGCACCTACATCATAATCATTAGCATTGCACAGAATCTCAAAGGGTAAATTCCAGTCAAGAGGCTGGACAATAGGTGAAGAGATCAATGCTTTCTTAAGTATTTCAAATGCTTCTACACAATCATCATCAAAGACAAAAGGAACATCTTTTTGTAAGAGATTAGTCAAAGGCCTAGAGATTTCGGAGAAGTCCTTAATGAACCTCCTATAAAACCCGGCATGACCAAGGAAACTTCTTATACCTTTGATGTCATTGGGATACGGCATCTTTTCAATAGCATCAACTTTAGCTTTGTCAACTTCAATACCTTTTTCAGAAATTTTATGCCCCAAGACAATGCCTTCATTAACCATAAAGTGGCACTTTTCCCAATTCAAGACAAGATTAGTTTCTTCACATCTCTGCAAAACTCGATTAAGGTTGCTCAAGCAATCATCAAAAGAAGTTCCGTAAACGGAAAAATCATCCATGAAAACCTCAACAATCTTTTCACAGAAATCAGAGAATATACCCATCATGCATTTTTGAAAGGTAGCAGGTGCATTACATAAACCAAAAGGCATACGTCTATAAGCAAAGGTACCAAAGGGACAAGTAAAAGTGGTCTTTTCTTGATCCCCTTTTGACACGGGTATTTGAGAGAAACTAGAGTAACCATCTAGAAAGCAAAAATGGGTTTGTTTGGATAACCTTTCTAGCATTTGATCAATAAAAGGCAAAGGGTAATGATCTTTCTTAGTGGCTTTATTTAATTCGCGGAAATCAATTACCATCCTATAACCTGTAACAATTCTTTGCGGAATCAATTCATCTTTATCATTAGGAACAATAGTAATGCCTCCCTTCTTAGGGACACAATCGACGGGACTTACCCACTGACTATCAGTAACTGGATAAATTACACCTGCCTCTAGAAGCTTTAGTATTTCCTTCCTTACCACCTCTTTCATCTTCGGATTTAACCGTCGTTGATGATCGATAATAGGTTTCGCGTCCTCTTCCAACTTTATCTTGTGTTGGCATAGAGTGGGTCTAATGCCCTTAAGATCATCCAAAGTATATCCAATAGTAGTACGGTGCTTCTTCAGAGTTTTCAATAGTTTCTCTTCTTCCTGCTCTGAAAGGTTAGCACTAATAATAACAGGATATATCTTCTTTTCATTGAGATAAACATACTTAAGAGTATCAGGTAATGGTTTAAGTTCGAACACGGGATCACCCTTGGGTGGAGGAGGATCCCCTAGAATTTCAACAGGAAAGTTGTTTTTCAATAAGGGTCCCTGTTTAAAGAATATTTCATCTATTTCCCTTCTCTCATTCATATACATATCATTTTCATGGTCTAGCAGATATTGGTCTAAAGGATCGTTAGGAGGCACAACAATAGAAGCAAGACCAATAATTTCATCCTTACTAGGCAATTCTTTATCACGGGGTTGTCTATGAAATTTAGCAAAATTAAAGTTATGAGACATATCCCCTAATCCAACCGTAACAATATCTTTTATGCAGTCTATCTTAATTAGCATTAACAGTATTCAAGAAGGGTCTACCAAATATAATGGGGCAGAAATTATCTTGTGGGGAACCAAGAACAAGAAAATCAGCAAGGTATTTAACTTTCCCACACAAGACTTCAACATCTCTAACAATACCCATTGGTGAAATAGTGTCTCTATTGGCAAGCTTAATAGTGACTTCAATATCTTCTAGCTCAGTAGGTGCAATATCGTGCATACTTTCGTTATATAAGGAAATGAGTATTACACTCGCACTAGTAAATCTGAGAATAGTTTTTAAAAAACTGGTTAAAATAGTTTGGTTTTTACTCTAGGCTTAATTGGTTGAGGTTTTAGTGGGTTGAGCTTTTTTTGGTTCAAGTTTGGTTTGGGTATATAGAAAAACCAGTTTGGGTTTAACTGGTTATAGGCTCAAGGAGATTGGGCCTAACCACTAAAAACTACGGGTTCCAACCTAGTTCCGCGCCCCGTAGCGCAACTGAGAAAGAAAAAAAGAAGACCCATCGAGCCATCGAGGGGTCAAGCTGTCGCCTGTCGAGCTAACCTACTCATTCCCGAGCGGCCAAGCCCTCTACCGCCGCCACGGCGCCACCGTCGCCGGCCGCCAACCACCGCCTCATCGTCGTCACACCTCGCTGGCTTACGCCCTCTTCCCCTCCTCCTCCCCCTCCCCTCACAGATCAGTGCCCCCGTACTCCTCCTGCTCGCCTTCCTTGCCCCCTCCTCGACGTCCTTGTGGGCGGCGCCGGGCATCATCCGGCTGCCGTTCACCGGGGCCTGCGCTGCGCCGGCTGACCTGTCATCGTCACGCACCCGGGCGAGGGGCGACAGCGTGGCCGGGAGGATCAAAGCCTCCACCTCCTACATGGGCGCCTCCTAAGTGAAGTTCGTCGAGGCCGGCGGCGCCGGCGCCATCCCACTCATCTACAACGAGCCTGCGAGCACCTCCTCGAGGTCATTGCCTCCAGATCCCCACCTCCCTTCCCTTCGTCTGAATCTTATTCCTTAATTTAATCTGAATCTTAGTCTGTGTCTGAATCTTCTTCTTAGTTTACTTAGTCTGAACCCATGGAATTTTCATCATCAGACATATATTGTTGATGGAAGTGCACTTCACTCTGGAACTGAATGAGCATCTGACATGTTTCAGTAAGGATGTGCAGGCAGGCATCGCTCTAGTAAATAATATGACATCTGCTCTCTTGTTTACTGAAAGAAACATGGCAGAGGCGCATACACCTGCTCATTCAGACTACCACCCTAATAATGGACTGACCTTTGCCTTGCTCCTTAATTTTTTGTTGTTTCCCAATTCCCATTATATTTGCTTGCCTTGTTTCTGAAGCATGCAGTCAGTCCTGCAGTGTAGGGTTCATAGAGAGAGTATCCTCATAAGTTCTAAAAATTGTGTCTTTTCAGATCAAGAATAGGCTGACTACTACCGCCATGAGAACTCGGTGACATCCATCATCGGCAGATGGCGTAACGCAATCCCGGCTTGGAATCCATTATCACCCTTAATTCAGCTTTGTTTGTTATTACCTCTATAATTAAAGTGTTGGTAGTGAAGATTATGTAAGCTGACAAGTGTAATATTTGTGCTTCAATATCTGTGTTTTGTACTAGTACATGTTATGAAGTTGTCAAGTGTTCATCAATTTAAGTGTGGGTAGTGCAGAATATGTAAGCTGTCAAGTGCAATGTCTGTACATGTTATTAAGTTGGTGCTATGTTTTTCGCTATCAAGTGCAGAATCGTTCATATAATGAGTTGTACATGTATGGGTGGGGAACAAATATAGAACCATAGGCTAAAACCATAGTTCCTAGAATGGGTTAGTTTGGTTTTGGGGAATTTGCCATCTGGTTTAGTTTGGTCTGGGTGTCAACGCCAATTACGTGGGTTTAGTTTGGTTCAGTTTCCAAAACGTCATCACATGGGTTCAGTTTAGGTTTGGTTTGGTTACCCACCCATTCTCATATTTCCGCACTAGCACCTACGTCACATAAACCATGACAGCAATGATCTCCTATTTTAACAGAAATAACATGCATACCTAAAACAGGTCTATGTTTATTCCTAGTATCGGGTTTGGCGATTCTAGCAGCTTCCTCTTGGAGGTAAATAACATGTCCATCTAAATTTTCGACCAAGAGATCCTTAACCATAACAACACTAGGTTCAACTTTAATTTGCTCAGAGGGTATAGGTGTTCTAATATTACTCTTACGAACCACAGTTGAAGCTTTAGGATGATCCTTTATCCTAGCAAGGAAATGCGGTTTCTCAATATAAGCAGTAGGAACAATAGGATCAACATTATAAGTGATAGTCTTTTCTTCAACTTTAACAGGTTCAACTACTTTTACTTCAATGGGGGGATGGTATTTAAACCACTTCTCCTTACGGAGATCAACACGAGTAGCAAATGATTCACAGAAAGAAGCTACTATCTCATAGTCAAGTCCATATTTGGTGCTAAATTCACGGAAAACATCGGTACCCATAAAAGATTTAACAGAATCAAACTTAGGGGTTATACCTGACTCCTTACCTTCGTCGAGGTCCCAATCTTTAGAGTTGTGTTTAATTCTTTCCAATAAATCCCATTTGAATTCAATAGTCTTCATCATAAAAGAACCAGTACAAGAAGTATTGAGCATGGAGCGATATTTGAGAGAAAGTCGAGCATAATTTTTTTGAATAATCATTTCTCTTGAGAGCTCATAATCGGCGCATGAATATAACATTGACTTAAACCTCCCCCAAGCTTGATTGATACTTTCTCCTTCGTGAGGCCAAAAATTGTATATATAATTACGATCACAATGAACCTGATGCATAGGATAGAACTTCTGATGAAATTCCAACTTCAATCGATTATAGTTCCATGATCCAATATCATCGCATAGCCTAAACCATGTCAATGCATCTCCCTTCAAAGATAAAGGGAAAACCTTCTTCTTGATAACATCCTCGGGCATACCTGCAAGCTTAAATAATCCAAAAACTTCATCCACATAGATTAGGTGCAAATCGGGATGCAAAGTTCCATCTCCTGTAAAGGGATTAGCTAGCAGTTTCTCTATCATACCCGAAGGAATTTCAAAACAAACATTTTCAGTAGGTTCAGTAGGTTGAGGAGCAACTCTTTGCTCTACTGGTCAGGGTGAAGATATCCCGAAGAAGCCCCTCAAAGGATTGTGAGCCATAGTAACAAGTGACAGTAAATTTCAGCACACTATATAAATTTTTCCTTACCAAAGGCGCTTCACTCCCCGGCAACGGCGCCAGAAAAGAGTCTTGATGACCCACAAGTGTAGGGGATCTATCATAGTCCTTTCGATAAGTAAGAGTGTTGAACCCAACGATGAGCAGAAGGAAATGATAGGCAGTTTCAGTAAGGTGTTTTCTGCAAGCACTGAAATTATCGGTAACAAATAGTTTTGTGATAAGATAATTGGTAGCAAGTGACAAATAGTAAAAGTAAATAAGGTGCAACAAGATGGCCCAATCATTTTTGTAGCAAAGGACAAGCCTGAACAAACTCCTATATGAAGGAAAGCGCTCCCGAGGACACATGGGAATTATCGTCTAGCTAGTTTTCATCATGTTCATATGATCCGCGTTCGTTACTTTGATAATTTAGTATGTGGGTGGACCGGTGCTTGGGTGCTGCCCTTACTTGGACAAGCATCCCACTTTTGATTATCTTCTATTGCAAGCATCCGCAACTACAAAAGAAGTATTAAGGTAAACCTAACCATAGCATGAAACAAGTGGATCCAAATCAGCCCCTTAAGAAGCAACGCGTAAACTAGGGTTTAAGCTTGTGTCACTCTAGCAACCCATCATCTACTTATTACTTCCCAATTCCTTCCTCAAGGCCCAAACAATGGTTAAGTGTCATGTAGTCGATGTTCACATGACACCACTAGAGGAAAGACAACATACATGTCATCAAAATATCGAACGAATACCAAATTCACATGACTACTTATAGCAAGACTTCTCCCATGTCCTCAGGAAAAAACGTAACTACTCACAAAGCATATTCATGTTCATAATCAAAGGGGTTTTAATATGCATAATGGATCTGAACATATGATATTCCACCAAGTAAAGCAACTAGCATCAACTACAAGGAGTAATCAACACTACTAGCAACCTACAGGTACCAATCTGAGGTTTTGGTACAAAGATTGGATACAAGAGATGAACTAGGGTTTGAGAGGAGATGGTGTTGGTGAAGATGTTGATGAAGATAACCCTCCCCAAGATGGGAGAGTTGTTGGTGATGACGGCGGTGATGATTTCCCCCTCCCAGAGGGAAGTATCCCTGGCAGAACAGCTCTGCCGGAGCCCTAGATTGGTTCTGCCTCGAGACGGCGGCGTCTGGTCCCGATAGCCTCCTTCTTCTTTTTTCCAGGTCAAAACACCTCATATAGGAGAAGATGTGCATCGGGGGGTCACCGGCTGGCCCACGAGGCAGGGGCGCGCCCAGGGGGCGCCCCCAACCCTCGTGGACAGGTGGTGGGCCCCCTGGAAGATCTCTTTCGCCAGATATTTTTTATATTATCTGAAACGGTGTTTCGTGGTGTTTCGGAGCTTTTTGAGTTGTGCAAAATATGTCTCCAATGTTTGCTCATTTTCCAGCCCAGAATTCCAGCTGCCGGCTTTCTCCATCTTCTTGTAAACCTTGTAAAATAAGAGAGGAAAGGCATATGTATTGTGACATAACGTGTAAATAACAGCCCAAAGTGCAATAAATATCAACATAAAAGCATGATGCAAATTGGACGTATCGGCCAATAAAAACCAGATTGTAGTACCTTATGCGCAGTTCTATCTCCAGCGTGGTGTCCTCCGTACTAAGCCTCGGAGTGGCACTTGCGTAGGATATGTTCATGTTCATGCTCACGTACACAACGTCTAATAATACCATCTACTCTTTGTTTATAGAGGTGTGGGTCATCTCAGAAGTAATGTCTTAAATCATAGAATTTTTTTTTCTTTTGCTGGTATGTGAAACTAGGTGGTATAAATTTAGCAACAATGTAATTAGCATAATCAACATACCATGGAGCAGTGCGAGAAGCATTTATGACAGCTAATTGATCATCAGGAAAGCTATCATCAATAGGTAGTGGGTCATCAAGAATATTATCTAACCTAGATAGATTGTCTGCAACGAGGTTCTTAACTCCCTTTCAATCGATAATATGCAAATCAAATTCTTCTAGCAGGAGAACCCATCTAATAAGTCTAGGTTTAGCATCTTTCTTTTCCATAAGATATTTAATAGCAGCATGATCAATGTGAACAGTTACTTTAGAATCAACAATATAAGGTCTAAACTTATCACAAGAAAATACAACAGCTAAAAATTATTTTTCAGTGGTAGCATAATTTTTCTGGGCACTGTCTAGAGTTTTACTAGCATATTGGATAACATTTAATTTCTTATCAACTCTTTGTCCTAGAACAACACCTACAACATAGTCACTAGCATCGCACATAATTTCAAAGGGTAAATTCCAGTCAGGAGGCTGGACAATAGGTGCAGAGATCAATGCTTTCTTAAGTATTTAAAATGCTTCTACACAATCATCATCAAAGACAAAAGGAACATCTTTTTGCAAGAGATTAGTTAGAGGCCTAGAGATTTTGAAGAAGTCCTTAATGAACCTCCTATAAAACCCGGCATGACCAAGGAAACTTCTTATACCTTTGATGTCCTTGGGACACGGCATCTTCTTAATACCATCAACTTTAGCTTTATCAACTTCAATACTTCTTTCAGAAATTTTATGTCCCAAGACAATACCTTCATTAACCATAAAGTGGCACTTTTCCCAATTCAAGACAAGATAGTTTCTTCACATCTCTGCAAAACTCGATCAAGGTTTCTCAAGCAATCATCAAAAGAAGTTCCATAAACGGAAAAATCATCCATGAAAACCTTAACAATCTTTTCACAGAAATCAGAGAATATAACCATCATGCATCTTTGAAAGGTAGCAGGTGCATTACATAAAATGAAAGGCATATGTCTATAAGCAAAGGTACCGAAAGGACAAGTAAAAGTGGTCTTTTCTTGATCCTCTTTTGACACAGGTATTTGAGAGAAACCAGAATAGCCATCTAGAAAGCAAAAATGAGTATGTTTGGATAATCTTTCTAGCATTTGATCAATAAAAGGTAAAGGGTAATGATCGTTCTTAGTGGCTTTATTTAATTGGCGGAAATCAATTACCATCCTATAACCTGTAACAATTCTTTGTGGGAGCAATTCATCTTTATCATTAGGAACAATAGTAATGCCTCCCTTCTTAGGGACACAATGGACGGGACTTACCCACTGACTATCAGCAACTGGATAAATTATACCTGTCTCTAGAAGCTTTAGTATTTCTTTTCTTACCATTTCTTTCATCTTAGGATTTAACCGCCGTTGGTGATCAACAACCGGTTTAGCGTCCTTTTCCAATTTTATTTTGTGTTGGCATAGAGTGGGACTAATGCCCTTAAGATCATCAAGAGTATATCCAATAGTAGCATGGTGCTTCTTCAGAGTTTTCAATAATTTCTCTTCTTCCTGCTCTGAAAGGTTAGCATGAATAATAACAGGATATATATTCTTTTCATCAAGATAAGCATACTTAAGACTATCAGGTAACGGTTTAAGTTCAAACACGAGATCACCCTTGGGTGGAGGAGGATCCCCTAGAATTTCAACAGGAAAGTTATGTTTCAATAAGGGTCCCTGTTTAAAGAATATTTCATCTATTTCCCTTCTCTCATTCATATGCATATCATTTTCATGGTCTAGCAGATGTTGTTCTAAAGGATCATTAGGAGGCATGCAATAGAAGCTAGACCAATAATTTCATCCTTACTAGGCAATTCTTTATCATGGGGTTGTCTACGAAATTTAGCAAAGTTAAAGTCATGAGACATATCCCCTAATCCAACAGTAACAATGTCCTTTTCGCAGTATATCTTAGCATTAACGGTGTTCAAGAAGGGTCTACCAAATATAATGGGGCAAAAATCATCTCGTGGGGAACCAAGAACAAGGAAATCAGCAGGTTATTTAACTTTCCCACACAAGAATTCAACATCTCTGACAATCCCAACTGGTGAAATAGTTTCTCTATTGGCAAGCTTAATGGTAACAACAATACCTTCTAGCTCAGCAGGTGCAATATCGTGCATAATTTCTTCATATAAGGAATGAGGTATTGCACTAGCACTAGCACCCATGTCACATAAGACATGATAGCAATGATCTCTTATTTTAACTGAAATAACAGGCATGCCTACAACAGGTCTATGTTTATTCTTAGTATCGGGTCTAGCAATTCTAGCAGCTTCATTACAGAAGTAAATAGCATGCCCATCAATATCATTGACCAAGAGATCCTTAACCATAGCAATACTAGGTTCAACTTTAATTTGCTCCGAGGGTGTAGGTGTTCTAATATTACTCTTACGAACCACGGTTGAAGCTTTAGGATGATCCTTTATCCTAGCAAGGAAATGCGGTTTCTCAATATAAGCAGTAGGAACAATAGGATCAACATTATAAGTGATAGTCTTTTCTTCAACTTTAACAGGTTCAACTACTTTTACTTCAATGTGAGGATGGTATTTAAACCACTTTTCCTTCGGGAGATCAACACGAGTAGCAAATGATTCACAGAAAGAAGCTACTATCTCAGAGTCAAGTCCATATTTAGTGCTAAATTCACAGAAAACATCGGTATCCATAAAAGATTTAACACAATCAAACTTAGGTGTTATACTGGAATCCTTACCTTCGTTGAGATCCCAATCTCAAGAGTTGCATTTAATTCTTTCCAATAAATCCCATTTGAATTCAATAGTCTTCATCATAAAAGAACCAGTACAAGAAGTATCGAGCATGGACCGATTATTGAGAGAAAGCCGAGCATAAAACTTTTGAATAATCATTTCTCATGAGAGCTCATGATCGGGGCATGAATATAACATTGGCTTAAGCCTCCCCCAAGCTTGAGCGATACTTTCTCCTTCGCGAGGCCAAAAATTATATATATAATTACGATCACGATGAACCTGATGCATAGGATAGAACTTCTGATAAAATTCCAATTTCAGTCGATTGTAGTTCCATGATCCAATATCATCACATAGCCTAAACCATGTCAATGCTTCTCCCTTCAAAGATAAAGGGAAGACCTTCTTCTTGACCACATCCTCGGGCATACCTGCAAGCTTAAATAATCCACAAACTTCATCCACATAGATTAGGTGCAAATCGGGATGCAAGGTTCCATCTCCTGTAAAGGGATTAGCTAGCAGTTTCTCTATCATACCCGAAGGAATTTCAAAGCAAACATTTGTAGTAGGTTCAGTAGGTTGAGGAGCAACTCTTTGCTCTACTAGTCGAGGTGAAGATACCCCGAACAAGCCCCTCAAAGGATTATGTTCCATAGTAACAAGTGACTATAAATTTGCGGAAATCAATTACCATCCTATAACATGTAACAATTCTTTGTGGGATCAATTCATCTTTATCATTAGGAACAATAGTAATGCCTCCCTTCTTAGGGACACAATGGACGGGACTTACCCACTCACTATCAGCAACTGGATAAATTATACCTGCCTCTAGAAGCTTTAGTATTTCCTTCCTTACCACCTCTTTCATCTTAAGATTTAACCATCATTGATGATCGATAATAGGTTTCACGTCCTCTTCCAACTTTATCTTGTGTTGGCATAGAGTGGGACTAATGCCCTTAAGATCATCCAGAGTATATACAATAGTAGCACGGTGCTTCTTCAGAGTTTTCAATAGTTTCTCTTCTTCCTACTCTGAAAGGTTAGCACTAATAATAACAGGATATATCTTCTCTTCATCGAGATAAACATACTTAAGAGTATGAGGTAATGGTTTAAGTTCAAACACGGGATCACCCTTGGGTGGAGGAGGATCCCCTAGAATTTCAACACACAAGTTTTTTCCAATAAGGGTCCCTGTTTAAAGAATATTTCATCTATTTCCCTTCTCTCATTCATATACATATCATTTTCATGGTCTAGCAGATATTGTTCTAAAGGATCGTTAGGAGGCACATCAATAGAAGCAAGACCAATAATTTAATCCTTACTAGGCAATTCTTTATCACGGTGTTGTCTACGAAATTTAGCAAAATTAAAGTCATGAGACATATCCCCTAATCCAACCGTAACAATATCTTTTACACAATCTATCTTAATTAGCATTAACAGTATTCAAGAAGGGTCTACCAAATATAATGGGGCAGAAATTATCTTCTAGGGAACCAAGAACAAGAAAATCGGCAGGGTATTTAACTTTCCCACACAAGACTTCAACATCTCTAACAATACCCATTGGTGAAATAGTGTCTCTATTGGCAAGCTTAATAGTGACATCAATACCTTCTAGCTCAGCAGGTGCAATATCATGCATAATTTCTTTATATAAGGAAATGGGTATTACACTTGCACTAGCACCTACATCACATAAATCATGATAGCAATGATCTCCTATTTTAATAGAAATAACATGCATGCCTACAACAGGTCTATGTTTATTCCTAGTATCGGGTTTGGTGATTCTAGCAGCTTCCTCTTGGAGGTAAATTACATGTCCATCTAAATTTTCGACCAAGAGATCCTTAACCATAGCAACACTAGGTTCAACTTTAATTTGCTCAGAGGGTATATGTGTTCTAATATTACTCTTACGAACCACAGTTGAAGCTTTAGCATGATCCTTTATCCTAGCAGGGAAAGGCGGTTTCTCAATATAAGCAGTAGGAACAATAGGATCAACATTATAAGTGATAGTCTTTTCTTCAACTTTAACAGGTTGAACTACTTTTACTTCAATAGGGGGATGGTATTTAAACCACTTCTCCTTAGGGAGATCAACATGAGTAGCAAATGATTCACAGAAAGAAGCTACTATCTCAGAGTCAAGTCCATATTTGGTGCTAAATTCACAAAAAACATCGGTATCCATAAAAGATTTAACAGAATCAAACTTAGGGGTTATACCTGACTCCTTACCTTCGTCGAGGTCCCAATCTTCAGAGTTGTGTTTAATTATTTCCAATAAATCCCATTTGAATTCAATAGTCTTCATCATAAAAGAACCAGTACAAGAAGTATCGAGCATGGAGCGATTATGGAGAGAAAGCCGAGCATAAATTTTTTGAATAATCATTTCTCTTGAGAGCTCATGATAGGGGCATGAATATAACATTGGCTTAAGGCTCCCCCAAGCTTGAGCGATACTTTATCCTTCGCGAGGCCAAAAATTATATATATCATTACGATCACGATGAACCTGATGCATAGGATAGAACTTCTGATGAAATTCCAACTTCAATCGATTATAGTTCCATGATCTAACATCATCGCATAGCCTAAACCATGTAAATGCATCTCCCTTCAAAGATAAAGGGAAGACCTTCTTCTTGATAACATCCCCGGGCATACCTGCAAGCTTAAATAATCCACAAACTTCATCCACATAGATTAGGTGCAAATCGGGATGCAAGGTTCCATCTCCTGTAAAGGGATTAGCTAGCAGTTTCTCTATCATACCCAAAGGAATTTCAAAACAAACATTTTCAGTAGGTTCAGTAGGTTGAGGAGAAACTCTTTGCTCTACTGGTCGGGGTGAAGATACCCTGAACAAGCCCCTCAAAGGATTATGAGCCATAGTAACAAGTGACAGTAAATTTCAGCACACTATATAAATTTTTCCTTACCAAAGGCGCTTCACCCTCCGACAACGGCGCCAGAAAAGAGTCTTGATGACCCACAAGTGTAGGGGATCTATCGTAGTCCTTTCGATAAGTAAGAGTGCCGAACTCAAAGAGGAGCAGAAGGAAATGATAGGCAGTTTTCAGTAAGGTATTTTCTGCAAGCACTGAAATTATCGGTAACAGATAGTTTTGTGATAAGATAATTGGTAGCAAGTGACAAATAGTAAAAGTAAATAAGGTGCATCAAGATGGCCCAATCCTTTTTGTAGCAAAGGACAATCTTGGACAAACTCATATATGAAGGAAAGCGCTCCCGTGGACACATGGGAATTATCGTCTAGCTAGTTTTCATCATGTTCATATGATTCGCGTTCGTTACTTTGATAATTTGGTATGTGGGTGGACCGGTGCTTGGGTGCTTCCCTTACTTGGACAAGCATCCCACTTATGATTAACCTCTATTGCAAGCATCCGCAACTACAGAATAAGTATTAAGGTAAACCTAACCATAGCATGAAACATATGGATCCAAATCAGCCCCTTACGAAGCAACGCATAAACTAGGGTTTAAGCTTATGTCACTCTAGCAACCCATCATCTACTTATTACTTCCCAATGCCTTCATCTAGGCCCAAACAATGGTGAGGTGTCATGTAGTCGATGTTCACATGACACCACTAGAGGAGAGACAACATACATCTCATCAAAATATCGAACGAATACCAAATTCACATGACTACTTATAGCAAGACTTCTCCCATGTCCTCAGGAACAAACGTAACTACTCACAAAGGATATTCATGTTCATAATCAGAGGGGTATTAATATGCATAATGGATCTGAACATATGATCTTCCACCAAGTAAACTAACTAGCATCAACTACAAGGAGTAATCAACACTACTAGCAACCCACAGGTACCAATCTGAGGTTTTGATACCAACATTGGATACAAGAGATGAACTCGGGTTTGAGAGGAGATGGTGCTGGTGAAGATGTTGATGAAGATAACCCTCCCCAAGATGGGAGAGTTGTTGGTGATGACGATCGCGATGATTTCCCCCTCCCGGAGGGAAGTATCCTCGGCAGAACAGCTCCGCCGGAGCCCTAGATTGGTTCCGCCTCGAGACGGTGGTGCTTCGTCCTGAAAGCCTCCTTATGCTTTTTTACAGGTCAAAACACCTCATATAGCAGAAGATGGGTATCGGGGGGCTGCCAGGTGGCCCACGAGGCAGGGGCGGCCCCCACCCTCGTGGACGGTGGGTGGCCCCCTCCTGTACTTCTTTCTCCAAATATTTTTTATATTTTTGAAAACTGACTTTTGTGGAGTTTGAGGGCTTTTTGAGTTGTGCAGAATAGGTCTCCAATGTTTGCTCCTTTTTCAGCCCAGAATTCCAGCTGTCGGCATTCTCCCTCTTCATGTAAACCTTGTAAAATAAGAGAGAAAAGTCATAAGTAGTGTGACATAATGTGTAATAACAGCACAAAATGCAATAAATATCAATATAAAAGCATGATGCAATATGGACGTATCACATATACTAGTGGGAATTTTTCGTAGTAGAGTTTGATGCATACCCACTTAGTTTCATATTGAGATTTCATACACTTATAGTTCTTAGTGCATCCGTTGCATGGCAATCCCTACTCCTCATATTGATATCGATTGATGGACATATCCATAGTCCATTAGTTTGTCTAGTTGATGTGAGACTTTATTCCCTTCTTTTGTCTACTACCACTGCATTCTATTCCACCTATATTGTTATATCCATGGCTTGCGCTCATGTTGCGTGAGAGTTGAAAATGTTGAAGCGCGTTAAAAAGTATGAACCAATTGCTTGGCTGACACCGGGGTACTACATGATTTATACTTTGAGCTGGGAAGACAAAGCATAACAAGACTATATGATTTTGTAGGGATAACGTTCTTTAGCATCTAATATTCTGAAAGACATGATTGTTTGTTGGGATGCCCGAGTATTGATGTCTTTATGTCAAATTATAGACTATTGCTTTCAATCACTCATGTCTTAATATTCATGCCATGACTAGATATATGATCAATTTTATGCTAGGTAGCATTCCACATCAAAAATTATCTTTTTTATCATTTACGTACTCGAGGACAAATAGGAATTAAGCTTGGGGATGCTAATACGTCTCCGTCGTATCTATAATTTTTGATTGTTCATGCCAATATTATTCAACATTAAAATACTTTTGGCAACAATTTATATGATTTATTTGGACTAACTTACTAATCCAGTGCCCAGTGCCAGCTCCTATTTTTTGCATGTTTTTGTATCGCAGAAAATCCATATCAAATGAAGTCCAAACGCGATAAAAATTTATGGAGAATTATTTTGGAATATATATGATTTTTAGGAGGTGGAAGCAACGCAAACGGGGGCCCGTAGGCCCCACAACCCACCAGGGCGTGCCAGTGGTGCCTGGCGCGCCCAGATGTCTTGTGCTCACCTAGAACGTTGGTTGGGGCCCTTCTTCTGGTGCAAGAAAGCTAATTTATGGATAAAAATTGTGTTAAAATCTCAGCGCAATCGGAGTTACGGATCTCCAGGAATTTAAGAAATGGTGAAGGGCCACATCTAGGGGACACGAAACAGAGAGAGACAGAGAGACAGATCAATCTCGGAGGGGCTCTCGCCCCTCCCATGCCATGGAGACAAAGGACCAGAGGGGGAACTAAGGATGGCAATGGGTAGGGTATGGGGCGGGTGGAGCAATACCATACCCATACCCGTGTAGTAAATGTGTACGAAATTCTACCCATACCTATACCCACGGGTATGAAACTTTACCCGTACCCATGCCCGACGGGTACCCATACCCACTGAATACCCAACTGGTAGATCAAACAATGCATAAGTTATTCACAGTTTTACAATCATCTATAACACATTTAACAAAAAATGATCTTAATTAAATAACAGATAGATGAGTACTTGACAATTATCTCAATTCAAATTGACAATTGGTGACAACTTGAACATAGGTTCACAAGCTCACAACACCACTTTTACATAAATACACTTGTGAATCACGGGCAAGGTTCTCATGTCAGTATAAACGAGTAGTGTATGGGTATAACCCATGGGTAAAAGGATATACCCGTGCCCTACCCATGACTTAATGGGTAGGGTATGGGTACTACCCATGGGTATAAAATTGTGCCCATACCTTGCCCATGTGGGTACGGTATCCACGGGTACCCGTACCCATGGGTATAATTGCCATCCTTAGGGGGAACCCTTTGATGGGCCTCTAACCCCTCGTTGGTTACCCCAAGTGGAAGGTGTGAGATGGAGTGTTGTGGAAGTTTTTCCCTTAGCAAAGATGCCAAGGATCGAATCCCCAGAGACTCCTAGGTTCAACAAGTAGGTGTCAACTGCTAACGGCGCCAGATATTAGCAATCAACATGGACCAGCGCACAGATACAAATAACTTTGCTCCCAACGAGTACAGAGAGGTTGTCAATCCCTCCGGCCTTGTAGTTCACAAAGGATTAAACGCAAATGATAGTAGTGATAGATAATGTTTGCAATAGTAAGTAAAAGAGAAAAGTAAATAGCGGATGTGATCAATGATGGTAATATGGACCGGAGTCTCATGATGTTCACTAGTGATGTCTCTCTCCCAAAAGACGATAAAACAGCTATGTGAGGTAAACGAATTACAGCTGGGCAATTGACAGGACCACGAACGCAAACCAATGCTGACTACATTGCAAGAAAGGTTGAGGTTCAAAGCATGGGCGGTACACCAAAGTAAGTAGACCAAAATCCATCAATATCTACTACTAATCATCCACCTTGAGATATCTATCCAGAACATCTCGCTGGTATTAAGTTGCGAGCCCCACCCATAGTGTAAACTCAAAGCAACAGACAACTGCATTAAAAGAACTTTGTGTAAAGTAAACAATCCTTGCACCCGCGGGCACAAGCACCGTTGTTTTCCCCGTTGTGGCAACAGCACATCCCCTAGACTCATGTTTTTGTCACTCAAGCTAGTCATCGAGGGGCATGAACCCACAATCGAGCATAACGTTCCCTCTTGGAGTCACTACCTATTACTTGGCCAAAGCAATAAATAACAACGGAGAACATGCTAGAATTACTTATGAACATAAATATAAAAGAGGTAGATCAAATATATTACTCAATCACAATCTGAACATAATCTCATAATCCATCGGATCCCAGCAAACTCAACATAGCAACAGCAGAAGGATTACATATGTGCCTCGATCATGTAGGGCAGCTCACGAGGACTAATTAGTGAAGCACAAGAACGGGAGGAGAACATCACATAGCTACTGGTCATGGACTCATGGTCCAAGGGAGACTACTCACAACTCATCCGGGAGGCGTCCATGGTGGTGGAGAGGCTCCCGATGGTGATCCTCCCCTCCGGCAGGGTGCCGAGAAGAGTTCTCCTGGTGCTCCCGATCTTGGAAGCGGCGGCGGCGGCGGAACAGAGATGAGATCGCGAAAAAGAGTTCCCGTCCCGAGGGTTTCGAAGGAAGCTCTAAATATATGCCAAAGGGGGGCACCAGACGGGGCTCGGGGGGCCCAGGCGCCCCCCCGGCGCGGCCCAGGGGGGGCGCCGCCAGGGCGCCTGGGGCCCTGGTGCCCCCCCCCCCCCGGCTGTACTTCGGGCGCAAAGTAGGTTCTGGAACGCTGATTTTTTATATAATTTTTCTGGATTTTTCCTGACAGTTCTCGTAATGTGAAAACCTGAAATACAAAAACAGCCGAAAACAGAAACTGGCACTGGGGTGCACTGGATTAGTAGGTTAGTCCAAATAGGATCAAAAGTGTATGGAAGTGTATAAATATCATAGCAATATCACCCAAAAGTGGCATGGAGCAAGCAGAAATTATACATACGTTTTGGACGTATCAACATCCCCAAGCTTAATTCCCGCTCGTCCTCGAGTAGGTAAATGATAACAAGAATAATTTCTGTGGTGACATGCTATTAACTATATAGGACCTTTTATAGTCATATGACAAAAGCTTACTGAGACAATGATTCTATAGTAATTAAGTTGCCTCATGAGAAAATCACAAAGGACTGAAAGTTTTACAATATGAAACTGAAACATCAAAAAGATTTGCAATGAACATGGTGTGAAAATATGATAAAGTGATATCTAGCTTGCCCCCTTTAGTGAAGCAAAACATAAATGCAGGGGCACCTTCAAGGTTTAAGTGATGACTAGATACAATGATTTCAAATTAAACGATATCACAATCATGCAAAAGACAATGCTACTTTGGAACAATGCACATTACACTTAGAATGACAATCATGCTCTCAGTAGTTGGTGCTTGAAGAAAGAAGGTGGAGACTCATAAAAGTAAAAGAATGGTTATGTGCTAGAGCTTTTTTATTTTGAAAACATAGAAGAAATTTTGTCAACGGTAGTAGTACTTCATATGTGTCATGTATAAGACATCCTATAAGTTGCAAGCCTCATGCATCGAATACCAATAGTGCTCGCACCTTGTCCTAATTAGCTCGGATTTCCATGGGTTATCATTGCATTACATATGTTTCAACCGAGTGTCACAAAGGGGTACCTCTATGCCACCTGTACAAAGGTCCAAGGAGATAAATCGCATTTGATTTCTCGTTTTTGATAGATCTCAACTTGAGGACATCCATACCGGGACAACATAGAAAATAGATGATGGACTCCTCTTTAATGCATAAGCATATTCTCATAAGAGATTGAGGATTAATGTCCAAGCTAAAACTTCCACCATGATACATGGCTTTGGTTGGCGGCCCAATGTTCTTCTCTAACAATATGCATACTCAACCATTCAACCCATGGCAAATCACCCTTACTTCAGACAAGACGAACATGCATAGCAACTCACATGATATTCAACAAAAGTGTGACAGTTGATGGCGTCCCCAGAAACATGGTTACCGCTCAGCAAGCAACTTATAAGAAATAAGATACATAGGCAACATATTCTTTACCATAATAGTTTTTAAGCTACTTTCCCATGAGCTATGTATTGCAAAGTTAGTATGCTTAGTACAGGTGGAGGTTAGCAAAAGACTGGGAGCGACCAACTAAGAGAGCAATGACGGTCATAATCATGCAGAGCGACAAAGCAACATTGAATCAGGCATGGTAGTTATATCGCTACTCAGAAATAAAAGATCATCAAGGCTTGACAGACTTTCTTTACAGTCTTAAATATGCGTGAGCATACACCAAGTCAATCAAAATAAATTCTTGAAGGAAGATATTACTAAACCATACCACATCATAGGCAAACAAATCAAGTTGGTATTCCAATAACACATTGGGAACCCCCCAGCTATTTGAGATTAACCACAAGAAAACCTGAACTACTAAGCACCATTATGCAAGTAGCATCCTTATCATAGACATATTAACCAATGCAACTGAAGCAAACTCTCTTAATACGATAAGCATGGTAATTAAAGAGAGTTCAAGCAACCAACTAAACAAAAGCTCTTTAAAAAGATAAGCATGAATACTAAGAGCAGAGCATGATAGTAGCTATTAAAAGACAAAGAACACACACAGCAAAGATAGACATGAAAATTCTATGTTATGTTCTAGGTAGACGTGGAGCGTGTTTCTCTCCCACATAAAGAACGCTGAGTTCCGACTCGTTATGAAAAACTAAAAAGGAAACTAAAAGCAAGACGCTCCAAGCATAGCACATAACACATGAAGTGATAAAAATATAGCGGAACGAAAGACGAACTGATAATGTTGATGGAGAAGGGGATGCACGGGGGCATCCCCAAGCTTAGACGCTTGAGTCTCCTTGAATATTTCTTGGGGGTGCACGAGGGCATCCCCAAGCTTGAGCGCTTGACACTCCTGAATCTTTTTATCATCTTCCCTCGCACACTTGAAAACTTCCTTCATACATAACTCATCATAATCTGATTAGCGAGGTTAGTACCCTTAATAAAATAATTGTTCCTTGCTGGAAATAAATATATTATTTAAGTTCTACTGTTTCTCAAGATTGCCAAAAGGTTTTTGCAAAGAAAAAGCAAGCTCTTGGTTTGCAAAATGAAGGAAAGGCAAAACAGGACAGAATCTGTGAAAAACAGAACAGCAGGTAGTAATTGATTTGTTCGGGGCACTTCTGCAACTCAAATCAAAAAACTCAGAACAGACGCACGAAAGACAATTATATAGAGAACGCTGTCGATAAAATTCAGACCAAAAAGATGATCTGGTGATTTTATACGAATTTTTCTATCCAAGGACAGAATCTGTTTCCTGGACAGCACCTCACAACTTTTGAACTTTCTAGCAATCAGAGGCTATACTTGGCACAAATATGAAAAGCAAAGATACAATGATGATGCTACTGTAGTAAACAACATCAAGACAGAACAAGAGCAAAATAAAAAATTTATTCATGTGGGCTGCCTCCCAAAATCGCTTTCTTTTATGCCTTTAAGCTAGGCATAATGCATAGAGATCAAGTTTTATCAAGAGAAAAAGAATAGCTAGCCCGTACAACGGACTCAAAAGGTAACTTGATCTTCTTACGAGGGAAGTGTTCCATCCCTTTCTTGAGAGGAAACTGAACTTTTATATTACCCTCTTTCATGTCAATGATAGCACCAACGGTGCGTAAAAAGGGACGTCCCAAAATAATTGGACATGAAGGATCACATTCTATATCCATAACAGTGAAATCAACGGGAACATAATTATCATTGACAACGATAAGAATATCGTCGATCCTCCCCAAAGATTTCTTTATGGAAGAATCAACGAGACGAACACCAAAAGAACAAGAATCATAAGGTTTCAATTTAAGCATATCATATATTCTTTTGGGCATAACAGAGGTACTAGCACCAACATCACATAATGCATAGCAAGAGAAGTCATTCAACTTAATTTTTATCATAGGATCCCAACCATCTTCTAGCTTTCTAGGTATGGAGGCTTCTACTCTAAGTTTCTCCTCCCTAGCTTTGATGAGAGCATTAGTGAAATGCTCTGTGAAGGCAAGATTAAGCGTGCTAGTGCGAGGGTCTCTAGACATCTTGTGAAGGAAATCAATAACTTCGGTAAGAGTGCAATTATCAAAATCAAGGTCATTAGCATCAAGTAAGGTGGTAGTGGTGTCCTTTAGGTTCACTTGTTTGGTAGTTTCTATAGTCATAGCATCACCATTAATAGGTCCAATGGGACCAGGAGTACATTGGGTGCTAAGAGTTTGAACATTCTCAACAACTTGGATAGTAGCAACAGTGTGGTAGGTAGGAAGGCTCTTAATTCTATCTTCTTCCTCCCTTTCTCTAGCCCATCTCTCTTTAAGTTTAGCCATCATCCTAATGTTTTCATTAATTTGCACTTGAATAGCATTTATAGGAGTGACTTCCCTCTCCTCAAGAGGAAAAGTTTTAATTTTTAGCAATTTTACCTCATTGGCTAAATGGTCTACCTTAAAAGAAAGATCATCTAGTTTATGTAGTTTTTCTTCTACACTTTTATTAAAGGCTTTTTGGGTAGTGATGAAATCTTTAAACATAGTCTCTAGTTCAGTAGTGGAGTTCTTGGTACTAGGATAAGCATTGTTGTTCCCACAAGAATTAGAGGGGAACGGTCTAGGATTGTTACCAAAGTTACTCCTATAAGCATTGTTGTTAAAATTGTTTCTAGAGATAAAGTTCACATCTACTTGTTCTTGAGCAATCAAAGAATTTAAAGGAACATCACGAGGATCAATAGAGGATTGCTTCGAAAGTAGAGACATGATCAAGTCAACTTTTTCATTAAGGGAGGAAATCTCCTCGACAGAGTTTACCTTCCTACCTGTTGGAGCTCGTTCGGTGTGCCATTGGGAATAGTTGGTCATCATCTCATCGAGAAGCTTTGTGGCAGCACCAAGTGTAGTTGACATAAAAGTTCCTCCCGCGGCCGAATCTAACAAGTTCCGCGAGGTAAAGTTCAAGCCTGCATAAAAAGTTTGGATAACCATCCAAGTAGTCAAACCATGAGTAGGGCAGTTCTTGATAAGAGATTTCATACGTTCCCAAGCTTGGGCAACGTGTTCATTATCCAATTGTTTAAAATTCATTATGTTACTTCTAAGTTGGATAATTTTAGCAGTTGGATAGTATTTTCCGATAAAAGCATCTTTGCACTTGTCCCATGAATCTATGCTATTTCTAGGCAAAGACTGAAACCAAATTTTAGCTCCTCCTCTCAAGGAGAAAGGAAAAAGCTTAAGCTTAACAATATTACCATCTATTTCTTGGTACTTTTGCATATCACAAAGTTCAACAAAGTTGTTCAAGTGTAAATCAGCATCATCTCCAGCACCGGAGAATTGATCTTTCATGACTAAGTTCAGTAAAACAGGTTCAATTTCATATGAAGGTGCTGAAGTGGCAGGTGTAGTGATAGGTGTGCTGATAAAGTCATCGTTGTTGTGACTAGTGAAGTCACACAACATGGTGTTCTCAGTGGAACCCATAGTAGCAAGCAAGCAAGATAACTATTTTTATGATTTTCGATAAAAAGGTACTAAAGCAAAAACTAAAAGGTAAACTAACAAGACTAAAAAGCGAAGGTAAAAGATAACATGCAACTCCCCTATCCTGAAGAGTGCAGTCCCCGGCAACGGCGCCAGAAAAACTCCTTGATGGGCCTCTAACCCCTCGTTGGTTACCCCAAGTGGAAGGTGTGAGATGAAGTGTTGTGGAAGTTTTTCCCTTAGCAAAGATGCCAAGGATCGAATCCCCAGAGACTCCTAGGTTCAACAAGTAGGTGTCAACTACTAACGGCGCCAGATATTAGCAATCAACATGGACCTGCGCACAGATACAAATAACTTTGCTCCCAACGAGTACAAAGAGGTTGTCAATCCCTCCGGCCTTGTAGTTCACAAAGGATTAAACGCAAATGATAGTAGTGATAGATAATGTTTGCAATAGTAAGTAAAAGCGAAAAGTAAATAGCGGATGTGATCAATGATGGTAATATGGACCGGAGTCTCATGATGTTCACTAGTGATGTCTCTCTCCCAAAAGACGATAAAACAGCTATGTGAGGTAAACGAATTACAGCTGGGCAATTGACAGGACCACGAACGCAAAGCAATGCTGACTACATTGCAAGAAAGGTTGAGGTTCAAAGCATGGGCGGTACGCCAAAGTAAGTAGACCGAAATCCATCAATATCTACTACTAATCATCCACCTTGAGATATCTATCCAGAACATCTCGCTGGTATTAAGTTGCGAGCCCCACCCATAGTGTAAACTCAAAGCAACAGACAAGTGCATTAAAAGAACTTTGTGTAAAGTAAACAATCCTTGCACCCGCGGGCACAAGCACCGTTGTTTTCCCCGTTGTGGCAACAGCACATCCCCTAGACTCATGTTTCTGTCACTCAAGCTAGTCATCGAGGGGCATGAACCCACAATCGAGCATAACGTTCCCTCTTGGAGTCACTACCTATTACTTGGCCAAAGCAATAAATAACAACGGAGAACATGCAAGAATTACTTATGAACATAAATATAAAAGAGGTAGATCAAATATATTACTCAATCACAATCTGAACATAATCTAATAATCCATCGGATCCCAGCAAACTCAACATAGCAACAGCAGAAGGATTACATATGTGCCTCGATCATGTAGGGCAGCTCACGAGGACTAATTAGTGAAGCACAAGAACGGGAGGAGAACATCACATAGCTACTGGTCATGGACTCATGGTCCAAGGGAGACTACTCACAACTCATCCGGGAGGCGTCCATGGTGGTGGAGAGGCTCCCGATGGTGATCCTCCCCTCCGGCAGGGTGTCGGGAAGAGTTCTCCTGGTGCTCCCGATCTTGGAAGCGGCGGCGGCGGCGGAACAGAGATGAGATCGCGAAAAAGAGTTCCCGTCCCGAGGGTTTCGAAGGACGCTCTAAATATATGCCAAAGGGGGGCAACAGACGGGGCTTGGGGGGCCCAGGCGCCCCCCGGGCGCGACCCAGGGGGGGTGATGTCTACACACGCTTCTACTCTTGTAGACTATGTTGGGCCTCCAAGCGCAGAGGTTTGTAGGACAGCAGCAATTTCCCTCAAGTGGATGACCTAAGGTTTATCGAACTCAGGGAAGTAGAGGTTGAAGATGGTCTCTCTCAAGCAACCCTGCAACTAATATACAAGAAGTCTCTTGTGTCCCCAACACACCTAATACAACTAGGAGTTGTATAGGTGCACTAGTTCGGCGAAGAGATGTTAAATGGCAAGTGATATGGATGGCAAAACAAAGTAATATAAATCTGTAATAAAAAGTGCAGCAAGCAAACAAGTGGTAAACGTGAGCACAAATGGCATTGCAATGGTGGAAACAAGGCCTAGGGATCTTACTTTCACTAGTGGCAACTCCCAACAACATTAACATAATCGAATCACATGATATTTCCCATAAAACATGCAATGGAGACGCACCCGGAGATCATTCCTTCGTGGTCAAGAGAGGACGGGAATTATGTAGGGCTACAAAAGCACACCTCAAAGTTCGTAGTTCTCAATCTAAGGATTTCCCAATGTCACCGCGGCCATCCAAAGAGAGTCCCACAATCACCACAACATATCTAAAGGATAGTCAAAGACAAGCACCAAGAGACTCTCAATCTTCAATCAACACACAAGAGAGGAAATCACTCATGAAAATATTTTTCTAATCCATGTCCAATAGACCGCTGTCACCTTGGTCTCGGGGATTATACTAGATAAAGACAAGTGAGTACATCAATCCAATACATAGAGGAAGGGGAAATATCATGGGATCACCCTAGATTAACATAGCCTATGATCACAACGAAGATCACATCATGGGAGAGAGAGATAACCACATAGCTACTGGTAAGAACCTCAGCCCCGAGGAGGAACTACTCCCGCATCATGGAGGGAGGAAGCAACGTCGATGGAGATGAATCCGGGGGCACTTCCCCGTCCCGGCAGGGTGCCGGCGCAGGAATTCTGGTCCCCCGAAGCTTGATGGCGATGGTTGCGGAGATCGGAATCGCGTCTGGAGAAAAGGGTCCAGAATCAGGGTTTCCTCGACGGACCTTAAATATATGCCAAAGGGGGTCACCAGAGGGGGTCAGGGGTGCCCAGGCGCCCCCCCGGCGCGGCCCAGGGGAGGCCGCACCCACAGGCCGCCTGGAGCCCCTGTGGGTCCCCCCCGGCTGTACTTTGGCCGCACGGTAGCTCCTGGAACGCTGATTTTTTATATATTTTTTCTGGATTTTTCCTGGCAGTTCTCGTAATGTGAAAACCTGGAATACAAAAACAGCCGAAAACAGAAACTGGCACCGGGGTGCACTGGATTAGTAGGTTAGTCCAAATATGATCAAAAGTGTATGGAAGTGTATGAATATCATAGCAATATCACCCTAGAGTGGCATGGAGCAAGCAGAAATTATAGATACGTTTTGGACGTATCAGGGGGCGCGCCGCCAGGGCGCCTGGGGCCCTGGTGCCCCCCCCCCCTCCCGGTTGTACTTCGGGCGCAAGGTAGGTTCTGGAACGCTGATTTTTTATATAATTTTTCTGGATTTTTTCTGACAGTTCTCGTAATGTGAAAACCTGAAATACAAAAACAGTCGAAAACGGAAACTGGCACTGGGGTGCACTGGATTAGTAGGTTAGTCCAAATATGATCAAAAGTGTATGGAAGTGTATAAATATCATAGCAATATCACCCAAAAGTGGCATGGAGCAAGCAGAATTTATAGATACGTTTTGGACGTATCACCCTTCTCCCACCTAGGGAGGAGGCCAAGGAAGAATAAGAAGGAGGGGTGCTCTCTCCCCCTCGCTTCCGGTGGCGCCGGAGTGCCACCGGGGCAACGATCGGGACGGTGATCTACATCAACAATCTTGCTACCGTCCACACCAACTCTCTCCCCCTCATTGCAGCGGTGTAACACCTCTTTCCCCCGCTGTAATCTCTACTTAAACATGGTGCTCAACTCCATATATTTATTTCCCAATGATCTATGGTTATCCTATGATGTTTGAGTAGATCCGTTTTGTCCAGTGGATTAATCGTGATCTTGGTTGGTATGATTGTATATTTTATTTATGGTGTTGTCCTACGGTGCCATCCGTTCTCGCGCAAACGTGAGGGCCCCCCGCTGTAGGGTGTTGCAATATGTTCATGGTTCGCTTATGGTGGGTTGCGAGAGTGATAGAAGCTTAGACCCGAGTAAGTGGGGTATGACGCATGGGAGTAAAGAAGACTTGATACTTAATGCTACGGTTAGGTTTCAAGACCTTAATGATCTTTAGTAGTTGCGGATGCTTGCTAGGGGTCCAATCATAAGTGCATATGATCCAAGTAGAGAAAGTATGTTAGCTCATGCCTCTCCCTCATATAAAAATACAAGAATGATTACCGGTACTTGTTATCGATTACCCAGGGACAAATAACTTTCTTGTTGACAAAAGCTATCCACTTTTATTGTCTTGCAAAGTACTTCTAGTTTTATTCTTGCAAGGTAGTTCTAGCATCACACCTACAAAATAGTTTTATACTTTTTTTGGTAAAGCAAACGTCAAGTGTGCATAGAGTTGTATCGGTGGTCGATAGAACTTGAGGGAATATTTATTCTGCCTTCGGCTCCTTGTTGGGTTCGACACTCTTATTTATCGAAGAAGGCCACAAACGACCCCCTATACTTGTGGGTTACCAACGTCACATCAAGATTCGCCCCGGCGTGTCAACCGATGGTGTGTGGAGTGTTGGGAAACGTAGTATTTTAAAATTTTCCTACGATCACGCAAGATCTATCTACCAGATTCATAACAACGAGAGGGAAGAGTGTGTCTACGTACCCTCGTAGACCGGAAGCGGAAGCGTCAAGTGCCGCGGTTGATGTAGTCGAACTTCTTCGCGATTCAACCGATCAAGCACCGAACGTACGGCACCTCCGCGTTCAGCACACGTTCAGCTTGATGACGTCCCACGAGCTCTTGATCCAGTTGAGCTTCACGGGAGAGTTTCGTCAGCACGACGGCGTGGTGACGGATATGATGTATCTACTGGCGCAGGGCTTCGCCTAAGTACTGCGACGGTATGACCGAGGTGTGTTTCTGTGGAGGGGGGCACCGCACACGGCTGGAACAATTCAACTTGTGTGTCTTTGGGTGCCCCCTGCCCCCGTATATAAAGGAGCAAGGGGGGAGGCCGGCCGGCCCTCCTATGGTGCGGCTAGGGTGCAATCCTACTAGGAATAGGAAGTAGGAACTACCAAAGAAGGAAGAAGGGGGAAGGAAAGAGAGGGAGAGGGAGAGGGAAAGAGGGGCCGCGCCCCCCTCCCCTTGTCCTATTCGGACTCCTCCTAGGGAGGGAGCGCGCCACCTCCTGGCTGCTGCCCTCTCTCTCCCCTATGGCCCACCAGGGCCCACCATTCCCCCGGGGGGTTCCGGTAACCCCCCCGGCACTCCGGTAAATTCCGAAACTTTCCAGAACACTTCCGGTGTCCGAATATAGTCGTCCAATATATCAATCTTTATGTCTCGGACATTCCGAGACTCCTCGTCATGTCCGTGATCTCATCCGGGACTCCGAACTACCTTCGGTACATCAAAACTCATAAACTCATAATACCGATCGTCATCAAACGTTAAGCGTGCGGACCCTGCGGGTTCGAGAACTATGTAGACATGACCGAGACTCATCTCCGGTCAATAACCAATAGCGGAACCTGGATGCTCATATTGGCTCCTACATATTCTACGAAGATCTTTATCGGTCAAACCGCATAACAACATACGTTGTTCCTTTTGTCATCGGTATGTTACTTGCCCGAGATTCGATCATCGGTATCTCTATACCTAGTTCAATCTCGTTACCGGCAAGTCTCTTTACTCGTTCCATAATACATCATCTCGTGACTAACTCATTAGTCATTTGCTTGCAAGGCTTATTATGATGTGCATTACCGAGAGGGCCCAGAGATACCTCTCCGACACTCGGAGTGACAAATCCTAATCTTGATCTATGCCAACACCACGAATACTTTCGGAGACACCTGTAGAGCATCTTTATGATCACCCAGTTACGTTGTGACGTTTGATAGCACACAAGGTGTTCTTACGGTATTCGGGAGTTGCATAATCTCATAGTCATAGGAACATGTATAAGTCATGAAGAAAGCAATAGCAGTAAAACTAAACGATCATAGTGCTATGCTAACGGATGGGTCTAGTCCATCACATCATTCTCCTAATGATGTGATCTTGTTGATCAAATGACAACTCATGTCTATGGCTAGGAAACATAGCCATCTTTGATCAATGAGCTAGTCTAGTATAGGCATACTAGGGACATACTAATTTGTCTATGTATTCACACATGTATCAAGTTTCCGGTTAATACAATTCTAGCATGAATAAAAGACATTTATCATGATATAAGGAAATACAAATAACATCTTTATTATTGTCTCTAGGGCATATTTCCTTCAGTCTCCCACTTGCACTAGAGTCAATAATCTAGCTCACATCGCCATGTGATTTAATACCGATAGTTCACATCGTTATGTGAATAACACCCATAGTTCACATCGCCATGTGACCAACACCCAAAGGGTTTACTAGAGTCAATAATCTAGTTCACATTGCTATGTGATTAATACCCAAGAGTAATAAGGTGTGATCCTATTTTGCTTGTGAGAGAAGTTTAGTCAACGGGTCTGTCACATTCAGATCCGTATGTATTTCGCAAATTTCTATGTCTACAATGCTCTGCATAGAGCTACTCTAGCTAATTGCTCCCACTTTCAATACGCATCCAGATTGATACTTAGAGTCATCTGGATTTAGTGTCAAAGCTTGCATCGGCGTAACCCTTTACGACGAACTCTTTATCACCTCCATAATCGAGAAACATTTCCTTAGTCATCCAGTTACTAAGGATAATTTTGACCGCTGTACAGTGATCTACTCCTGGATCACTATTGTACCCCCTTGAAAAACTCATGGCAAGGTACACAACATGTTTGTACATAGCATGGCATACTTTATAGAACCTATGGCTGAGGCATAGGGAATGACTTTCATTCTCTCTATATTTTTCTGCCGTGGTCTGGCTTTGAGTCTTACTCAACTTCACACCTTACAAGTCAGGCAAGAACTCCTTCTTTGACTGATCCATTTTGAACTACTTCAAAATCTTATCAAGGTATGTACTTATCGAAAGTCTTATCTAGCGTCTTGATCTATCTCTATAGATCTTGATGCCCAATATGTAAGCAGCTTCACCAAGGTCTTTCTTTGAAAAACTCCTTTCAAACACTCCTTTATGCTTTCCAGAAAATTCTACATCATTTCCGATCGACAATATGTCATTCACATATACTTATCAGAAAGGTTGTAGTGCTCCCACTCACTTCTTGTAAATACAGGCTTCACCGCAAGTCTGTATAAATCTATATGCTTTGATCAACTTATCAAAGCGTATATTCCAACTCCGAGATGCTTGCACCAGTCCATAGATGGATCGCTGGAGCTTGCACATTTTGTTAGCACCTTTAGGATTGACAAAACCTTCTGGTTGCATCATATACAAGTCTTCTTTAATAAATCCATTAAAGAATGCAGTTTTGTTATCCATTTGCCAGATTTCATAAAATGCGGCAATTGCTAACATGATTCGGACAGACTTAAGCATCGCTACGGGTGAGAAAGTCTCATCATAGTCAACTCCTTGAACTTGTTGAAAAACTTTCGCAACAAGTCGAGCTTTGTAAACAGTAACATTACCGTCAGCGTCAGTCTTCCTCTTGAAGATCCATTTATTTTCGATGGCTTGCCGACGGGCAAGTCAACCAAAGTCCACACTTTGTTCTCATACATGGATCCCATCTCAGATTTCATGGCCTCAAGCCATTTTGTGGAATCTGGGCTCATCATCGCTTCCTCATAGTTCGTAGGTTCATCATGGTCTAGTAACATGATTTCCAGAACTAGGTTGCCGTACCACTCTGGTGCGGAACGTACTCTGGTTGATCTACGACGTTTAGCAGAAACTTGATCCGAAGTTTCATGATCATCATCATTAACTTCCTCACTGATTGGTGTAGGAATCACTGGAACAATTTTCTGTGATGTACTACTTTCCAATTCGGGAGAAGGTACAATTACCTCATCAAGTTCTACTTTCCTCCCACTCACTTCTTTTCGAGAGAAATTTCTTCTCTAGAAAGGATCCATTCTTAGCAACGAATATCTTGCCTTCGGATCTGTGATAGAAGGTGTACCCAACAGTCTCTTTTGGGTATCCTATGAAGACACATTTTTCCGACTTGGGTTCGAGCTTATCAGGTTGAAGCTTTTTTCACATAAGCATCGCAGCCCCAAACTTTAAGAAACGACAACTTTGGTTTCTTGCCAAACCATAGTTCATAAGGTGTCGTATCAACGGATTTAGATGGTGCCCTATTTAACGTGAATGCAGCTGTCTCTAAAGCATAACCCCAAAATGATAGTGGTAAATCGGTAAGAGACATCATAGATCGCACCATATCCAATAAAGTACGGTTACGACGTTCGGACACACCATTACGCTGTGGTGTTCCGGGTGGCGTGAGTTGTGAAAATATTCCACATTGTTTCAAATGAAGACCAAACTCGTAACTCAAATACTCTCCTCCACGATCAGATCATAGAAACTTTATTTTCTTGTTACGATGATTCTCTACTTCACTCTGAAATTCTTTGAACTTTTCAAATGTTTCAGACTTGTGCTTCATTAAGTAGATATACCCATATCTGCTCAAATCATCAGTGAAGGTCAGAAAAATAACGATACCCGCCGCGAGCTTCAACACTCATTGGTCCGCATACATCTGTATGTATGATCTCCAACAAATCTGTTGCTCGCTTCATTGTTCCGGAAAACGGAGTTTTAGTCATCTTGCCCATGAGGCATGGTTCGCAAGCACCAAGTGATTCATAATCAAGTGATTCCAAAAGTCCATCACTATGGAGTTTCTTCATGCGCTTTACACCATTATGACCTAAAAGGCAGTGCCACAAATAAGTTGCACTATCATTATTAACCTTGCATCTTTTGGCTTCAATATTATGAATATGTGTATCACCACGATCGACATCCAACAAACTATTTTCATTGGGTGTATGACCATCGAAGGTTTTATTCATGTAAACAGAATAACAATTATTCTATGACTTTAAATGAATAACCATATTGCAACAAATATGATCAAATCATATTCATGCTCAGCACAAATGCCAAATAACATTTATTTAGCTTTTACACTAATCCCGAAAGTATAGGGAATGTGCGATGATGCTAGGCTTCTCGCCCCTCGTTGGTTACCCCAAGTGGAAGGTTAGAGATGCAGTGTAGCAGAAGATTTCCCTTGGCAATACCAAGGATCGATTCCCCTGAGACTCCCAGTTTCAACAAGAAGGTGTCAACTGCTAACGGTGCCGGATATTAGCAATCAACGTGGACCTGCACACGGATACAAATAACTTTGCTCCCAACGAGTACAGAGAGGTTGTCAATCCCTCCGGCCTTGTAGTTTACAAAGGATCAAACACAAGTGATAGTAGTGATAGATATAATTGCAATAGTAAATAAAAAGTGGAAAAGTAAATAGCGGATGTGATCAATGATGGTAATATGGACCGGAGTCTCATGATGTTCACTAGTGATGTCTCTCTCCCAAAAGACGATAAAACAGCTATGTGAGGTAAACGAATTACAGCTGGGCAATTGAGAGGACTAATGCTGACTACATTGCAAGAAAGGTTGAGGTTCAATGCATGGGCGGTACGCCAAAGTAAGTAGACCGAAATCCATCAATATCTACTACTAATCATCCACCTTGAGATATCTATCCAGAACATCTCGCTGGTATTAAGTTGCGAGTCCCACCCATAGTGTAAACTCAATGCAACAGACAACTGCATTAAAAGAACTTTGCGTAAAGTAAACAATCCTTGCACCCGCGGGCAAAAGCACCGTTGTTTTCCCCCTTGTGGCAACAGCACATCCCCTAGACTCATGTTTCTGTCACTCAAGCTAGTCATCGAGGGGCATGAACCCACAATCGAGCATAATGTTCCCTCTTGGAGTCACTACTTACTACTTGGCCAAAGCAATAAATAACAACGGAGAACATGCAAGAATTACTTACGAACATAAATATAAAAGAGGTGAATCAAATATACTACTCAAGCACAATCTGAACATAATCTCATAATCCATCGGATCCCAGCAAACTCATCATAGCAACAACATAAGGATTACATATGTGCCTCGATCATGTAGGGCAGCTCACGAGGACTAATTAGTGAGGCACAAGAACGGGAGGAGAACATCACATAGCTACTGGTCATGGACCCATGGTCCTAGGGAGACTACTCACAACTCATCCGGGAGGCGTCCATGGTGGTGGAGAAGCTCCCGGTGGTGATCCTCCCCTCCGGCAGGGTGCCGGGAAGAGTTCTCCTGGTGCTCCCGATCTTGGAAGCGGCGGCGGCGGCGGAACAGAGATGAGATCGCGAAAAAGAGTTCCCCTCTCGAGGGTTTCGGGAGACGCTTTAAATATATGCCAAAGGGGGGCATCGGAGGAGCCTCGAGGGGCCCAGGCGCCCCCTCGACGCGGCCCAGGGGGGCGCGCCGCCAGGGCGCCTGGAGCCCTGG
>LR738709.1:76550322-76577550 GCA_902687465.1 Secale cereale
CCCCCGGCTGTACTTCGGGCGCAAGGTAGCTTCCGGAACGCTGATTTTTTATATAATTTTTCTGGATTTTTCCTGACAGTTCTCGTAATGTGAAAACCTGAAATACAAAAACAGCCGAAAACATAAACTAGCACTGGGGTGCACTGAGTTAATAGGTTAGTCCAAATATGATCAAAAGTGTATGGAAGTGTATAAATAACATAGCAATATCACCCAAAAGAGGCATGGAGCAAGCAGAAATTATAGATACGTTTTGGACGTATCAGATGATGATCATATCAATCTTGGAACCACTTCCAACACACATCATCACTTCACCTTTAACTAGTCTCTGTTCATTCTGCAATTCTCGTTTCGAGTTACTAATTTTAGCAACTGAACCGGTATCAAATACCCAGGGGTTGCTATGAACACTAGTAAAGTACACATCAATAATCTGTATATCAAAATATACCATTGTTCACTTTGCCATCCTTCTTATCCGCCAAGTATCTATGGCAGTTCCACTTCCAGTGACCATTTCCTTTGCAGTAGAAGCATTTAGTTTCAGGCTTGAGTTTTAGCTTTGGGTTTCTTCACGGGAGTGACAACTTGATTGTCATTCTTCTTGAAGTTCCCCTTCTATCCCTTTGCCCTTTACTTGAAACAAGTGGTCTTGTTAACCATCAACACTTGATGCTCTTTCTTGATTTCTACCTTCGCCGATTTCAGCATCGCGAAGAGCTCGGGAATTACTTTCGTCATCCCTTGCATATTATAGTTCATCACGAAGTTCTACTAACTTGGTGATAGTGACTAGAGAACTTTGTCAATTACTATCTTATCTGGAAGATTAACTCCCACTTGATTCAAGCAATTGCAGTACCCAGACAATCTGAGCACATGCTCACTGGTTGAGCTATTCTCCTCCATCTTGTAGGCAAAGTACTGTCAGAGGTTTCATACCTCTCGACACGGGCATGAGTATGAAATACTAATTTCAACTCTAGGAACATCTTATATGCTCCGTGGCGTTCAAAACGTTTTTGAAGTCCCGGTTCTAAGCCGTAAAGCATGGTGCACTTAAACTATCAAGTAGTCATCATACCGAGCTTTTGTCAAAACATTCATAACGTCTGCATCTGCTCCTGCAATAGGTCTGTCACCTAGCGGTGCATCAAGGACATAATTCTTCTGTGCAGCAATGAGGATAATCCTCAGATCACGGAACAATTCCGCATCATTGCTACTAACATCTTTCAACTTAGTTTTCTCTAGGAACATATAAAATAAACGGGGAGCAACATCGCGAGCTATTGATCTACAACATAGATATGCTAATACTACCAGGACTAAGTTCATGATAAATTAAAGTTCAATTTAATCATATTAATTAAAGAACTCCCACTTAGATAGACATCCCTCCGGTCATCTAAATGATCACGTGATCCAAATCAACTAAACCATGTCCGATCATCACGTGAGATGGAGTAGTTTCAATGGTGAACATCTTATGTTGATCATATCTACTATATGATTCATGCTCGACCTTTCGGTCTCCAGTGTTCCGAGGCCATATCTGCATATGCTAGGCTCGTCAAGTTTAACCCGAGTATTCTGCGTGTGCAAAACTGACTTACACCCGTTGTATTTGAACGTAGAGCTTATCACACCCGATCATCACGTGGTGTCTCGGCACGACGAACTTTCGCAATGGTGCATACTCAGGCAGAACACTTATACCTTGAAATTTAGTAAGGGATCAACTTATAATGCTACCGTCGTTCTAAGCAAAATAAGAAGCATAATAAGATAAACATCACATGCAATCAAAATATGTGACATGATATGGCCATCATCATCTTGTGCTTTTGATCTCCATCTCCAAAGCACCGTCATGATCACCTTCATCACCGGCGCGACACCTTGATCTCCATCGTAGCATCGTTGTCGTCTCGCCAACTATTGCTTCTACGACTATCGCTACCGCTTAGTGATAAAGTAAAGCAATTACATGGCGATTGCATTTCATACAATAAAGCGACAACCATATGGCTCCTGCCAGTTGCCGATAACATTACAAAACATGATCATCTCATACAAAACCGTATAACTCATCATGTCTTGACCATATCACATCACAACATGCCCTGCAAAAGCAAGTTAGACGTCCTCCACTTTGTTGTTGCAAGTTTTACGTGGCTGCTACGGGCTTAGCAAGAACCGTTCTTACCTATGCATACAAAACCACAACGATGTTTCGTCAAGTATGTGTTGTTTTAACCTTCACAAGGACCGGGCGTAGCCATACTTGATTCAGCTAAAGTGAGAGAGACAGACACCCGCCAGTCACCTTTAAGCAACGAGTGCTCATAACGGTGAAACCAGTCTCGCGTAAGCGTACGCGTAATGTCGGTCCGGGCCGCTTCATCTCACAATACCGTCAAGGCAAAGTATGACATGCTGGTAAGCAGTATGACTAGTATCGCCCACAACTCATTGTGTTCTACTCGTGCATATCATCTACGCATAGACCTGGCTCTGATGCCACTCTTGGGAACGTAGTATTTTAAAATTTTCCTACGATCACGCAAGATCTATCTACCAGATGCATAGCAACGAGAGGGAAGAGTGTGTCTACGTACCCTCGTAGACCGGAAGCGGAAGCGTCAAGTGACGCGGTTGATGTAGTCGAACTTCTTCGCGATTCAACTGATCAAGCACCGAACGTACGGCACCTCCGCGTTCAGCACACGTTCAGCTTGATGATGTCCCACGAGCTCTTGATCCAGTTGAGCTTCACGGGAGAGTTTCATCAGCACGACGGCGTGGTGACGGATATGATGTATCTACTGGCCCAGGGCTTCGCCTAAGTACTACGACGATATGACCGAGGTGTGTTTCTGTGGAGGGGGGCACCGCACACGGCTGGAACAATTCAACTTGTGTGTCTTTGGGTGCCCCCCTGCCCCCGTATATAAAGGATCAAGGGGGAAGGCCGTCTGGCCCTCCTATGGTGCGGCTAGGGTGCAATCCTACTAGGAATAGGAAGTAGGAACTACCAAATAAGGAAGAAGGGGGAAGGAAGGAGAGGGAGAGGGAGAGGGAAAGAGGGGCCGCGCCCCCCTCCCCTTGTCCTATTCGGACTCCTCCTAGGGAGGGGGCGCGCCACCTCCTGGCTGCTGTCCTCTCTCTCCCCTATGGCCCACCAGGGCCCACCATTCCCCCGGGGGGTTCCGGTAACCCCCCCGGCACTCCGGTAAATTCCGAAACTTTCCAGAACACTTCCGGTGTCCGAATATAGTCGTCCAATATATCAATCTTTATGTCTCAGACATTCCGAGACTCCTCGTCATGTACGTGATCTCATCCGGGACTCCGTACTATCTTCGGTACATCAAAACTCATAAACTCATAATACCGATCGTCATCAAACGTTAAGCGTGCGGACCCTACGGGTTCGAGAACTATGTAGACATGACCGAGACTCATCTCCGGTCAATAACCAATAGCGGAACCTGGATGCTCATATTGGCTCCTACATATTCTACGAAGATCTTTATCGGTCAAACCGCATAACAACATACGTTGTTCCTTTTGTCATCGGTATGTTACTTGCCCGAGATTCGATCGTCGGTATCTCTATACCTAGTTCAATCTCGTTACCGGCAAGTCTCTTTACTCGTTCCGTAATACATCATCTCGTGACTAACTCATTAGTCATTTGCTTGCAAGGCTTATTATCATGTGCATTACCGAGAGGGCCCAGAGATACCTCTCCGACACTCGGAGTGACAAATCCTAATCTTGATCTATGCCAACACCACAAATACTTTCGGAGACACCTGTAGAGCATCTTTATGATCACCCAGTTACGTTGTGACGTTTGATAGCACACAAGGTGTTCTTACGGTATTCGGGAGTTGCATACTCTCATAGTCATAGGAACATGTATAAGTCATGAAGAAAGCAATAGCAGTAAAACTAAACGATCATAGTGCTATGCTAACGGATGGGTCTAGTCCATCACATCATTCTCCTAATGATGTGATCTCGTTGATCAAAGGACAACTCATGTCTATGGCTAGGAAACATAGCCATCTTTGATCAATGAGCTAGTCTAGTAGAGGCATACTAGGGACATACTAATTTGTCTATGTATTCACACATGTATCAAGTTTCCGGTTAATACAATTCTAGCATGAATAAAAGACATTTATCATGATATAAGGAAATACAAATAACATCTTTATTATTGCCTCTAGGGCATATTTCCTTCATGGAGGACGGGTGAGGGGCGGCTGGAGGCTCCTTGCCGGCGTGCCGACGGCGGCTTTGGTCTTCACGGTGAAGCTCTGTTTGGTTTCAATCAGCTGTGAGATCGGGGGGGCGTGATTTCCGGTGAAAATCGCGCCGACTACGGTCATGGCAGACGATGGCGGTGTCTATGATGTCGTTCCCTTCTTAAGGCATCATTGTTGCAGGTCATGGTGCCCCACTTGTGATGTTCTGGGGGAAACCCTAGATCTGGGTCTACCAGATCGGATGATGATGGCACCTTCGATGCCGTTGTCCCTCCCGGGGGCATCGTTTTGGAGCACGTGCTGGCTGTAGGGGACAAGAGGAGGAGCGGTGTTACATCTACCGCAAGGCCGACGGAGGATCCCGGCGGCATGGCGCCGCGGAGGTGCGGTGATGGGCGCGTATTGGAGATGGACTCGCGCGGGAGGAGAAAGTTGTGTGGCGTCATGGTGGCGTTGATGGCAGAGAGGCCTGGCAAGGTCGGTGCATTAGTTCTGCTCTGAGGATGGACCGAGGGAAGATGGAGGTGACGGCCCTTGCAGCGCGCGGTGCTCACTGGGAGTGTGCCAGGCCGGTGTGGGACCCAATCCAGGTAGTGGCTTGGATGGGATACCCGGCTTTAGATGTTAGGTTTTGGTGTGATGTCTGTTTGGTATTAGGCCCAGACATTCGGCACGCCTTCATCAAGGGGATAGGAGTAGCAACATCGTTGCCAAGATGGTGGCTTCAGGCTTATTGATGTATCGCCTTGTATGATCCTTGTGAATAATTAATAATATGACTGCATGCAACATCCAGATGCAGGCCGGGGGTACATCCTCCTTTTCTAAATAAAAAATTCCCGGTGAAGACAGACTAGGATGTATTCTTGAAGCCTTTCCCATGCCTCTGGTATTACTCTGTACCTACTTGCACTAAGGTGGAAATCCTTCTACGAAGAGCTTTAGTTTTTCCTATGGGGAAGAATTTCATGAGGAATGTTGCAAAGTACTTAATTATTTGTCCTAAGAGTTGGTAGTTTGAAGGGGAGCCTTGGCGCAGTGGTAAAGCTGTTGTCTTGTGACCATGAGGTCATGGGTTCAAGTACTGGAAACACGCTTAACACTCACATGCAGGGCACCGCCGACTGGCAGCAGCACACAAATGAACAGATCATCAACATCAACATGCTGTTGAAGCAAGGCAACAAAAACATGATGGCCTGCTAGTAGTCACAGGGGTACAACCCCGGCCCACGTGTTCTAGCAAGCTTGGGACATGACCCCCACAAGAGAGGTGACTTGTATCCTTTTATTTTTGCATTCACACCTTGCATTGAAAAAATTCAAAACATGATAAAAGAGAAGAAAAAAATGGAATATGATAGAAAGAACAAAAATATTTACTTGCTTTCACATGTGTAGTAAGAATGTTTTAGTTTTTCCTTGTTGAGATGATGAATAGTTGCTCTGCTTTATGTCTCTCTTGTACCTAGTTTACAGCTTAGTATTCTCCCAAGTTTTGAGTTTGTTGGCTAAATCATTCATCCTGAAACATAAACTTATGGGTTGAGAGTGATGGGGAACGAAGCATGAAAATAAAAAAATCCTACGAAACACCCAAGATCCAATCTAGGAGATGCATAGCTATGATAAGGAGTGTGTCTACATACCCCTGTAGACCGAATGTGCTAGCGTCGTAACACAGTTGATGTAGTCGTAGTCTTCACGATCCAATCCGATTTAGTGCCGAACGGACGACACCTCCGAGATTAGCACACGTTCAGCTCAATGGCGTCCTCTCCTTCTTGCCAAATCAAGAACACGAGAGAGAGAGAGAGAGAGAGAGAGAGAGAGAGAGAGAGAGAGAGAGAGAGAGAGAGAGAGAGAGAGAGATCAAACACATAGCTACTGGTACATACCCTTGGCCCCGAGGGTAAACTACTACCTCCTCGCCATGGAGACCGCCGGGATGATGAAGATGGCCATCGGTGATGATTTCCCCCTCCGGCAGGGTGCCGGAATAGGGTCCCGATTGGTTTTTCGTGGCTACAAAGGCTTTTCGGCGGCGGAACTCCCGATCTAGGTTTGTTTTCGGAGGTTTCACTATTTATAGAATTTTTTGGCATCGGGGCAAGTCAGGGGGACCCACGAGGCGGCCATAAGATAGGGGGCGCCCCCTAAGGGGGCACCCCCCACCCTTGTGGTGGCCTCGTGGCTCTTCTGGTTCACCTTCGGCGCTCCGTGGGCTTCTTTTGGTCCATAAAAAACACCAAAAAGTTTCGATCCGTTTGGACTCCGTTTGATATTCCTTTTCTGCGAAACAAAAAAACAAGGAAAAAACATAAACTGGCACTGGGCTCTGGGTTAATAGGTTAGTCCCAAAATCATATAAAATATCATATAGAAGCATATAAAACATCCAATATAGATAATATAATAGCATGGAACAATAACAAATTATAGATACGTTGGAGACGTATCAATCCGCAAGTTGATAACCAAAACATACATCAAGTGGATCAACAAAACATCCCATTGTCACCACGGATATCCCATTGCAAGACATACATCAAGTGGATCAACAAAACATCCCATTGTCACCACGGATATCCCATTGCAAGACATACATCAAGTGCTCACACATCCAAAAGATTCAATCCGACATAACAAAATCTCAAAGTAAAATACTCAATTTATCACAAGGTAGAGAGGGAAGAACATCATAAGATCCAACTATAATAACAAAGCTCACAGTACATCAAGATTGTGCCAAATCAAGAACACGAGCGAGAGAGAGAAAGAGAGTCAAAACACATAGCTACTGATACAAACCCTCAGCCCCGAGGGTGGACTACTCCCTCCTCATCATGGTGGCCGCCGGAATGATGAAGATGGCCTCCGGTGATGATTTCCTTCTCCGGCAAGGTGTCGAACGGGGCCCCGATTGTTTTTGCGTGGCTACAAAGACTTGTGGTGGCGGAACTTTTGCACTGGTTGCAAATACTACTCGTTCTAACCAATAAATTAAATCAGTGACGTTGCAATAATTTATATACCAGAAAAGGTGTAATCAAATGGATAAATTATAAGGGTAGACGTGAAAGACATTTTTTGAGTTCGCCTTTTGTGCCCTAACTTGTATATATATTAGTACAACATTGCTTAATGCTTATCTAGCTACAGCACCCCCATCGAGAGCTAGCTCACACCCCTTTTTATCCACACGTCGCCATTCCTCCTCCTCACCACCCAGCGCCGCTGCGCTCAATCTTCCTCTTCCTCCTACCTCAACCCCATACTGATTATTTCAATTATTATTATTATATTGTTTGTTCATTGCATCATGCCATCATGTAATTATATAATTCAAACCATCCTAAAAAGTATGAACATTTTCAGAATTTTATTTGAGGCCTCCTATTTTCTTTTTATTGTTTTTCTCACTTCCATTCCAACCTTCCCCAAAATCTCATGCCTTTTCTATTTCAACCTTGGTCTCCAAAATTTGCCACAAATTGTTTCATCATTTAATGATTTTTGGGCACTTCTAACCCATACCTCTGGTCCAAATCCATTTTAATTAAATTCAAATGAATTTGAATTCTAATTTGGGTGGAACTCCTTTTGTTGGCCAAACTATTTCTTTTCTGTAAATGGTATAGAGAAAAAGAAAACAAAGAAGGAAAGAGGCCAGCAGGCCAACCGCAGCCAGACCAACCTACAAGGTCATCGGCCTACCTATGCCTCCTCTTAACCCCCACCCTCCAGCGAACCCTAGCCTGATCTCCCACCCTCCAACGAACCCTCCCACTTGATCTCCCCAGGCACCGCCAAACACACACGCGCCCCGTCCGATCTCCTGCAGCCGTCCAGCTCCTCAGCTCCGCCTCGCCACTGGCTGCCTCCCCGGTAAGCCCATCGACCAGTGAGAGTAGCTCCTCCGTAGCCGGCTACTCCCTCTCGACCCCCCTTATTGCTCGCGCGGCACCAGCGGAGGAGAACGTTGACCTATGGGGCCGTGGTGGAGGCCCCTCACCGGGTGGGTTGCTGGTGGCTAGGGGCGACGAAGCCGGTGTTCCTTTTTCTATTATATCAGATCTGATGGCAATTTTTTTGTTCCATCTTTGTAGATACCAGCTCTCTCCTTCAGATCGGCTCAAACATCCACCTTTCTTCATTTCTCTGGCTATGTCTACACATCAACCGTATATCATACTCTTTTTGTTGGCTTGTTGATTTTGTAACTCTTGAATAAGACTATTAATTGAAACGTGCGATTGAAGTAGCAAGCGAACGAAGAAACGAAGCAGCGCATAGTGCCTGCGAAGGCCTAGCGGTGAAAAACAATCGAATCGTTGAATCATTTTTTCTCCCTTATTTTGCACTGCGGGTTTATTTCCATAAAATTGAAGGTTTTTTTTCGCAAAAACGCCGCAACGATGAATCCGACGGACTCAATCCATGCTTTATTATCAGGGAAATATCTTATATAAACACTATTTATGCTTGGTATCAATATTTATTATTTACATGCGACATTGGCTTATATGATTGATGTGCATGGATTTAATATATGTTGATGCCGAAAGCAAAACATAAGGGCTCGTCTGGATGCGTCCGCAGGACGTGTATGGTTGGATTTGCAAGTTCGGCTGTACAAAGTTCTTAGCGACAAAAAAAATAGTAAATCATTTTCCAGGGGCATGGTGGCTCAACGCGGGTCCACCTCGTGAGGAAAACACGGAAGGGCGATTGAGGCGATTGCGAGGCGACCGCTTCGAGAGCTAGGGTTAGGGTTTTCCAGCGGTGGTGGTGAGGCTTTGCCGGTGGTACGCAAAGGGGCGGCGGCGCTCCTGAACGTGCAGACCGGTGTGGATCTGACTCGGCTATGGACGAACCATGGCGGACAGGCTGAGGAACGGAACGGCGACGCCGCCGAGCGTGGGGAGCGCGCTGAAGGCGGCGGCGACGTCGCGAGGGGTACCAGGAACGGCGACGGCTCCCTCGGGGGCGGCAACGCCGCGATCGGGCATCCGCACGGCGACGACGGGCTCTTCGAGGAAATCGCCACTGGGCGCTCGAAGCAGGAACTATTCTCAGTCGCCTGGAGATGGCAAGGTCTCGGAGGAGGCGACGGGGCTTACGGCGCGACTGGGGGGACTAGTGTTGACAGAGAAGGAGGCTGCAGGCTTTGTCTTCAAGGAACCAGAACAGGAACATGCTAGGCAATCGAGGTGGTCGGCGATCGGAAAGGCTTTCACCCCAAGACTCATGAATCAACGTGCGTTGGAAACGGCAATGGCGCGGGCTTGGGGCCTCCACAAGGAAGCTAGGTTCAAGATAATTGGCAGGAACATGTTCATGGTGAACTTTGGGAGCGAAGGAGACTGGAAGCATGCGTTAAACAATGGGCCCTGGCAGTTCGATTTCAATATCTTGCTGCTGAAGGATTTTGATGGCGCCACTAGACCCTCAGAGATGGTGTTTGATACAGTGGAGGTTTGGACTAGAGTTGCTGATCTATCACTAAACAAGCGCTCAAAGGAGTTTGGAGAAGCGCTAGGGAATTGGCTGGGTGGTGTGGTACGAGCAGATGTGGAGAAGGATGGCTTTGCTAGAGGTCCGAATCTATGATTCCGAGCAAGAGTGTCAATTCATGAACCGCTGGTTCGGGGCTTCTACTTGAAGAAATCTGAGGATGATGATGAGCAAACCTGGTTTGACTTCACTTACGAGAAGATCCCTCATTTTTGCTTCGAATGTGGACGTCTGGTACATGAGGAGGGAGGGTGTGTCCCTCCGGTGGACTCTGACCAGCAGTGGGGCGGATGGCTACGGGCATCGCCGGGTAGATCGAGCTCAACAAAGGAAGGCACTCAAAAGGGCGCTGCAAGCAGCGCTAATAGCTATGGGAGTGTTAGATCAAGCGAGGGGGACAAGAGCAGGATGAGAGAGGGTACAGTACGAGACATCCCAACAAAACGCAATCTCAGCAGGGATTTTGACCGACCTGCGGACTCCCGCACTGGCGGGATGAAGCAAGGGGTGCGGGATGAAGTGACCAGCCCTAACAAACAGGGGCATGGGCATGCCGAGGAGAAAGGAAAAGATCTAAGGAACGAGCTTGAACAAAGGAGAGAGCAGAACATGCGTAATGAGTTGAGGCGTAGACAGATGAGCAGGCAGGCTGAGCTAAGATCACAATACAAAGAGTATGAGGCCAGAGAGTTTTATGGAGGAAGCAGCTCCAGGAATACCAGAGAAAGTGGAAGGAAGAAAGGTTACTACGTGCGAAAACCTCGGTCGGAGTATGATGAACACCGAGCAACAAGGAGCCCTAGACGCGTTGAGAATGCGGAGAGGAAGCGGAGGCCAAAGCAACGCTGGGTGGCGAAGGGGGACCTTGAAAAGCAAAATGATGAGGGTGATGATGATACTTTCGTTCGTGATACAAGGCAAAAAACAGCGTCCGTGTTTGATCGTATTGTGGAGCAACCTGAGTTATCGGCGGACCCTGCGATGCAGGGCCGCCGGTCTCAATGAACATTTTTGCCTGGAACTGTCGAGGACTGGGGTTGGACTCGACAGTGGGCGAACTTCGAGACCTGGTACGGTCCTACAACCCAGCGGTGGTATTCTTAAGTGAAACGAAGAAGAAGAAGGCGGCCATGGACAGACTTAAGTGGAGTTTGGGGTTTACAAATGGTGTTGCGGTGGACTGTGTGGGACGCAGTGGGGGTCTTGCACTTTGGTGGAGGGATCACGTTCAACTGACGATCAGACCGTGGAGCCAATACTTCATTGATGCAGAGGTTACTTGTGAAGGTAAAACTTGTAGAATCACTGGATTCTATGGGGAACCACGGACGGAACTTCGAAAGAAATCATGGGATGCAATTCGCTATCTAAGAGCTCAGGATAATCTTCCATGGCTATGTTTAGGCGACTTCAATGAAGCTTTGTTCCAAACGGACCAGCGGGGGGGTAACCTGAGGCCGTTCTCGCAGATGGAGGAGTTCCGGGACTGTCTCGCCGACTGCGGCCTGGCAGACTTGGGCTTTGCGGGCTATCCTTACACCTGGGACAATAAAAGGAATGGTACAGATAATATCCAAGTCCGCCTTGATCGTGCTACTTGCAATGACGATTTCCTAGCTATGTATCCGGAGACGATGGTGGAGCACATACTTACGGAGGAGTCGGATCACCAAGCCCTCCTGGTGCGCGCGTCGGAGACGGCTCCGCGTGCTGACCGAGGAGGAAACAGACCATTCCGATACGAGGAGGCGTGGACACGGCATGAAAAGTACGAGGAGATGATTAGGCAGGCTTGGGAATTTGCTGACACGGGTGAGTATGGACTAAGGGCGGCATGGAGCAAGCTGGAGGTAATGACGGGCTCAATGCAACGCTGGGCCAGAGAGGTGTTTGGCTCAATTAGGCGACAGATAAAAAGTCTTAAAGCGCAGCTACTTGATGCGAAGAACAGAGCGCTCTCAACCGGATTCTCACTGGAGGTCCGCGAGTTGGAGGAGCAGCTCAGAGAAATATATGCGAGGGAGGAAATTATGTATAGACAAAGATCAAGAGTAGACTGGCTCCGCGCCGGTGATCAAAATACACGCTATTTTCAGAATAGAGCTTCACACAGGAAGAGGAAGAACACAATCAGAGCACTCAAACGGGAAGATGGTTCTGTTTGCAGGATTGATGAGGAAATGCGCAGTATGGCTGCAGATTTTTATGAGCATCTCTTCCAGTCCGAGGGTTCTCAGGGTGCACATGAGCTTCTACAGAATATAGAAAACCTGGTCACTAATGAGATGAACGAGAAGCTCTTGGTGCCGATATCGGATGAGGAGATCGAAAGGGCACTGTTCCAGATGGGTCCTACGAAAGCGCCGGGGCCGGATGGGCTACCAGCGCTTTTCTACCAGCGACACTGGTCGTTACTCCGTGATGATATCTGCAGGGCGGTACGGGACTTTCTCGGCGGAGTGGCGGCTCCGGAGGCTTTCAACGCAACGGTCATTGTCATGATCCCGAAGTGCAGCTCACCGGAGCTTCTTGCACAGTTTAGGCCCATCAGTTTATGTAATGTCCTTTACAAGATTGCGACGAAGGTCCTTGCTAACCGTTTAAAAACTATCCTCCCGGTGCTGGTTGGGGAGGAGCAGAGCGCATTTGTGCCAGGGCGGTTGATCACTGACAACGTACTCGTCGCTTATGAATGCGTTCATGCCATACGGAAGAGGAAACGGAAAAAGCCTTTATGCGCAGTCAAGCTTGATATGATGAAGGCATATGATCGAGTGGAATGGGATTTCTTGCAGAAAACTATGGAAAAATTCGGTTTTGCGGAAGGATGGATTTCTATGATCATGAGGTGTGTCAAGTCTGCTACCTTCACGGTGCGACTGAATGGGGGGCTGTCTAGGTGCTTCTCCCCATCTAGGGGTCTTCGTCAGGGCGATCCGCTATCGCCCTATTTATTCCTGTTTTGTGCTGAGGGATTTTCTGCCATGCTTAAGAAAGCACAAGAAGAGGGGAGAGTGAAGGGGGTATCATTTGGGAGCACGGGCCCCTGTGTTACACACCTCCTGTTCGCTGATGACAGCATCGTTTTCATTGAAGGAACCCAGGAAAATGTGGCGGCGCTACGAAACATTCTCCAGAGATATGAGGAGGCGTCTGGGCAGCGGGTGAATTTACAGAAGTCATCTATCTTTTTTGGAAAGGGGCACCAAGATGCCAACAAGGTGGAGATCAAGAATATGTTGGGAATTCAGACCGAGGCTCTTAGTGAAAGATATTTGGGGCTGCCAACACTGGTTGGGAAGTCCAAAGAGGGTACCTTCAAGTATGTAACAGAGTGTTCGAAAGGAAAAGTTGGAGGTTGGAAGGGGCAAGGATTGTCCAAAGCGGCACGAGAAGTGTTAATCAAATCTGGGCTACAGGCTGTACGGAATCACACCATGAGTTGTTTTCACCTACCAAAGAAAACGTACCGGAACCTGACTTCGATCTCTTCCAAATTCTGGTGGGCAGCAACAGATGGTGAGCGTAAGGTACACTGGATATCGTGGCAGAAGATGTGTACTGCTAAGCGGGATGGAGGTATGGGGTTTAGAGACCCCGAGGCTTTCAACCAAGCACTTCTTGCTAAGCAAGCATGGAGGATTTTGCAGGTACCATCATCTTTATGCGCGCGAGTGCTCAGGGCGAGATACTTCAGCGACGATTCGATCCTGACAGCAACAGCGCCACCCTCAGCGTCCTACACTTTCCGCAGCATCATTCACGGAAGAGACCTGCTGCGAGAGGGATTGATATGGCGTATAGGAGATGGAACCAACATTAATATCCATCACTCAAACTGGATTCCGCGGGCTGGAAGTATGCGGCCACTTGGGCAGTATTTCATGCAAGGCATTACCAAAGTAGCTCATCTACTAACCCCAGATGGCAGATCATGGGATGCTACCAAGGTGAACGCGATGTTCTCCGAAGACGACGCAAATGATATACAGCAAATCGCTATAGGTGGCCTTGGAACTGATGATTACCCAGCTTGGAACTTCACAAAAAATGGTGATTTCACGGTACGGTCAGCATATCACCTGAGGATGGCACTGAACAGAGCGAGGACCGGACAGCCGGAAGCCTCGAGTTCGGTGGCGAAGCATAGAGGATATATGGCGTTGTGGGACACTAGTGCGCCGGCCAAAGCGAAGATCCATATGTGGAGACTAATTCGCAATGGCTTAGCAGTGGGAGCCGAGCTTCACCGTCGGCGAATCAAACCTGGTATTTTTTGTGTCGCGTGTGGGCGGGAGGAGACGGTGCTACACCGGTTCTGGACCTGTCAACATTCGGTTTTATTCTGGCAGCTTCTTCACTCGGAAAAGGGAGTTTTGGTGGCAACCCCGCCAAGTCCGATCGACTCTCAGGGTGCTTTAGCTAGCTGGCTTCTTGGGTGGTTCGCCGAAGCTACAGATGGTGATAGAGCAGCAATGATCCAGGCAACATATGGACTATGGTTGGCGCGGAACGAAGCTCGGGATGGGAAAAGGATAGCTGACCCACATGAAATCATGCTCACGATTTTCACACATATGAATGAATGGACGGAGGCCCATGCAGGCTGTCCTCGCCCGGCAACACAGGCTCCCAAGCAAAAATGGCGACCCCCGGACGATGGCTGGATCAAAGTTAACTCAGATGGAGCCGTAGGTAAAGGCGGTGATAAAGGAGGAGCGGGGGCTGTCCTTCGGGATCATCAGGGTGCGTTCAGAGCGGGGCTTTGCCATTGCGTTCGTGGTTCGGTGACCCCTCAGTCCATGGAGATATTAGCTTGTAAGCGAGCATTACAAGTGGCGAGGGAGATTAACGTGGAAAAGGTGCACGTGGAGCTAGACTCTCAGGAGGTGGTGCGGATGCTCAACAACCCACAAAAGGAGCTGTCCAGCGCTGGGCCGTGGATACAAGAACTTAAAGCAATGTTAGTTTCTTTTTCTGAATTTAGAGTGACGTGGGTTCGTCGGTCTGCAAATGTTGTCGCTCACAAATTTGCTAGAGTCGGTGTTGGTGATGAACTTTGTAAAGTGTGGTTAGGGGCTACCCCAGACTTTGTGTTAGACGTTGTTTCGGACGAGATTCCGAATGCTTTTGATTAAATAAAGCGGCAACAGTTGATCCTAAAAAAAAATCATTTTCCAGGGCCGACCAACAATAAATCATTTTCCAACCTCGCGGCGTCGGAATCGCCGTGGCCTCTACGAAACCTACACCACAAGTCCACAAGCATATCTGACTCCGACGCGCCAGCCAAGTTTCCCGATCCCTGCAAACCTCGGGCCACAAACGACCCCCACACGCGCAGGGCTCCCCCGGCGAGCGCGGACACCGCACGAATCCCAAAGCAGCCGTAACCCTAGCCGACAATGGCCGGCGGCAAGCGCCGCTACAAGCGCAACCCCACCGCCGGCGGGCCCCGTCACAGCGCCGGAGCCGGGCGCCGGCGCTCGCTCCCAGAACTCCCTTCCTTCGTCTCCCCCACCTCCGTCGCCGCGGCGTTTGGCCCTTCCTCCTCGGGCGGTCGGGGGCGCGGCCGAGGTGGTCGGCGCAGCGCCGCGGCGGAACCCGCCAACGCCGTCCCCTTCAGCTACACCGCCGCCCTTCGCCCGTGCCCCGCCTCCGCCGGCGGGGCGACGCAGGCGCTGGAGGTGGCCATAGACACCGGCTCCTGCGCCGATCCGGCCGCCTCCGCATCGATGTACTCGTACGAAGTGGTCGGAGGGATCGGGCTTGGATTCCACGGCGACGAGGAGGCGGAGGGCCCGGAGGAGGCCGGTGAGAGCGCGCCGCATCTCGGATTGGGATTCCACGATCGTATCGAAGAAGAGATGGACGCCGAGGTTGAGGAATTGGAGGAAGTCTCCTTCGTGACGCCGAGGCAGGCTAAAGGCAAAGGGAGGCAGAATGGTGGATTTATCTCCATCGGGGGAGTCAGGATCTACAGCGAGGATACCTCGTCACCGGAATCAGAGGGGATGGGCGACTCCGACGAGGAATCAGATTCCGATTACGAGGTGAGAGATCGCAACGCCGATGTTGATAGCGACGAGGAAGATAGTGATGATGATAAGGGGGATCCGGAGTCCGATGAGGAGGGTTCAGGGTCAGACTCGGAGGAGGGTCTCAGCATTGGGGACTCATCGGTTGATGATGAGATTGTTGCCGATTACATGGAGGGGATTGGTGGCAGCGAGGAGCTATTGAGCAGTAGGTGGTTGAATGGCATGAAATTGGTTGATTCGGATGATGAGATGGATACAGACGACGATGAGGACGGGTTCCTAAAGAAGGGGAAGGAAAAACTTGAGGGTTATGCGCTAATGCGTGCATCTGAGCAGTATGGGATGAAGATGCCCAACTCGGCTGAAAGGCGGAAGGGGAAGAGCACTAATGGCAGGGATTGTGACAGGGGCCTGACTAGTATACACGTGACTGGGATGGAGGATGCGATGATGGTAAAGGATGTCAGGATGGCAAATCGGTCAAGGAAGGGGGTGAATGCTTCATCATCATCTCAGCTCTCCAGGTCCTGGCCCGATGCAGCTGGGAAGAGCAAGAAATATCAGAGGGTCCCAGGTATAAAGCCTTCCATGTTTTGTGCTATTTTTCTTTGTAGTGTGAAGTAAGATTGTTAGGTTGAATTTGATTGTTAATGTGGAAAAACAAAGTAACTCTGCATGCCATGCATTTAGAGTCTGTCTGCAAGTGAGAATCAGTACTCGGTGAATTGAAAATTTTGACCTTATGAATCTCATTTTATTGTTAATTCTGTAGTTTTTGGCTATCTATTTTGGTATAGAAGAGGCGTGGACACTATATTTCAGTATGGAAGAACCAAACGTTGAATCTATATTTAGTTTGTATATATGGAAGCTAGCCTTTGAACTTTAGTACTTCCTCTGTTCCTAAATACAAGTCTTTTTAGAGATTTCAATGAGGACTACATACTCCTCTAGCTCCTAGTTGTAAAAAGCTGGTATGCTCATATAAACCACAAAACATAGGTTACATGTTGGGAAACCAGCCTATGCTTTAAACCAACGGTCACTCTAAAAGCCTTGTTTATTCACCTTTTTATTACTATATTTATGTATGTTTGTCTCCTCGTGTGTTTAGATTTTTTTCTACAAAGTCATAACATTTGGCTTATGCGATTTAGGTGAAAAAAAGAAGCACAAGAAGGAACACATTGCAAAGAAACGCCGTCAACGGATGCTAAGTAGAGGAGTTGACTTAGAGCAAATCAATACTGTGAGTCATATAATTAGTTTTTTTTACGGACTTGGTTTATTCTGAACATCTTTGCAAGTTTTATCTGTTTGCTTATTTCTAAAGCATCATAACTGGAATATTCGTGTTATAGTTCGCTATTGCCACCAGTTCAAGACCAGTTATATGAGCATTTTATGAATTTATATGATACTCCCTCCGCCCCGAATTAGTTGTCTTAGATTTGTGATACAGATGTATCTAACACTAAAACATGTCTAGATACATCCGCATCTAGACAAATTTAAAACAACTAATTTGGGACGGAGGTAATATAATAGACAATGCTGCTCTATATCAAGTAGCAGAATAGGAGAAAAAATGGCTCTAGTTGAAACTTAAAACGCCTGTGGTAAAATGCAGGAAAGGAGTGTGATAGTTACTAGTTCTATCAAATCATTTTCGTTTTGAGTGCCCTCGTGTACATTGGTGCATTCATGTAATTTCATCTTTACATTTGTTTAGAATATACGTGATAAAAGTAATGCAGATGCTGATGAAGGTTGTATGTTTCACTTTTGCTCTGTTATGTCATTATGTAGCTTTTCTAATGTTTTCAACCTGCCCATATTAACTTTGAGCTATCTTGTTTCCTGAAACTGGATTACTTCTCTTTCCAATATGCAGAAACTGAGGAAGATGGTTGTCGATCAACTTGATATGTTGTGCTTTCAGCCAATGCACTCTCGGGACTGTTCTCAGGTATGGGTGCCATTCAGTTGCTGGGTTGCTTCTTGAAGCAAAATTGTGAAATTATTAAAATATATCTCAAATCAATTTATGTATGTGGTCTCTATAGAAGTGCTATTTTCTTATCCACATTGACAACAAATTTGGATCATAAAGGGGAATTTAGACAGGACTGTAATCAACTTACTTGCACTATGAAGCAATTAAAGGGAAATTTAGATATGACATAATCAAACACTAAAACACTGGTGCTATATAAATTAATCAATTTATCATCCTTTTGTGCCCATATGAATTACTTATTATGTTCTTCCTTAATGTTTGTAGGTACAACGCCTCGCATCTATTTATCAATTGAAAAGTGGGTGTCAAGGTTCAGGCAATAAAAGGTAATGCTAAAGTGGAATATGAGCTGTATGCTTTCCATCATGTAAATTATCACAGTAATAGCACTTCATGTCATCTTGAATCACATGCATCTGGCTCATACTTTCATAATAGTACATGCTCCCATCTCTTGGATGCTGAATATTGTTAAGTAAGCTATAAATATCCTTGGGATATGGTTCTGCTGCAGCACAGTAAGAAAAACACCAAATTGTGTGGTTGGAGTGCCAATGATCTTTGCATCATTCATCGCCACCATGACGCCAAGTGGGCATGGAATCAATTGTTTTATTATCTTTTACTTTCCAATGCCTGTGCAGCTTTATCAATTGTTTCATACGTATTTATTACAGTATGTTATAATCTTGAGGTAGAGAGGTGCATGACCTCTCCTGCAATTATCCATAAGTCCTATTGTGGACAATGATAAAGGGATCAGTGGCTCACCAACCACTGTTCTGTATTGCATGGGCATTGATACGAGACGTATTCCACTGACCTGCACGCCGATCGTGCTCAGTGTGAATACTGTCTAATAAGACAAATGCGTAAGCGATGTGTCCGTGAAATATAGCAACTACCATAACGCGGTTATCTTACCGTAATGGTTATGGGACAGTTTGCTGCAGGATATTGCACCTCCCATTCACAAGCTTGCGTTGCAATGCACCTTTTTTTTTCTGTGCTTTTCATGTTTAGTCACTTTGTTGATTTCCTCTGTTTTGTTGTTTGTTTTATATATCAATTGCGGAAATATGATTAGATAAGCGTGGAAACATAATGTTAAATGGTTAAGATCAGTGAATGCTGCTTTTGTCACACTACCATGACCAGGTAAAATTAGTATTCCATGTGGTAGTTCATTATGTTTAATATTTACTCCAGTGGTTAAGTCAAGTAAATAGAAAACATTACTCCACCTCTCCATCATTTTACCATCGATGTCATTGAATAGAAAATGCATCGTATGTACCTACCCTGGCGTTGCTGCGGGAATTGGTTGCAATATATAGTGTTAGAATGACTAGCTCTCTAGCTACTGCCCAGGACTCTCTAAAGAGATGTGCTTCACACACACAAATGAGCTACCATTAGTGGGAAGCTTTATTAGATATCTCAATTGCTACAAGCATGCATTTTACATATGGGGTGCTGTAGGGGCGGCGCCAGTAACCGACGTGCTACAGTAGCCGTCCTCGACAGCTCACAGCCTAGTTGTGTGCTCTGGAAACTACAGCTAGTTATATAGGATTTGTGTCAAATGTTGTTAAAATATTAATTTTATTCAGTACCAAGTAATCCTGCCTTACAGGTTTGTTACGGTGACATTAACTGGACAGTCTTCCATGCCATCTGCAGATGGTAAAGTTCGACTAGATAAGGTAGGTAGTCTCTATGTTTGCATTGCTGGGACTATACTCTGTGATATTTCTCTTGTTTCTCAGCTATCTCTTTGCTAATTATGGCTTGTTCACTGATTCCAGCTTTTAGGGACTGAGCCCGAGGACTATAGTGTCAACTGGAACAGCTCCAAAGGTCCAGCAAGAGCGAAGGGCCTTTCAGCTCCAGGGAAATTGGCGAGGCACAGTGATTCTTGTGGGAAGAACGTTCCAACGAAAAAGGTCTCATTTGCGGAGCGTCCTGTATCTTTTGTGTCTTCTGGCACTATGGTGGAAACTGTTACCGAGGCCGTAGCAGCTGGTGGCTCAACTGCTGGCGATGTGTCATGTGAGAAGGTTGTTGGAAGCGACTCCAAGCTGGGCACCTTTGAGACGCACACCAAGGGTTTTGGCTCCAAGATGATGGCGAAGATGGGATTCATCGAGGGCACTGGCCTTGGCAAAGATGGCCAAGGCATATTGCAGCCTGTCCAAGCAGTTCAGCGTCCCAAATCTCTTGGGTTAGGTGTAGACTTTGACAGCGAACTGGAGGCGGCCAAAGCAAGGTCGGAGCCACCGGCTAATGCAAGGCGAGAACTGAGTAGAAGCAGGTCAGAACCGAGGCGCAACACACGGCCACCGGAGATGTACGACTGCGGCACTTTTGAGAGGCATACAAAGGGCTTTGGATCCAAAATGATGGTGAAGATGGGGTTTGTTCCTGGTTCTGGCCTGGGGAAGGATGGCCAGGGCATTGTCAACCCCTTGACCGCGGTAAGACGACCGAAATCGCGGGGGCTGGGAGCCACCAACAAGTACTAACATGTTACCGTATCAAGTCTGCCTTCTATTTATATCTCCTGTCATGTACGTACTTGTTATCTCTTGGATCATCCTAGTTGTATGCAGGGAGAGCATAACCTGTTGTCTGCGGTAATAGCAGGCGTCAGGGCTTTGATGCCCCCTTTGCAGTTCACAAGTAGCCATAGGATTTCCCTTGTTTACATCGCAACAAGACATTCCTGCTGTTGTTTATCATACTCATGGAAATTTGTTTTCGAGATGGTGATGTGCTGTTATTTCATTATGATTCTCTTTTTCTAGAGAGCATTCTGATTCAGGTGTGCTATACAATTTCTCCATCGTAACTTTGTTTCGCGCCTTGGAATGTCTTTATATTTAACTGATGAAGAGCAGCCAGGCAATCACATGCTTTGCTGTGACAAATATTAAGGTGCAGTTTCATTTTGTGGAGTTTCAGTAAAAAACAAAAGTGGCGTTACACTTGTTCGTATGAACTGCATACTCTAGATGTCCGTTGAGGTCAGGAGAAGCAAATAGGAGAAGCAAATTACAGGACCACGTATGAAGAAAAAGTTGCCCACAGACAGTGCACCGGAGTGAATTTCTTTATAGATAAAAAGCAGGAAGTAGCTGCACTGATAACAAAGAATGGCAAATTATATACTCCCTTCATTTCTAAATATAAGACTCGAGATTGCAAGGCGGATCATATGAACTCCTGCTTTCTATCATCTCTTTCAAATTAATGTTCCAATATCTTGTCATTTTTTCCACATTTTTTTAATCCTACCATTCCATTATGGAATTTATTTCTTTTTGAAGATTAAGAAAGATCTGAAATAGCTTGAAATAAATAATAATTGTTCCAGTAATAATTGCTGCTACTACTGTTTTCTTGATTTACCCTATTGGTCAATCCTTCAATTCTGATGGTATGCTTTTAGGAATCTTTGGCACTTTCAACTGTATATACACGTATTTTAGAGTGTAAATTCACTTATTTTGCTCACGCTCATGCCCACGCCCATGGAGCCCGAGTCAGAGATGCATGCGTGGACCAGCACCCTCCGCGAGTGAGTGAGCGCACCGCCCATCCCGCTGGGCGACACGCCAGAGTAAGAGGAAGCCTACCTGGAGCACTGGTGACAGCTCCACACCTGTCGGAGGAGCGTGCCGAATGCAAGCCGAGCACGAGGAGGAGGAGTGCCATGCCCGCTAGGCATGGGAGGTAGAGGAAGAGCGGCAGGAGCGGGAGAAGGAGGAGTGTGTGCACCGCGGAGCAATGTTGCCAGCGAAGCAAACGCGCGTGGCGTCTGCGTGGGAGGCGTGAGATATAGATTTTTTTTTTTGAGAAATGCGTGAGATATAGATAAGAAGGCTCAATGTATTATAGTCAAGACACTCAGTTGGGATTAAATAGGCTACAATTATTTGTAAAACGTATGTAAGTAATAAAAATAATGTTCAAATTTTGTGTGTTCCAAATATTTTATATTCAAACGATAATTAGTTTAAATATACACTTGTAGATTATATCAAACATTTTTAATGAATATGAATATTTTTATACACTCATGGCTCATATTTAAATTATAATAAATATTAAACACAAACATTACTAAGTATTTATGAACATTCACTTGTGTATAATTTTCCCTCGTGACTTATATTCATTTTTTAAATATTAACCATGACTCAATATCCATGTCAACATTTTAAATGTTAAATTATGAATATTTTTAATAATCAAATATATTAATTACTAAAGCTTATGAGTTATAAATTTTGCGTATAATCATTGAAATGTTTCTATAAGCAAAATAATATTTAAGAATTATAATGTTAGATTTTATTATTATTTTAGATTACTCAAACATTTTAATAATTGAAAAGCATTATTTTTAATACATGATAATTTCTAAAATATGACGTGATTTTTAAAATATAATCCATGAGTGTATTTAAATTTTATATTAACTAATCATCATTTGTATGTATAATATTTATAACACACAAATATTTGAACATTATTCGTATTACATACATACATTTTGCCAATATCTTAAAAAAAATGTGTGCTTAATGGGCCGTAGAAATGCATTCCATTTAAGCCCAGCTAGCGCCTTGATTATAGTACATTGAGCCTTTTATATCTCTATTGGACGGACATCAATGAGTCTCGAGTTCGGTTCCTGACGACACATTTTGTGTGTGCAAAAAAAAAAAAGGCCACACCCCCGCCTCCACCATCCAGTCATTGATAGTGGGTCCCGCACCAGACTCGTCAACATTGTTTTCGTATCCAAACAAAACACAAATTGCATCGTATATGCACGTCCGAGCCAAGTTCTAACACCCGTTCAATATATATATGCCACAAGTTTTAGCACAAAAAATGTTTTTTCTAGTCAACTTTATGGTTCTGTGGTGTAATTGACTCAAAAATCAAAATACTATAGGAAAATATTCGGCTCTCCACATCCCCACCAGTAACCGGTAACAGGTGTACAATTGCAAAGGAAGAAAAGAAAAAGGGAAATGCAAATTCAAAGTGAAAACAGGAGGTGGTTGAGCTAGCATGGGTCGGTGGTTGACGTGAATTCCACGCGCTGCTCCGACGCGTTGCCGGAGTAGCATCGTCTCAGGCTGCGCTCGTGCACCACGGCCTGCACAAATAGGATTGAGCTCATAACACGATAGAGTAGAGTAAAGGTAGACGACGTTAGCTTGCTGGAGTCAGACGTAGGTACGTACCAGGTATATGTCGTGGTGCATTGCCCGGTTGATGGCCTCGAGGGAGGCGTCGCGGAAGACGGCGGTGAGATGGCGGGACTCGGTTTCGTCCGCCGACTGCCGGAACATGAGCGGCACCTCGCGCTTCAGCTTGGACCACATCTGTAGCCGCGGGTCGATGATGTCATGTTGGACGCCATGGACGCGCCTGCCGCAGCCGCGCGGTGCTTCGGTCTCGTCGTCAGTGGTGTCGCTGGGAAGGACAGACGGGTCCTCTTCTTCCACAAGCCAGACCGGAGTTTTGTGCGCCTCGTTCAGCATGAAACCCATCTCCCGCGTGAGGAACTCGGCCGCGACCTTCTCCGTGGAGCCCATGGTGGTCGCCCGCTGCATCTGGTAGCTGGATACCCATGAGTAGAGGTATGCCACCCCGGATCGGCCGCCGCCGTGCAGCAGGCCGCTCACCATGACTTTGATGTCGGCCTCGAATCGCCACAGCTCGACGCCGCCCCAGAACTTGTGCGCTTCCTTGAATTCCTCCCACCTCCCCTGCAACTCGTCGGCCTTGACGCGATCAATGGTGGCGACGACCTTGTCGAGGCCCTGGACGAACTTGGCCACCATCTCCACCAACCTGAACCGGACGATGTGGTTCACCACCAAGGCGGATGCAACGACTTGCTGCTGCACGGCCAGTGGACCTTTGGACCTTTGGACGGACAGTGATGCGCTGTCACCCGTCTCCCCAACCCCACTGACAGCATGCAAGTGGCGTGTAGCTGTGAGCACGAGCTGATGCTTTGATGAGACGGCGACTTTGCCATTGCCGACGTCCACCGACGGCACGTGCAGGCGGACGATGAAGTTCTTCACCTCGCCGGCGTACATCACGCCGATCATGATCTGGCCCGACGCCCCGTCGCCGGAGATGTGGCTCCCGTATCCACTGGACTGGATGCTCTTGATCCGCACCCCGTCATGCTTCGGCGCCACAAGACTGATGCGCTCGTCGACGGCGACGACGCTCTTGAGCCCGCCGAGGCAGACGGCGAAGGCGCCGGTGATCCCGGCCAGGTTCTCGTTGACGAAGGAGTAGGTTCCCCGCGACTCCTGGGCGATGGAGAGCAGCGCGTTGGGGTCGTGAGACCCGCTGAAGCCGAAGGTGTGGACGGGGTACTTCCGGAGCGCGGCGCTGATCCCGACTTCCATGCTCTTGTCTTTTCCATCCGACAGGAGCAAGATGAAGCCGGCACGGTTCCTTCCATCACTTCTCTCGTCGAGGATCTGCACTTCACACAAGGATTAAGGATAGATCATTGTTAATTGTTCATGCCGTTGCAAGATTGTGACACCAAATTGCAGCGGGCAGGGGCGCATATATACCTTCGCCGCCTTACACAGGCCCGGCCGGAACGCCGTGGAGCCGCGCGCCGTCAGCTCGTCGACCCGCCTTCTTACATCTCTCCGGCCACCGGACGACATGTCCACTAACCCGGTGCCATACTCTTCGACGACTTGGTTGTTGAACGCCACGATAGCTAGGCGGTCTCCGCTGTCGAGCTTCCCGATGATGAACTTCATCGCTCGTTTGAGCAGATCCAGCCTCGATGACTCATCGGATGGCTCCGCCCGACTATTCATGCTGCTGCTGATATCCAGGACGGCGACTAGGTCGACGGGGGAGCGCCTGCTTGCCTCCGGCGGCGCCTCCACACGCACCAGCACCTCGAAATCATCGTTCTCTTGCCCCCACGGGATTGCAGGGAATACCGGCGTGGTGCTCACTTTCACTGTCTCCGCGGCTGTGACCTGTATTAATGACAAACATCCACATCAGTTCCTCGTCTAGCTTTCATTTATTTATTTATGTACTCATTTCTTTGGTTTTTCTGAAGACTGGATAGTTGCTCTTGCAACGGGGACATACGTATTTTTGCACTTTCCCGTATTTATTATATATTTAAATAAAATAGAATAAAATGCCGGACGTAAGTGTATATCTAACTATTCCGTGAAAAATTCTTAAAACAAACTACACCATGACTAGTGGAGTAATTCTACAAGTAGGAGAATCATACAAGCGTGCAGGAATCTATCACCTCATGTACATCAAAATATAAACTACCAACCAATTTGCTATAATCTATGTGGAAAGTGGAAACACGTCGATATGAGATTTAGTTTCAAAGATCTTATCACTTCTAAGGCCTTGTACAATGTTATATGCTTAGGGAGGTGCTTAGAAAAATAAACATAGTTTTTCTGAAGCACCAACACCTATTTCTATAGGAGAGACGCCTAGTTAAGCGTCTACTCTGTACAAATAAGCATCGGTGCTTAAAAAAAACCTGATTTATTTCTCCAAACACCTCTCCTAGCCTAATGTAACAGTGAAGTGAATTGTCAGTTCGATTAGCAGTTAAAGAGATAGAAGGTTTTTGTAATAGGAAGTTGGAAAATCTTTATTGATATCATGGTTTACATATGATATAGAAAAAGGACTGACGCCCTACGGTCTTACGCGCGGTGCCCCTACATAGCCCAGCCTTTAGAGAGGAACTTACGTTTTTGTCTGTCGTTCGTACCAAGTTCCACAAGTTGAAATAACTTCACGAACTTTTTAAAACTTGTCAAAATGTATTAAAAATGTATCTTATTTGAAAGCCCTCATCACCAGAAACAGAACATGTGAACAAACTTAATTTGGATTTTCGATTTAAAAGGTATGGAAAACTGAAAATCGTAAAAAATCAGTTACTTGCCCCTCCCACTACCGTACCGCATAAGAAAATTTAGGTGTGACGACCCTACTTAGTCCAGCACAAGATGTGGGTACTTGTACTATTTCCTCATTTTCGTTAGTACAACTATCCATGTCTTACATTCATCACGTGATATGATAGCTTTACACCGGAAGAGGTCCTCCATTGAGCACCAGTGTTTCTTCTTTTGCGGGGTTTAGCACTAAAATGTTTATACTTTTTCGTTTCTTTTTTACTCTCTATATTAGGTTTGTCTTAAGCCAATCCTTTTGAAGTTTGATTAAGTTTGTAGAAAAAAGTACTAACAACCACAATAGCAAATCAATATTACCAGATACATATCTGAAGGAAAAATATATATTATATTAATCATGAAATATATTTTAATATAAAAATGGTCAAACTATACAAAATTTGATTTAAGACAAACCTAATACACAGTAAAAATTCCGAAGGAGTTACTAGTAGATTAATAAAGTAGCATTCCATCTATCGGACGATGAGAGTATACTAATAAGTAAAGTAATTGGATTAAATTAACTTGTAAGCTACAGAACATACCTGTCGTAGTAGTACTATGAGCAAAGAAATGAAGCACGCCAGCCGGGGTAAGCCAGTAACCCGCCGTGCCATCTCTCACTGGTTCACACTACCTTCAATGCCGTGTTCTTTGTAGTTGTATTGTGCGCTCTGGCTAGGCTATATATATAGGCTCGACCAGTGGATTCGTCGTCGGCTCGTGGCCGCGCAGCACATGTTCAGCGCAAGTTCTGCAAGTGGAATAGTATTCTGATGAGCAAGCTAGAGTGTCTCGCGCGACCGAAGACACCATATGACGGTGGCCCAGCGCGCATGGGGTCCACCTGTCATGTACCGCGGAGGCAGGCCGTCCGGATGCACTCTGTCTGAAAAGATCGGTCGGCACGAAGAGGCTCCGAGAGACCCTCGCGGCACACCACCTAAAAATTTAATGACGCAATGGTCACTCCCGCCCGTGAAGCCTCCGAGGAGGCGGGGGTACTCCAGCTCCTTTATAGAAGTAATTAATTTGTATTTGAGTTTGGAATTTTATTTATCGTATAGGAAACAATCTCTTTTACGCATTTTAATATTTGAAGCATTATGTGAACTTCAAAACATATTTTTCATGTGATTTTCACCGTTTTCCTTGAGAACATTCTTTTCCTGGCCAGCCATATGGGACGCAACAAAGTTGCGGCCATGGTGAGCAAGACAACGAAGTGAGGACTTCTCCAATGCGGACCCTCAAACCGCCCGCAAATGTCCACACTTTGCCATCCAACGCGGGGTTATATCGGTCCATAGAGCGGTCTGGACATACTTTTTTCGACAAACCCGAGAGAC
>LR738709.1:76598047-76608322 GCA_902687465.1 Secale cereale
GGGGGGGGGCTGGGGATATGGTGAGACGCACAATTGGACTCACATTACCCCCTTCTCGCAGCTTCCCTATTTTAAGGACCTCAAACTTCCTTACAACATCGATGTGATGCACACCGAAAAGAATGTCGTAGAGTCCCTTTTCCGCACGATCCTCAACATTCCTGATAAGACGAAGGATAACGTTAAAGCTAGAGCCGATCAACAGGAAATTTGTCATAGACCACGTCTAAACATGAAGCCTCCCACAGGCGGTCAAAAAAATTGGTTCAAGCCAGATGCTGACTTTGTCCTTAAACCGCCAAAAAAAGGAAGTACTTATCTGGATGAAACACATTTTGAAGTTCACCGATGGTTATGCATCGAATATAAGTAAGGGAGTCAACCTTTCAACGGGCAGAGTGACCGGCCTGAAGAGTCATGACTACCATGTATGGATTGAGAGGATAATGCCAGTGATGGTTCAAGGCTATGTCCCCGAGCATGTCTGGCGAGTGCTTGCCGAGCTAAGCCATTTCTTTCGCACGCTCTATGCTAAAGACGTAAGTAAAGACGTGATCGAGCAATTGCATAAGAAGGCACCAGAGTTGATAGTCAAGCTAGATAAGATCTTTCCGCCAGGCTTCTTTACTCCGATGACACATCTCATTCTGCACCTCGCGAACGAGGTATTGTTGGGGGGCCTGTGCATAATCGTTGGCAATACGGCCCTGAGCGACAGAACAAGCATCTCTGACAAAAATGTGGAAACAAAGCTAAGATTAAAGCTTCCATAGCTGAGGCATTTATCCTAGAGGAGGTGTCAGACCTCAGGACATCGTACTATCCAGACCACGTTCCCCATCTGCATAACAAGGTGCCTCGATACAATATAGAAGAGCCCAAGTATCAACCCAGGCTTCATCTATTCAACGTGCAAGGTGGCAGGGCTGGGGCCTCGAAATCTTATAACATGCCACGACAAGAGTGGGAGGACCTCATGTTCTACATCTTGCACAACATCAAGGAAGTTGAGGAAGTGTGGATGAGGTAATACCACTACACCATTCCTTTATGTCTTCCACAACTTCCTCAACTTCCTTGATGTAGTGGTATTTATATGTTCACTTAGTCCCGGTCTAACACCGCATTTCTTCTTTTAGTGATTTCGTTCAACAGGAATGGACGGGAATGAATCCTCCTACTGAGGCGGAGGCACTTATTCTTCTCCGTCATGGAAACCGTGGACGTAAAAATTTTGTTGGTTGGTTCATGGAGAAAGTAATTTTCGACATTCCCCTATTAAAATACATTTATTACTTAACTAAACTAATGCACTCACCAATTTCAATTATACTTGTAGGGAAAAGATCCGAACATATCTATGGATGATGAATTGAGATGGGTTTCCATGGGTTTTGACCATGCCGTCATGATATGTAAAAAGTATGATGTGAATGGGTATCTCTTCCATACAGAGGAGCACCAGAACAGCCGGCCTGATCCCAAAACTATAAATACTGGAGTGTACACCCCCGGTCAAAATTCAGTAGACTACTACGGACGGGTACAAAATATATACGAGATTACATTCCGCAAAGGGCGCGAAACCCTAAGTCTTCCTGTGTTCAAATGTCGATGGTTCGATCTGCGGGAGGGGCAAAGGCATACGCCTTCCATTGGTTTGGTCGAAGTTAAACCATCAACTGTCTATGCAGGAGCCGATCTCTTCATTGCGGCTACCCAAGCTACACAAGTTTATTATCTTCCTTACCCCATGCCAGAAATAGTACCTAAAGGGTTGGGAAGTTGTGTTCAAGGTGTCGCCACATGGTAAGCTTCCGGACCCGAATGAAGACGATTACTACAATATTAACCCCATGACATACGAGGGAGTGTTCTATCAAGAGCAACCTGATGATGATGTGGTTAGAAACAATGACGCTAGACCATTGGGTGATGATGATGTGGATCCAACCGCCGACGATGCACGGAATGATGGTGAGACCATTGTCAATGAAAATGACATACTTATGCTAGAAAAGTTAAACGAAGAGGCTGACAACGAGGAAGAGCCTCCACCTCCGTCAGACAACGAAAATGATATGATTGATAGTGATGATGAGACCGACCGAGAAAGAGGTTACAACAATGATGATTCGTATGGGTTCTAGCAGATGTACGTTTAAAGTTTTTTATTAATGTGTTTAGGAATATGCCTTTTTATGCTTTTTATTAATGTTTTAAGAATATGCCTTTTTATGTTTTTTATTAATGTGTTTATTATTTCTTATTATTATGCCTTTCGTACTAATTGTTTATTCTCTTTTCAATGCAGGTTCGTGGAACATGGGAAAGGGGAAGGCCGACGGCGTGGGTTTCCTACGCAAGGTCGTAAGTCGGAGTGGTCGAGCACGTAATCCTCCCCCCGACTACTTGACGATGACTCCTCACAAGGAGGTCGAGGGAGAGGTACCCCTAGAGGAGGAGGGGGCGGGGGGAGAGCGCCTAGAGGGCGAGGAGGTGGTGGGAGGGCCACTACAGGGGGGCGCGGCCAGAAAGAGCGCACCCTCACCGACCTAGGGGTATTGTCTTTGAGGCACTCCTCTAGTGAGTTACCCTCCTCTAGCTCGGTACCCTCTGACGAGGAGGAGGAGGAGGAGGAGGAGGAGGTTCGGGAGGAGGAGGTTAGGGAGGGGGATGAGGAGGAGGAGGAGGTAGGCGAGGAGGAGGCATGCGAGGAGGAGGGTGGTGGCGGGGATGATGGTGGTGGTGGGGATGATGGTGGTGGCGGGGATGATTGTGGTGTCGGGCAAGGGGTTGGCAACAAGGGATGGCTGCGTGGTAACGCAAAGCTACCAAAACAGATTCCTGCTACCGAGGAGCAGAAGTGGCTCATTGAGCCCACGGGGAAAGAGTAAGTGGCACTTTATAATTCCATTCTTTTGCTTGTCACATGCTCATTCCGATAGTTCTTTATTTTGCTTGCCACATGCTAATATTTCATTCTTTTGCAGCAACTGGATATATCCTAAAGGGGCCCGTATTCCCAATGGCCTCATCACCGTCTTGCTAAAGGTACACTGGCCGGGGCTGTACTGTCCTGATCCAGTCAGGCATCCAGACCGTCGGGTTTTGGCCACGAGCTGGGACCACTGGGAAGCGGCCCTCCACGCGGACCATGAAACCCATGCCAAGGCCGTGATCACTAATTTCTGGGTGAGTTCTCTTCAGAAGGACAAGTCCATTCTGGTTTCATGAATGAATTAACTCATGGCTTCTTCCATTTCTTGTTTCACTAATGATTGTAGAAATACTATCGAGTTCTTCCGGAGCGCAAGGCCACTGCCGACCAGATTGTTCTGCGCCAAGCCAAGAAGAAGGCGCGTCAGCTTCAGTACGAGGTGCGCTGGGTCGCCATATCGCATACTACCACGACGCTCTTGGTATGAAGATGACCAAGGAAGAAGCGCGAAAGGAGGACATTACCTTGGATAGGGACGAGTACTTGGCGTAAGTATGAAAGATTTTTCATTCCGATGTTTTTGGTCCATTTCACCGTTTCGTGTTTACATGCCATTATGCTTTCATTATGTAGGTGTGTCCAAATTGGTGTTATGGAAAGGACGAGTCCTGGGCTGCATTGGTGGATCTGTGGTGTGATAAGGATGGAGCCTGGGCGGCTACAAGCCTTAAAATCAAGGCTAACCGAGGGAAGGAGGGAGTACATGCACAGGGAAACCGGAACCACTTTCTCCACAAGAACCTGCACGTATGACTGACCTCATTAAACAATCTTCTTGTTCCATTTACTGTCACTTTCTTATGTATGACTAACCTCTTTTTGGTGGTGCAGGAGGAGAAACAAAAGCGGCCACTCTCACACATGGAGGCGTGGGAGATCGCCCATACGCGGAGGAATCCCAAGCCTGGCGAGGCCAAGTACTACGGCAAGACCGCGAAGAAGAAGCAGGCCTACTCCAATGAGTATCTGAGGTTACATCCTGGCACATCTGACCCCATTAGTGCGGATCTGGACGAGAGGGTGGTGGTGGGCATGGGGCCCAAGAAGCACGGTCGGGAGTCGATTCTGGATGCTGTGATCACTCCTTCTATCTCCTACACATAGCTTCGAGCTACCGACCCGAGTCTGAGCTAGCGCACGAGCACGCCCATGACTAGTGCGCAGTCATAGTCCCTCTTTCAGGAGTGGCAAACGGTAAGTATTTCCCCGCTTATCTTCGTTGCTTACTTTATTTTCCACATTGAGATGTTTTATGAGTTCCATCATGTCATACCGTAGGCCTACTTAGAGTACACACGCCAGGAGACCTTGGCGTGGCACACGAGCCTTTTTGCATTGCAGGAGCAGAACAATCGCAGGATGCAGCGCGTTCTTGAGGAGATGGCGGCCGGACGGGTTCCTCAACTGGAAGCAGCACCACCTACTCCGGCACAACCAGTGCTGCTTACGCTTGAGGAGTTTGTGGCACAACGCTTGGGCCCGTCGCCGGTTAGTACATCCCCAAACTATTCACCCAAAGCATACTGTTTATTCAACACAATCATATATATCCCCTTAACATATCTTTTCAACATCCAGGGAACCAGTGGATCTACCGTTGGTGGTGGTGCTGGTGTTGGCATCACTCCCAAGTCACAGACCCGGTCACTCCAATCCATGGGGCCGGTGGCGGTGCCGGTCTTGGCGGTAGTGCTGCCACTAGCACTGATGACTTAGGCTTCGGCGGACTTGGCGGTGGTGGTGGATGTCCTCTTTAGATACTTATGTTCTTTTAGAAGACTTGTGCTCTTTTATGGTCTTTTAGATGACTTGTGTGCTTCTTTAGATACTTGTATCTTCTTTGAGATGATGCTTATGATTGTGATGATACTTATATTGTTGTGATGCTGTTGGTTGTCATGATATTTATATATGTATACCTGCTGTGAATTTTAATTGATATCATATGTATATCTGCTGTGATTTTGAATTGAAATCAAACAGGGATAAAAGGGAAAAACTCAGACATATATCATAGGGCACCCACGAGCTACCAGTGGGCGACATGTGTCACCCATGCCGACGGCCTAGCCATAGGCATAGGTTTAGAACTATGCCTACGGCCTAGCCGTCGGCATAGGTGACACGTGTCGCCCACCTCTAAGAGCCACTAGGGGGCGACACGTGGCAGCTCTATGCCGATGGCTAGGCCGTCGCCATAGAGGCGCCATGTGGCCGCTTATGTGTGGTCAGCACTTGACGGCGGCGCCGACAGTCACCGTTATGCACGGAGCGTTGCCGACGGCCCGTCCGTCGGCATAGTTGTACGGACGCCGTCGGCATAGTCATCTATGCCGACGACCAATCTATGCCGACGGGCCCCTGGGGTACGCCGACGCATATGTTGCCGATGGCCCTATGCCGACGACCCTATGCCGACGGGGGCCGTCGGCATAGACCTATGCCGACGGGAATCGGTTCTATGCCGACGGCCTGCATTGGGGCTCAGTGTGGTAGTGTTTGGTGAAGGAATAAAAAATATACAAAAAAGTAAAATCTAGAGGGTGTTATGTGCAAATTTGAAGCTAATATGATTTTAGTTCTTTCAAATTTGAAAATATGATATAGAACAGAATCCTTTCAAGATTTTGATCCTAAAACATATAAAGTTTGTCAAAATGGATGAAGTATGAATTACTTGTGATTCTGACAAAGTATAAGGACCTATTGTCAAAAGTACATGGGGTTGTATTTTAAACATATTAAAAAACTGAAACAAACTGGATATTCATAATCTATGAAAAAAAACATACACCAAATTGATATGTAATTTATATATGTTTATGTTTAGATAAGTCAGATTTAAATTAATCAAATTCAAACTTTTTTGAAAGGAGAATATGATTTAAAATTCAAAAATAATAGAGAAAAATACTATGCCATCGGTCGTCGTCAGGGCCGCTCGCATAGATCTAACGTAGTCAGCCACCCGTTAGCCAACGGCCCCCCAGGGCCACATGTCTGGACCTATGCCAACAGCCACCCTCAGCCTATAAGGAGCTTTGCCGACGACCACTTGTATGCCGACGACAGCCACCGACATATCCCGAGCTTTGCCTATGGTTTTACTCTGGCCGTCAGCTTACGGGTAGGTATGTCGATGGCCCCACTATAAAGCCATCGACATATCTTTTGCCGTCGGCATATAGGGTATTTCCTCTAGTGTGTTGTTGGAGAACCCTTCTCACCGTGATTGTGATATCAAGAGATGGGTGGTGTATATATGGTTCATGGTTGCTGTTGTAGCTTGTTGACAATTGTTTTGATAATTCCAGAGTTTTTCTTTACTCCACCGTGGTTTATATCTCCGGTCTTTTGTGACTTTTCTAATTGTCGGTATGATTTTGTGCGTGTGTGTGTTGTTGTGGTTGGTTGTGTGCGTTCTAACTATATAGAGGCCAGATGTGCATTCATTAGGTTTATAAAATCCACCATTGTAAAAACTATTGCGAAAGTGCAAGGATCCGCCCTCGCCCGACTTATCCGACCCGCTCCCGCGAGCGCGGGGGGGGGGGGGGAACCCTACCGCGGCCGCCGCCAGCCCCTTCCCTTCCTCGATCTCCTTCCCCACCGCCACCAGAGCGCGCCGCCGGGCAAAGCCTGGTCGGCGCTGGCGGCGGCGGACCTTCTTCTCCCTTCACACGGGGCCGGCTGGCGCGGGGCAGTCACCTTGGGTGGGGGCGTGGCGCTGGGCAGGGCGCGGCGGCGCGGGAACGGCGGTCTTCCCAGCGACGGCGGCGGCGCGCGGGGTGCTGCAGGGGTAGGCGGAGTGTGCCTGCGCATGGTGGGCGGCATCGGGGCTGTGGTGGTCCGATCCAGATCTGGCGGGCTGCTACTCCGGCCAACCGTTCTCGCGGGCGGCGCGGGCTGACGCGGCGTGGTCCGGTCGTCTCCGGCGGTGCTTGGGTGCTGGAGATGGCCGAAGCAGGGGCTTGCTGTAGCGACCACGATCCGAATGGTCCGAAGTCTCTATGCTCCGTGTCATCCCTAGATCGGTAATGCTAACACACATAGTACTTGAAGGATTTATAACAGAGTGGCAATCACACACTTATTACATCGAATGTCTCAAACGAGAACTTAATACAAAAGTATATGGCATAAGGCCATCTAACAAAATAACAGTGGAAGGCTTGGAAGATAAGTGAGTCCATCAACTCCAACGGCATAGCTGAGTGCATGACAAACGACCTAGCGCACCTTACTCTTCTTCTAAAAAGTCTGCAACGTAAAATGTTGCAGTCCGAAACAGGTCAACACATGGAATATGCTGGCAAGATAACACAGTAGAGCAAGTAACAGAATACACTATATGCATATTTGGCTGGTGGAGGCTCTAAGGTTTAAGTTTTTGCATAAAGGCAATTTTTCCCTACAACAAAGGAATAACTTTTATTTTAACTATCATGGTAGTTGAAACATCATTGAGAAGGTACCTCCAACTCAATCCCAATTAAAGTAGTCATCATTAACCCAACAAATTTATTTTAGAGTGATGAGATCAACCAATAATTCAAGTATCAGATACTCAAGACGTCCATAACCGGGGACACGGCTAATCATGATTAGTTTGTACACTCTGTAGAGGTTTGCGCACTTTTCCCCACAAGACTCGATCTCCTACATTGGATTTCTCGCACTGCATGGTGTTTGAGAAACGGATGGCCGAGACACAGTCTTTCAGAAGCATTTACTCTTTACCCCGGGTGGACCCGTACACCTACTTTCCCCTACATCTGCTAGTCCACCACTGAAAGAGCTCACACAAATTACTCATACTATGACAGAGCCCATAATGGCATTGTGGCTGCACACGGAAGTTTCTAGCATGAATTGTTTTATGATCCCTTTGAGCCTGGGTGGCATTCCATAGGATGATCTCAGGGTTCCTCCGGGATTTCCTAGGACAACACTGGATTCTCCAGGTGCCCTGCAACTAATCCACCCAGATGTGTATTAAAGTAGCCACCTTAAGTTGAATCATTAATTAACAACTCACATCTGTCATGGATACTCTCAAACCCAATCCACGTCTACGAGCATAGCATAGCAACCTAAGCATAACGTAGAAGTAACTCCCAGGGGTTTGAAAATAATGAAGGTAATAGGTTCTACCTCAATCTACTTCCCAGACCCACAAATTAAGAGATCCTACTCATGCAATGTGTGAAGGTTTGGTCTAATGCATAAAAAAACTTGGTAATAAAGGGTATGATCAAAGTGTTACTTGCCTTGCTGATGATTCGCAAAACCTAGGGACTCATAGTAGCACGCTTCGCACTCCGGGAATTATATCACAATCAAACAATAGCATACATAAGCAATCCAGCAAAGATGCACAGGGAAAACTCCAAACAAGAAGATCTAACCAGAAAGTTCAACTTAAGAACTCCGGTTTGCAAAAAGAATCAAATCAAACGGAGCAACCAAACTCAAATTGCGAAAGAAACAAGATCCGTTTACTAATTTGATCTAAAGTCAAATTTTATAGTAGCAAAACCTTGTTCAAGTTGGTTAAACGGACAGAGGGCTTCGAGACGAAGATCTGGGCGCTTGAATCGCCTGATTCCGACCTTCGAGCGAAAAGAAAAACTAATAATAAGATCAAGACAGAAATCGCGATCGAAATAATCGCGCAAAACCCTGAAAAAGAAAAACTGACGAACAGGCTAACGAACGAATATTCGTTATCTGTGACTAACGGGCGAACAACGTTCGTTAAAATGAATGTATGGACGAACGTCCGCCATTTAACTAAACCAAAAAAACCGAACCAATCTATTAAAAAAACAGATCTAGGGTTTACTAAAACCGAATGGTTTAAAAAAAACCGGCGGCGGCTCGGGACGTCGTCTACCTCGTAGACGGCGGGCTCCGGCGGCGGTCGGCGCGAGGTGGGCGGCGGGGCGGCTCCGGCGGCGGCGGGGCGCGAGCAGGCGCGGCGCGGGCGGGCGGCGGCGCGAGCAGGCAGTGGCGGCGGGCTAGGGTTTCGGCGGCGGGACTGGTGGGCTACGGCTGCTTCGGGCCTCGCCTTTTAAAGGGGCCGGCTAGAGGAGTCCTAGTCGGGTACGGCCCGACTAGGTCGGTTGACTTTTTATTCTAAATAGTCCTAGCGTACTAAAACAGACGAAGAAAAATACTAAACGGACTACAAAAATTTTGAAATAAATTTTCACCGTCCTCTAATAATATTTAAGACAAAGTGAACATTTTTCCCAGACCTAAATGCAATTTTGAAAAACACACATTTTTCCTATGCAAATAAAATCACAAATAAATCCGAAAAAATACCAAAATGATTTTTATATTTTTCCTCCAATATCTCTTTTATTTTGGAGAATTCATATTATCTCCGCTCATATATTTTATTAGGAAATATTTTTTTAGGAGAGAAAACCAATTAAAACCAAAGTGATCCGTACCGGTATTTGAGAAAACTCAAATACGAAAACGATAAAATCCCCAACTCTCTCCGTGGGTCCTTGAGTTGTTTAGAATTTTCGAGGATCGCGAGCACACAAAAGCAATAAAATATGCAATGCAATATGATCTATGTATAACATTCCAAATTTAAAATTTTGAGATGTTACACGTGCCATGGTGGGGTGGCCGGCGCAGTCTGCGGCTGGGCTTGGCTCTCCCTGTGGTGCAGGTCGGTTTGGCGGCGCGGGGCTCCCCTAGGGGTCCCGGCATGGATGTGGGCTACCACGGCGTGGTGGTGGCTCATGGCGGTGGTTTGGTGCGTTCAAGGCGGCGTCTGGACATCTCCGGCGTCGGCCCGTTGGTGTGCAGCCTGTGTCGACCTTCGATCCTTCTTCTCGGTCGTCCTCCGCTATCTTCGTCGATGGTTGGCCCTTCCCCAGCTGTGGTCCATCACTCGTCTCGCACTGGGTAGCAGGATCGAGCTCGTCTCGCGCCCAGTAGCAGGACTGACCTTGTCTCTCGACCGGCAGCAGGACCGAGCTCGTCTCGCGCCCGGCAGCAGGACTATGCTCGTCTTCGCGCCCGGCAGCAGGACCGAGCTCGTCTCGCGCCCGGTGTCGCAGAACGGGGCGATGAAGGCCAGTTTTGGCCGGCCGATTTGGTCTCGGCACTAGGGGAAACCCAGGAGTGAGAAAGGCCGGTCCTTTCCGATCGTGTCTTTGGTTGGGGTAGCGGCGGATCTCGAGTGAGGTGGTGTCAAGGTCTTGGATGTCGGGGCGGCGGCCCTGGTGGGTGTGTGTGTGTGTGTGTGT
>LR738709.1:76608472-76657301 GCA_902687465.1 Secale cereale
GGGGGGGGGGGGGGTCCACGTGACTCTTGGGCAGAGCCCGTGGCTTGGTGCTGCCCGGTTGCCACGGTCATGTGGGCGGCGTGATAGTCAGGGTGTGGCGTTTGGTGGCGGTGAATGGTGGCCGGGGTGAAAACCTGCTCTATCTTCGGAAGGACCGGCGGCGGCGAAACTCGTTCCCTCCTTGAAGGCATCGTCGCGACTCTCATTGCTCGTCGTGTTGCTCTAGGGGAAACTCTAATCCTCGGATCGGACGGTGACGGCGCACCGGTGTCGTCCCCTTCCTGAAGGTGCCGTCTTGGAGCCCACGATCCGTCATATGCGGCTTCACCTCTTCGCGTAGTGCTAGGGATGGTGTTGCTCCGTTCAACGCCTATATATCCTGCCTTGGGTGTGTATGTGTGTCTGTTTTGGAGGAGTGTTTGTACCGGGTGCTGTTGATCATTGCTTTATATATAAAGCGAGGTGAAAGTTTTTTTTTATAAAAACTATTGCAGATTACATGGAGTCTGACCATCTCATGTATACGTAGTAATTCCCGCTCTCCTAATCTTTCAGTGACGATGCGTTCCCGTTTATAACTAACTTATAAATATGCAGATGTTCATCACGTGGCCACGAGCATTATAGTACATCCTGACAAGGATCGATAATAGCTGTTCACTAGACGACGCTTAACTATTTGAATGGGCGAGCATGGTGATCAGTTTTTATTAGTTTTCTGTTAGACTCGGAAGAGCGGAGACCATCTTCGGTTATGCTCTCGCAAGGTAGTACTTGAATGCCCTGTCAAGGAACTTGCGTGTCGGTGTTTTGGACATCTACATTTAACTTGTGACGAGGACAGCGAAGGACGTCAACGGAATCTTGTTCAGTTCTTGAGTTCTTTATTTGACTCGAAAGAACTGACACTTCTTGATCGTCTTCTCTATTTGATCAAATTAAGAGGAAGTTGCACGGCAACATGCATCGTGGTCGACTCCGATCGATCGAACGTGCCATCATGTGTTGCTATGACATAATGTTGCTAGATGCAAGGCATCGATTTGATCTCTGCCAGACTACTTGTTATCAAAACCTAATCGAGGTGATTTTAGCAAAACAGTGTTAAGACACAATTATTTTATGCTTTACACAGTGGTCTGATTTACGTTAACTTGTGTCTGTTGTAACTTGTACTCTCTCCGTTCCAAAATATTTATCTTTCTAGACATTTCAAATGGGTACAACATACGGATGTATGTAGACATATTTTAGAGTGTAGATTCACTCATTTTGCTTCGAATGTAGTCACTTGTTGAAATCTCTAGACAAATATTTAGGAACGGAGGGAGTATTATGTGAGAGGTATATTGGATGGCTTACCAATAAAAAAAAGTCAGACTGCGAACCAACCTGTGGTTGGATGGTAAAATGGGCAGTGGTATTTCACGCCCATCAGGGTTCAAGTCATGATGCTCTCATTATTCCTGTATTTATTTGAGGATTTCCGGCGATGTGCTTTAAGTGGGAGGAGACGTTCCCGTCAACAACGAGGCGCCTACAGCGACTTCGTAAATCTTAAGATGATATGCCGGCTCAGTCTATCAGAGGCCCTCATAAGGGTAGGGTGCGTGTGTGTGTTTATAGGATGAATGTATGCGTGTATGTATGAGCGCTTGCGTCTGTACTGTGTTTTAAAAAGCCAGACAATAAAATCCCACCAAATATCAAAACACATTACATGGTAAATTTTACCATAACTCAACACACAACACAAGTTGGTGTCCCTTTTGCGCGTGCTTGATGTCTGGTGAAGGAGACTTTCGGTAGTGTCCGAAAGGAAATGAAGCAACTTACGAAGAAGCTGACAGAAGGAAAAACATAACAACTAACAAAAAAGAGTGTTCTCCAGTTTTGATCCCGAGTTCATGTGATCTTGGGTGAACAGAAAAATGAAAAGAAAATTAAAAATTCCATTTTTTGTGTGAAATCTTGACAAAAGTTTGGATACATTGCAAAATTTCAAAACCAAATGACATTCAAGGACAATCTGGCAAAAAATAAAAGCGATGCTCGAAAATGTTATTTTCAAATGCATTTTGGAGCATCAATTTTGTTATTTTTGCCATGTTTTCCACGAATGTCATTTCGTGTTTAAATATTGCAAGCTGTTAAAACTTATGTCAACGTTTCACACATGTTTGTTTGATTTTTTATTTTCTTTAGATTTTACTGTTCACCTGAGCTCACCTCGGGATTATAACAACACTTTCGCTATATAACCAGATTATATAGATCCACATTAGGATCGATCCCCACATATCCACTATCTCCTCATGTCACTCACGGAATGTAATAACCAAGAGAGGTGCATCGATGCTCACTTAGGTTGAGGAACTTATTAATCCGCATGATGGGTATTGAGATGAAGTGTTGATTAGAGATATATTCTCCCCGCTTGATGCCAATAGGATTCTAGATTCTGTTAGAAGCTCGTGGAAGACTTTGTTAATTAGCTTTATACACGGCCGGGAACGTCCTCAGTCCGATCGACGTATCACTGAGAATTTGAACGTCAGTTCTGGCACCGATGTGGTGGTATTCTCACGACAGATGCCACGGGATGTCTTATCTCATGTGGTTAGGCGCCGATGAGCGCCGACGGTGTCTGGAGGCGAGATTAGGTATGCGCACTAATGAACACAGAGACGTACCCAGGTTCAAGACCCTCCGATGGAGGTAACACCCCTAGTCTAGCAAGGATCACTATGATCAACACTAGGTGTACATGGATGTGAAGGAAATATGCCCTAGAGGCAATAATAAAGATGTTATTTGTATTTCCTTATATCATGATAAATGTCTTTTATTCATGCTAGAATTGTATTAACCGGAAACTTAGTACATGTGTGGATACATAGACAAAACAGTATGTCCCTAGTATGCCTCTACTAGACTAGCTCATTGATCAAAGATGGTTATGTTTCCTAGCCATAGACATGAGTTGTCATTTGATCAACGGGATCACATCATTAGGAGAATGATGTGATGGACAAGACCCATCCGTTAGCATAGCACTATGATCGTTTAGTTTAACTGCTATTGCTTTCTTCATGACTTATACATGTTCCTATGACTATGAGATTATGCAACTCCCGAATACCGTAGGAACACCTTGTGTGCTATCAAACGTCACAACGTAACTAGGTGATCATAAAGATGCTCTACAGGTGTCTCCGAAAGTATTCGTGGTGTTGGCATAGATCAAGATTAGGATTTGTCACTCCGAGTGTCGGAGAGGTATCTCTGGGCCCTCTCGGTAACACACATCATAATAAGCCTTGCAAGCAAAAGGACTAATGAGTTAGTCACGAGATGATGTGTTACGGAACGAGTAAAGAGACTTGCCGGCAACGAGATTGAACTAGGTATAAAGATACCGACGATCGAATCTCGGGCAAGTAACATACCGTTTGACAAAAGGAACAACGTATGTTGTTATGCGGTTCTGACCGATAAAAGATCTTCTTAGAATATGTAGGAGCCAATATGAACATCCAGGTTCCGCTATTGGTTATTGACCAGAGATGAGTCTCGGTCATGTCTACATAGTTCTCGAACCCGTAGGGTCCGCACGCTTAACGTTTGATGACGATCGGTATTATGAGTTTTTGAGTATTGATGTACCGAAGGTAGTTCGGAGTCCCGGATGAGATCACGGACATGACGAGGAGTCTCGGAATGTCCGAGACATAAAGATTGATATATTGGACGGCTATATTCGGACACCGGAAGTATACCGGAAAAGTTTCGGATTTATCGGGAATGCCGGAGGGGGTTACCGGAACCCCCTACGAGAGGGGATGGTCCATAGTGGGCCTAAAGGGTGAGAGAGAGGCAGCCCATAGGGCTGGCCGGCGCCCCCACCTAGGAATCCTAGTTGGACTAGGATTGGGGGGGCGCCACCTCTCCTATTCCTTTCCCCCTTCTTCCTTTCGGTGAATCCTACTAGGAATAGGATTGCAATCCTATTCCTAGTAGGAGTCCCCTCCCTAGCCGCACCATAGAGGTTGGCCGGCCCCTCCTCCCTTGCTCCTTTATATACGGGGGCAGGGGGCACCCAAAGACACACAAGTTGAATTGTTTTAGCCGTGTGCGGTGCCCCCCTCCACAGAATCACACCTCGGTCGTACCATCGCGGAGCTTAGGCGAAGCCCTGCGCCGGTGAACACATCATATCCGTCACCACGCCGTCGTGCTGACGAAACTCTCCCGTGAAGCTCAACTGGATCAAGAGCTCGTGGGACGTCATCAAGCTGAACGTGTGCTGAACGCGGAGGTGCCGTACGTTCGGTGCTTGATCGGTTGGATCGCGAAGAAGTTCGACAACATCAACCGCGTCACTTGACGCTTCCGCTCCCGGTCTACGAGGGTACGTAGACACACTCTCCCCTCTCGTTGCTATGCATCTGGTAGATAGATCTTGCGTGATCGTAGGAAAATTTTAAAATACTACGTTCCCCAATAGTGGCATCATGAGCCAGGTCTATGCGTAGATGATATGCACGAGTAGAACACAATGAGATTGTGGACGATACTAGTCATACTGCTTACCAGCATGTCATACTTTGCTTCGGCGGTATTGTGAGATGAAGCGGCCCGGACCGACATTACGCGTACGCTTACGCGAGACTGGTTTCACCGTTACGAGCACTCGTTGCTTAAAGGTGACTGGCGGGTGTCTGTCTCTCTCACTTTAGCTGAATCAAGTGTGGCTACGCCCGGTCCTTGTGAAGGTTAAAACAGCACATACTTGACGAAACATCGTTGTGGTTTTGTATGCGTAGGTAAGAACGGTTCTTGCTAAGCCCGTAGCAGCCACGTAAAACTTGCAACAAACAAAGTAGATGACGTCTAACTTGTTTTTGCAGGGCATGTTGTGATGTGATATGGTCAAGACATGATGAGTTATACGATTTTGTATGAGATGATCATGTTTTGTAAAGTTATCGGCAACTGGCAGGAGCCATATGGTTGTCGCTTTATTGTATGAAATGGAATCGCCATGTAATTGCTTTACTTTATCACTAAGCGGTAGCGATAGTCGTGGAAGCAATAGTTGGCGAGACGACAACGATGCTACGATGAAGATCAAGGTGTCAAGCCGGTGACGAAGGTGATCATGACGGTGCTTTGAAGATGGAGATCAAAAGCACAAGATGATGATGGCCATATCATGTCACATATTTTGATTGCATGTGATGTTTATCTTATTATGCTTCTTATTTTGCTTAGAACGACGGTAGCATTATAAGATGACCCCTTACTAAATTTCAAGGTATAAGTGTTCTCCCTGAGTATGCACCGTTGCGAAAGTTCGTCGTACCGAGACACCACGTGATGATCGGGTGTGATAAGCTCTACGTTCAAATACAACGGGTGTAAGCCAGTTTTGCACACGCAGAATACTCGGGTTAAACTTGACGAGCCTAGCATATACAGATATGGCCTCGGAACACTGGAGACCGAAAGGTCGAGCGTGAATCATATAGTAGATATGATCAACATAAGATGTTCACCATTGAAAACTACTCCATCTCACGTGATGATCGGACATGGTTTAGTTGATTTGGATCACGTGATCATTTAGATGACCAGAGGGATGTCTATCTAAGTGGGAGTTCTTTAAATTAATATGATTAAACTGAACTTTAATTTATCATGAACTTAGTCCTGATAGTTTTTGCATATCTATGTCGTTGTAGATCAATGGCCCGTGCTACCGTTCCTTTGAATTTTAATGCATTCCTAGAGAAAGCTAAGTTGAAAGATGATGGTAGCAATTACACGGACTGGGTCCATAACCTGAGGATTATCCTCATTGCTGCACAGAAGAATTATGTCCTTGAAGCACCGCTAGGTGACAAGCCCCCTTCCGCTGATGCAGACGCTTTGAACGTCTGGCAGTCGCGGTCTGATGACTACACGATAGTTCAGTGTGCCATGCTTTACGGCTTAGAACCGGGACTTCAACGACGTTTTGAACGTCATGGAGCATATGAAATGTTCCAGGAGTTGAAGTTAATATTTCAAGCAAATGCCCGAATTGAGAAATATGAGATTTCCAATAAGTTCTACAGCTGCAAAATGGAGGAGAATAGTTCTATCAGTGAACACTTGCTCAGAATGTCTGGGTACTACAATCATATGACTCAACTTGGTTGCAATGTTGACGAGGATAGTGTTATTGATAGAGTTCTTCAATCACTGCCACCAAGCTATAAAGGCTTCGTGATGAACTATAACATGCAAGGGATGCAAAAGACAACTCCCGAGCTCTTCGCTATGCTCAAAGCTGCGGAGGTAGAAATCAAAAAGGAGCATCAAGTGTTGATGGTTAACAAGACCACTAGTTTCAAGAAAAAGGGCAAGGGAAAGAAAGGGAACTTCAAAAAGAATAGCAAGTCAGTTGCTACTTCAACGAAAAAACCCAAATCTGGAGCCAAGCCTGAAACTGAGTGCTTCTACTGCAAGGGGACTGGACACTGGAAGCGGAACTGCCCCAAGTATTTGGCGGATAAGAAGGATGGCAAGGTGAACAAAGGTATATGTGATATACATGTTATTGATGTGTACCTTACTAATTCTCGTAGTAGTACCTGGGTATTTGATACCGGTTCGGTTGCTAATATTTGTAACTCGAAACAGGGACTACGGATTAAACGAAGATTAGCTAAGGACGAGGTGACGATGCGCGTGGGAAACGGTTCCAAAGTCGATGTGATCGCCGTCGGCACGCTACCTCTACATCTACCTTCGGGATTAGTTTTAGACCTAAATAATTGTTATTTGGTGCCAGCGTTGAGCATGAACATTATATCTGGATCTTGTTTATTGCGAGACGGTTATTCATTTAAATCAGAGAATAATGGTTGTTCCATTTTGATGAATAATATCTTTTATGGTCATGCACCCTTAAAGAGTGGTCTATTCTTACTAGATCTTGATTGTAGTGATACACATATTCATAATATTGAAACCAAAAGATGCAAGGTTAATAATGATAGTGCAACTTATTTGTGGCACTGCCGTTTGGGTCATATTGGTGTAAAACGCATGAAGAAACTCCATGAAGATGGACTTTTGGAATCACTTGATTATGAATCACTTGGTGCTTGCGAACCATGCCTCATGGGCAAGATGACTAAAACTCCGTTCTCCGGAACTATGGAGCGAGCAACAGATTTGTTGGAAATCATACATACTGATGTATGTGGACCAATGAGCGTTGATGCTCGCGGCGGGTATCGTTATTTTCTGACCTTCACTGATGATTTGAGCAGATATGGGTATATCTACTTAATGAAACACAAGTCTGAAACATTTGAAAAGTTCAAAGAATTTCAGAGTGAAGTAGAGAATCATCGTAACAAGAAAATAAAGTTCCTACGATCTGATCGTGGAGGAGAATATTTGAGTTACGAGTTTGGTCTTCATTTGAAACAATGTGGAATAGTTTCACAACTCACGCCACCTGGAACACCACAACGTAATGGTGTGTCCGAACGTCGTAACCGTACTTTATTGGATATGGTGCGATCTATGATGTCTCTTACCGATTTACCACTATCGTTTTGGGGTTATGCTTTAGAGACAGCTGCATTCACGTTAAATAGGGCACCATCTAAATCCGTTGATACGACGCCTTATGAACTATGGTTTAGCAAGAAACCAAAATTGTCGTTTCTTAAAATTTGGGGCTGCGATGCTTATGTGAAAACACTTCAACCTGATAAGCTCGATCCCAAGTCGGAAAAATGTGTCTTCATAGGATACTCAAAAGAGACTGTTGGGTACACCTTCTATCACAGATCCGAAGGCAAAATATTCGTTGCTAAGAACGGATCCTTTCTAGAAAAAGAGTTTCTCTCGAAAGAAGTGAGTGGGAGGAAAGTAGAACTTGATGAGGTAATTGTACCTTCTCCCATATTGGAAAGTAGTACATCACAGGAAATTGTTCCAGTGATTCCTACACCAATTAGTGAGGAAGTTGATGATAATGATCATGAAACTTCGGATCAAGTTTCTACTGAACGTCGTAGATCAACCAGAGTACGTTCCGCACCAGAGTGGTACGGCAACCCAGTTCTGGAAATCATGTTACTAGACCATGATGAACCTACGAACTATAAGGAAGCGATGATGAGCCCAGATTCCGCAAAATGGCTTGAAGCCATGAAATCTGAGATGGGATCCATGTATGAGAACAAAGTATGGACTTTGGTTGACTTGCTCGATGATCGGCAGGCCATCGAAAATAAATGGATCTTCAAGAGGAAGACCGACGCAGACGGTAATATTACTGTTTACAAAGCTCGACTTGTTGCGAAAGGTTTTCGACAAGTTCAAGGAGTTGACTACGATGAGACTTTCTCACCTGTAGCGATGCTAAAGTCTGTCCGAATCATGTTAGCAATTGCCGCATTTTATGATTATGAAATCTGGCAAATGGATGTCAAAACTGCATTCCTAAATGGATATCTCAAAGAAGAGTTGTATATGATGCAACCAGAAGGTTTTGTCGATCCAAAAGGTGCTAAAAAAGTATGCAAACTCCAGCGATCCATCTATGGACTGGTGCAAGCATCTCGGAGTTGGAATATACGCTTTGATGAGGTGATCAAAGCATATGGTTTTATACAGACTTTTGGAGAAGCCTGTATTTACAAGAAAGTGAGTGGGAGCTCTGTAGCATTTCTAATATTATATGTAGATGACATATTGTTAATTGGAAATGATATAGAATTTCTGGATAGCATAAAAGGATACTTGAATAAAAGTTTTTCTATGAAAGACCTCGGAGAAGCTGCTTACATATTAGGCATCAAGATCTATAGAGATAGATCAAGACGCTTAATTGGACTTTCACAAAGCACATACCTTGATAAGATTTTGAAAAGGTTCAAAATGGATCAGTCAAAGAAAGGATTCTTGCCTGTTTTACAAGGTATGAAGTTGAGTAAGACTCAATGCCCGACCACTGCAGAAGATAGAGAGAAAATGAAAGTCATTCCCTATGCCTCAGCCATAGGATCTATCATGTATGCAATGCTGTGTACCAGACCTGATGTGTGCCTTGCTATAAGTCTAGCAGGGGGGTACCAAAGTAATCCAGGAGTGGATCACTGGACAGCGGTCGAAAACATCCTAAAGTATCTGAAAAGAACAAAGGATATGTTTCTCGTATATGGAGGTGACAAAGAGCTCGTCGTAAACGGTTACGTCGATTCTAGCTTTGACACTGATCCGGATGACTCAAAGTCACAAACCGGATATGTATTTTTATTGAACGGTGGAGCTGTCAGCTGGTGCAGTTCCAAGCAGAGCGTCGTGGCGGGATCTACGTGTGAAGCGGAATACATAGCTGCTTCAGAAGCAGCAAATGAAGGAGTCTGGATGAAGGAGTTCATATCCGATCTAGGTGTAGTACCTAGTGCATCGGGTCCAATGAAAATCTTTTGTGACAACACTGGAGCCATAGCCTTGGCGAAGGAATCCAGGTTTCACAAGAGAACAAAGCACATCAAAAGACGCTTCAATTCCATCCGCGATCTAGTCAAGGAGGGAGACATAGAGATTTGCAAAATACATACGGATCTGAATGTTGCAGACCCGTTGACTAAGCCTCTTCCACGGGCAAAACATGATCAGCACCAAGACTCCATGGGTGTGAGGATCATCACTTTGTAATCTAGATTATTGACTCTAGTTCAAGTGGGAGACTGAAGGAAATATGCCCTAGAGGCAATAATAAAGATGTTAATTGTATTTCCTTATATCATGATAAATGTCTTTGATTCATGCTAGAATTGTATTAACCGGAAACTTAGTACATGTGTGGATACATAGACAAAACAGTATGTCCCTAGTATGCCTCTACTAGACTAGCTCATTGATCAAAGATGGTTATGTTTCCTAGCCATAGACATGAGTTGTCATTTGATCAACGGGATCACATCATTAGGAGAATGATGTGATGGACAAGACCCATCCGTTAGCATAGCACTATGATCGTTTAGTTTAACTGCTATTGCTTTCTTCATGACTTATACATGTTCCTATGACTATGAGATTATGCAACTCCCGAATACCGTAGGAACACCTTGTGTGCTATCAAACGTCACAACGTAACTGGGTGATCATAAAGATGCTCTACAGGTGTCTCCGAAAGTATTCGTGGTGTTGGCATAGATCAAGATTAGGATTTGTCACTCCGAGTGTCGGAGAGGTATCTCTAGGCCCTCTCGATAACACACATCACAATAAGCCTTGCAAGCAAAAGACTAATGAGTTAGTCACGAGATGATGTGTTACGGAACGAGTAAAGAGACTTGCCGGTAAACGAGATTGAACTAGGTATAAAGATACCGACGATCGAATCTCGGGCAAGTAACATACCGTTTGACAAAAGGAACAACGTATGTTGTTATGCGGTTCTGACCGATAAAAGATCTTCGTAGAATATGTAGGAGCCAATATGAACATCCAGGTTCCGCTATTGGTTATTGACCAGAGATGAGTCTCGGTCATGTCTACATAGTTCTCGAACCCGTAGGGTCCGCACGCTTAACGTTTGATGACGATCGGTATTATGAGTTTTTGAGTATTGATGTACCGAAGGTAGTTCGGAGTCCCGGATGAGATCACGGACATGACGAGGAGTCTCGGAATGTCCGAGACATAAAGATTGATATATTGGACGGCTATATTCGGACACCGGAAGTATACCGGAAAAGTTTCGGATTTATCGGGAATGCCGGAGGGGGTTACCGGAACCCCCTACGAGAGGGGATGGTCCATAGTGGGCCTAAAGGGTAAGAGAGAGGCAGCCCATAGGGCTGGCCGGCGCCCCACCTAGGAATCCTAGTTGTACTAGGATTGGGGGGGGGGCGCCACCTCTCCTAATCCTTTCCCCCTTCTTCCTTTCGGTGAATCCTACTAGGAATAGGATTGCAATCCTATTCCTAGTAGGAGTCCCCTCCCTAGCCGCACCATAGAGGTTGGCCGGCCCCTCCTCCCTTGCTGCTTTATATTCCGGGGCAAGGGGGCACCCAAAGACACACAAGTTGAATTGTTTAGCCGTGTGCGGTGGCCCCCTCCACAGAATCACACCTCGGTCGTACCGTCGCGGAGCTTAGGCGAAGCCCTGCGCCGGTGAACACATCATATCCGTCACCACGCCGTCGTGCTGACGAAACTCTCCCGTGAAGCTCAACTGGATCAAGAGCTCGTGGGACGTCATCAAGCTGAACGTGTGCTGAACGCGGAGGTGCCGTACGTTCGGTGCTTGATCGGTTGGATCGCGAAGAAGTTCGACAACATCAACCGCGTCACTTGACGCTTCCGCTCCCGGTCTACGAGGGTACGTAGACACACTCTCCCCTCTCGTTGCTATGCATCTGGTAGATAGATCTTGCGTGATTGTAGGAAAATTTTAAAATACTACGTTCCCCAACAGGATGCTCCCTGAGCTGTATCAATGAAGGAAGAAGAGAGCTCTAGCTCTGCTCTCTACATCAGATGTGTGTGCATGGTGAAGAGAATGAGCCGACCTCCTCCTAAGCGGGGCTGCTGGGAGGTCTTATACTTGGGTTTCCGAGGTTACAAAATGCTCGAAAAGGTGGGGTGGGCCCTGGCTGCCAGTGTCTCTGGCCTCTAGTGGGGCCTGCCGACTGCGGGGTCCTATTGGCCGTGGGGCCCATCGGTTGCTCGCCGTTGCAGCATGTAAGCCATGGCGTCATGGGGGTGGTTGGTACGATGGATTCACAGTGCCAGGCCGTCCGGGCGCTGGTCGGCCCGATCAATGGTTCCAGCGGCTTTGTAGCCACGCTCCCAACGACGTGGGGGATGTCCCACAACTGTTGCATGTATGGATGTATTTGACAGGCGCTGACCCCGCCGGCTGCTAGTTGCTGCCAGTTGCCCCGTTCGAGGCGCTACACCCAACCAACCTCCAACAGTAGGAGCCGACCGAAGGGCGAGCCGGTTTGAGGGAGCCGAGCTGCTGCGATGTTTTGAAATGTTGACTTGTTTCTTTGAGCCTACCCGGGGATCGTCCCCCTGATAGTAGCCCTTGAAGTTGTTGCGGTCCCGTGGTCTTGGGTGGAGGGCCTCCACAGGTTTCCCCCAAAAAATAGGATGCAGACGACAATCGTAGGTCTTGACGGAGGTCGCGGCCCGCACCACCTGGGACGAGGTAATGCCGGAGCCGCGGGATTGCGAATTCGTGGTGTTCGCTTGTAGCGACCAGACCTCAAACAGTCTGATCTCTGTGCATCAGTGTCATCCCTGGATCAGTAATGCTGACACGCACAGTACTTGAAGGATTTATAACAGAGTAGCAATCACACACTTATTACATCAATAGTCCAACGATGAATTTATTACAAATAATATGGCTGAAGGCCATCTAATACGATAACATTGGAAGGCTTGGAAGATAAGTGAGTCCATCAACTCCAGCAGCATCACTGAGTATAGAACCACGACCTAAAAGGCACCTTACTCGTCGTCTGAAAAGTCTGCAACATGAAACGTTGCAACCCGATAACGGGTCAGCACATGGAATATGCTGGCAAGGTAACACAAGAGAATGCAATGAAAGTAAAGCTATACTATATGCAATATGGCTGGTGGAAAGCTCTATGGTTAAGTTTTTGCGTAAAGCCAATTTTTCCCTACTTCAAAGGAATAGATTTTAATTAACTATCATGGTAGTTGAAACATCGTTGAGAAGATAGACATCCTCTCAACCCCAATTAAAGTAATCAAACCCAACAATATTAATTAGAGTAACATGATGAGATTCACATGATAATCCAAGTACTAGATACTCAAGACGTCCATAACCTGGGACACGGCTAATCATGATCAGTTTGTACACTCTGCAGAGGTTTGTGCACTTTTCCCCACAAGACTCGATCGCCTCCGTTTGGTTTCTCGCACTGCATGATGTTTGAGAAACGGATGATCGAGACACAGTCTTTCCGAAGAGGTCCCCTTAACCAGATAGATAGGCCGGTACACCTACAAAACCCACTACATCTGCTAGCCCATCATGGAAAGGTTTCCCACAACTTACTCAACTATGCCAGAGCCCATATTGGCATGTGGCTGCACACGGAAGTTTCTAGTATGAAAAATCTCATGATCCCTTTGAGCCTGGGTGGCGGTCCAAAGAAAAACATGCAATCACTGGAATATCCAGATGCCTCAATCCACCCAGATGTGTGTTAAAGTTGCCACCTTAAGTTGAACCATTAATTAACAAACTCACATCTGTCATGGATACACTCACCCAATCCACGTCTACGAGCATAGCATGTCCTAACAGCAAACGTAGAAGTAACTCCCAAATGTTTGAATGTAATGCATGTAATAGGTACTACCTCAATCTACTTCCCAGCCCCACAAGTTAATTGATCCTACTCATGCAATGTGTGAGGGTTGGACAAATGCAATGAAAACTGGGTAATTGGAAAGTATGATCAAAGTGTTACTTGCTTTGCTGATGATCCGCAAAACCTAGAGACTCAAAGTAGTAAGCGGCGCACTCTGGGTAATGTATCACAAACAAACAAGCATACAATAAGTACTCAACTAATGCACGGGTAAAACTCAAATAAGAGATCTAACCAGAAAGTTCAACTTAAGAACTCCGGTTTGCAAAAAGAATCAACTCGAAAGAGGCAACGAAACTCAAACTGCAAAAGAAACGAGCTCCGGTTTACTAGTTGGCCTAAAGTCAAGTTTTACAGTAGCCAAAACTTTGTTCCAGTTGATTAAACGTAAAGAGAGCATCGAGACGAAGATTTGGGATTTTGAATCACCTGATTCCGACTCTCGAGCGAAAAGAAAAACGAAAAACAAGATCAGGGCAAAAATCGCGATCGGAATAACCGCGAATAAATACCCCGAAAATGAAAAACGGACGAACAGGCTAACGAACGAACGTTCGCTGTCTGCGGCTAACTAACAAAAACCGTTCGTTAAAACGAACGTACGGACGAACGTCCGCTAAATAACTAAACCGACGAAAACCGATCCGATCTAATCTAATAAAACAAATCTACGGTTTTTTTTTTAAAACCGAGCGGTTCTTACTAAAAAAAAATGTAACTACCTCGAGCACGAACTCCGGCGGTTCCGGCGCTCCGGCGGTGGGGTGGTCCGGCGGCTGGCGGGGCGGCGAGGCGAGGGTGCGGCGGCGGCGGCGGGAGGTGCGGCGGCGGCACGGAGGTGCGGCGGCGGCGGCACGCGGCGGCGGGGCGGCGACGACAGTAGCCGCGGCGGCAGGCGGCTGGCGGCGGGGCGGCGCTAGGGTTGCGGGGCGAGGCGACGGCTGCGGGCTGGCGGGGCTGGCGACTTGGGCCGACTCTGGCGCTTATAAAGCCCAGAGTCCCAATCCTATACGAGTCTAAGTCGGTTCACACTTTTTTTTAAATAGAGTCCTGGCGCAGAAAAACTAACGAAAGAAATACTAAACGGACTCCAAAAATCCCGAAATAAATTTTCACCATCCTCTAATAATATTTAGGACAAAGTGAACATTTTCCGCGGACCTAAATGCAATTTTAAAAAACGCGCATTTTTCCTATGCAAATAAATTCGCTAATAAATCCAGAAAAATACCAAAAGTGATTTTAACATTTTTCCTCCAATATTTCTGTTATTTTGGAGAAGTCATATTATCTCCGCTCATATTTTGTATTTAGAAATATTTTTAGGAGAGAAAAATAATTAGAATCACACTGTCCTCGTACCGGTATTCGAGCGAACTCAAATACGAAAACGGTAAAATTCCCAACTCTCTCCGTAGGTCCTTGAGTTGCTTAGAATTTCGAGGAACGCCACAACCAAAAATGCAAAAGCATGAAATGCAAATATGATCTATGCATAACATTCCAAAATGAAAATTTGGGATGTTACAAACCTACCCCCCTTAGAGTGAATCTCGCCCTCGAGATTCGACTTGGCTAGAGAACAGGTGTGGGTGATCCTTGCGTAGATCATCTTCTCGTTCCCAGGTGGCTTCTTCCTCGGTGTGGTGACTCCACTGAACTTTGCAAAACTTGATAACCTTACTGCGAGTGACTCTGCTCGAAAATTCGAGAATCTTAACTGGCTTCTCCTCATAGGTCAGATCACTGTCCAACTGAATTGCTTCCAGGGGTACTGTGTCTCTAAGCGGTATATCGGCCATCTCCGCATGACACTTCTTAAGCTGTGATACGTGAAACACGTAGTGCACTCCTGACAATCCTTCGGGCAATTCCAACTTATAGGCAACCTCTCCCATGCGTTCCAAAACACGGTAAGGTCCCACAAATCTCGGGGCTAATTTCCCTTTAACTCCGAAACGTTTAACTCCTCGCAGAGGCGACACTCTCAGGTACGCTCTACCGCCGATCTCATAGGCTATCTCCTTGCGCTTCGAGTCTGCATAACTCTTCTACCTGGAATGAGCTACCTTCAGTCTATCTCGAATCAACTTCACCTTCTCCTCAGACTCTTTGATTAAGTCTAGTCCAAACAACTGTCGGTCTCCAACTTCATCCCACATCAATGGTGTTCGGCATCTCCTTCCATACAATGCCTCGAACGGTGCCATCTTCAAACTGGCTTGGTAACTGTTGTTGTATGAGAACTCAGCGTAGGGCAAGTTGTCATCCCAACTAGATCCGTAATCTAATGCACAGGCTCTCAGCATATCCTCCAAAATCTGATTGACTCTTTCAGTCTGTCCATCTATCTGCGGGTGAAATGTTGTGCTAAACTCTAGCCTCGTACCCAAAGTTTCATGTAACTGATTCCAGAACTTTGAGGTAAACTGGGTTCCTCTATCTGATACGATGCTCCTCGGAACTCCATGCAGACATACAATTCTGGTCATGTATATCTTTGCCAACTTTGCACTGGTATATGTGGTTTTCACAGGGATAAAGTGGGCTACCTTTGTTAAACGGTCTACTACTACCCAGATTGAATCATATTATGCTTTTGTCCTGGGCAATCCGGTGATAAAATCCATGCCAAGCTTCTCCCACTTCCATTCGGGTATTGGCATAGATTGTAACAATCCTGCTGGCTTCTGATGTTCTGCCTTTACTCTCTGGCATACATCACAAACTGCTACATACTCCGCGATATCTTTCTTCATACCGATCCACCAGAAAATATCCTTCAAATCCAAATACATCTTAGTATTTCCTGGGTGAATCGAGTATGGCGAATCATGGGCCTCCTGTAAAATCAACTTCCTGATCTCCGGGTCATTAGGCACATAAACGCGGTCCTCAAACCATAAGGTGTCGTGTTCATCCTCACGAAATCCTTTAGCTTTTCCTTCGCTCATCCTCTCCTTTATAGCGACAACCTCCTTGTCAGCTTTCTGAGCTTCTCTGATTTTATCCATCAGGGTAGATTGGATTTCTAATGTCGCTACATAGCCTCTCGGAACTATCTCCAAACGTAGTCCTCGTAGGTTCTCGGCTAACTCCTTTGGAAATTCCTCCATCATTAGGGTATTGACATGGCTCTTACGGCTTAGCGCATCAGCTACTACGTTAGCCTTTCCGGGATGATAATGCAATCTAATGTCATAATCCTTAATGAGTTCCAGCCATCTCCTTTGCCTAAGATTCAGCTCCTTCTGAGTGAATATATGCTTCAAACTCTTGTGATCCGTATATACTTCACAATGGTTTCCAATAAGAAAATGTCTCCACGTCTTCAATGCATGCACTACGGCTGCTAACTCCAAATCGTGGGTGGCATAGTTCAGCTCATGAGGTTTCAGTTGTCGTGAAGCATACGAAACAACTCTTCCTTCCTGCATAAGAACGGCTCCAAGTCCTCGACGTGAAGCGTCACAGTACACCTCATAGTCCTTATGTTGATCTGGCAGAATCAACACAGGGGATGAGACCAAACGTTTCTTTAATTCCTGGAAACTGGCCTCACATTCTTCTGTCCAACTGAACTTGGTGTCCTTCTTTAACAACTCCGTCATTGGCTTTGCAATCCTCGAGAAATTCTCGATGAATCTCTGGTAGTATCCTGCAAGTCAAAGAAAACTCCGGATCTCTCCAACTGTTGTTGGTGCTTCCCAATGTGTCACAGTGCCCACCTTAGCGGGATCTACTGCTATTCCTTCTCCGGATATAACATTTCCGAGGAATCCGACTTCCTTCAACCAAAACTCACATTTGCAAAACTTGGCATATAACTGATGTTCTCTGAGCTTCTTCAACACCAAACGCAAATGCTCTGCATGCTCCTCTTCATCCTTCGAGAAGATCAATATATCATCTATGAACACTACGACAAACTTATCCAAATACTCCATAAACACTTTGTTCATCAGGTTCATAAAGTATGCCGGTGCGTTCGTCAGACCAAACGACATAACGGTATACTCGTACAACCCGTACCTAGTGGTAAAGGCCGTCTTAGGTATATCCTTCTCTCGGATCTTCAATTGATGGTACACTGATCGCAGATCGATCTTGGAAAATATCTTAGCTCCTTGCAATCTATCGAACAGATCATTGATCATTGGCAATGGGTACTTATTCTTGATCGTTACTTTGTTCAGCCCTCGGTAATCAACAACCATTCTTAACGATCCATCCTTCTTCTCCACTAAAAGTACTGGCGAACCCCAAGGCGAAGAACTTGGGCATATGAATCCTTTATCCAGTAACTCCTTAACCTGCTTCTTAATCTCCTCCAAATCCTTTGCGGGCATCCTATATGGTCTCTTAGAAATTGGCCCGGTGCCTGGCAAAAGTTCAATAAAAAACTCTATATCTCTATCCGGTGGCATGCCAGGTAACTGAAGGAAATATGCCCTAGAGGCAATAATAAAGATGTTATTTGTATTTCCTTATATCATGATAAAATGTCTTTTATTCATGCTAGAATTGTATTAACCGGAAACTTAGTACATGTGTGGATACATAGACAAAACAGTATGTCCCTAGTATGCCTCTACTAGACTGGCTCATTGATCAAAGATGGTTATGTTTCCTAGCCATAGACATGAGTTGTCATTTGATCAACGGGATCACATCATTAGGAGAATGATGTGATGGACAAGACCCACCTGTTAGCATAGCACTATGATCGTTTAGTTTTACTGCTATTGCTTTCTTCATGACTTATACATGTTCCTATGACTATGAGATTATGCAACTCCCGAATACCGGAGGAACACTTTGTGTGCTACCAAACGTCACAACGTAACTGGGTGATTATAAAGGTACTCTACAGGTGTCTCCGAAGGTATTTGTTGGGTTGGCGTATTTCGAGATTAGGATTTGTCACTCCGATTGTCGGAGAGGTATCTCTCGGCCCACTCGGTAATGCACATCACTATAAGCCTTGCAAGCACTGCAGCTAATGAGTTAGTTGCGGGATGATGTATTACGGAACGAGTAAAGAGACTTGTTGGTAACGAGATTGAACTAGGTATTGAGATACCGACGATCGAATCTCGGGCATGTAACATACCGATGACAAAGGGAACAATGTATGTTGTTATGCGGTTTGACCGATAAAGATCTTCGTAGAATATGTGGGAGCCAATATGAGCATCCAGGTTACGCTATTGGTTATTGACCGGAGACGTGTCTCGGTCATGTCTACATAGTTCTCGAACCCATAGGGTCCGCACGCTTAAGGTTTCGATGATAGTTTTATTATGAGTTTATGAGTTTTGATGTACCGAAGGAGTTCGGAGTCCCGGATGAGATCGGGGACATGACGAGGAGTCTCAAAATGGTCGAGACGTAAAAATCGATATATTGGACGACTATATTCGGACATCGGAAAGGTTCCGAGTGATTCGGGTATTTTCGGAGTACCGGGGAGTTACGGGAATAGAGGAGAGAGGCCAAAAGGAAGGAGGCGTGCACCCCTCTTCTGGTCCGAATTGGACAAGGGGTGCAGCCCCCTTTTCCTTCTCCCTCTCCCCCTCTTTCCTTCTCTCCTACTCCAGAAAGGAAAGGGGAATCCTACTAGGACTTGGGAGTCCTAGTAGGACTCCCCACACTTGGTGCGCCCCCTCTAGGGCCGGCCTCTCCCTCCCTCCTTTATATACGGGGGCAGGGGGGCACCTCTAGACACAACAATTGATCTCTTGATCTCTTAGCCGTGTGCGGTGCCCCCCTCCACCATAGTTCTCCTCGATAAATATTGTACCAGTGCTTAGGCGAAGCCCTGCGACGGTAGAACATCAAGATCGTCACCACACCGTCGTGCTGACGGAACTCTCCCTCGACACTCGGCTGGATCGGAGTTCGAGGGACGTCATCGAGCTGAACGTGTGCTAGAACTCGGAGGTGCCGTAGTTTCGGTGCTTGATCGGTCGGGCTGTGAAGACGTACGACTACATCAACCGCGTTGTTCTAACGCTTCTGCTTTCGGTCTACGAGGGTACGTAGACTCACTCTCCCCTCTCGTTGCTATGCATCTGGTAGATAGATCTTGCATGATCGTAGGAAAATTTTAAAATACTACGTTCCCCAACAGTGGCATCATGAGCCAGGTCTATGCGTAGATGATATGCACGAGTAGAACACAATGAGTTGTGGGCGATACTAGTCATACTGCTTACCAGCATCTCATACTTTGCTTCAGCGGTATTGTGAGATGAAGCGGCCCGGACCGACATTACGCGTACGCTTACGTGAGACTGGTTTCACCGTTACGAGCACTCGATGCTTAAAGGTGACTGGCGGGTGTCTGTCTCTCTCACTTTAGCTGAATCAAGTGTGGCTACACCCGGTCCTTGTGAAGGTTAAAACAGCACATACTTGACGAAACATCGTTGTGGTTTTGTATGCATAGGTAAGAACGGTTCTTGCTAAGCCCGTAGCAGCCACGTAAAAACTTGCAACAACAAAGTAGAGGACGTCTAACTTGTTTTTGCAGGGCATGTTGTGATGTGATATGGTCAAGACATGATGAGTTATACGGTTTTGTATGAGATGATCATGTTTTGTAATGTTATCGGCAACTGGAAGGAGCCATATGGTTGTCGCTTTATTGTATGAAATGCAATCGCCATGTAATTGCTTTACTTTATCACTAAGCGGCAGCGATAGTCGTAGAAGCAATAGTTGGCAAGACGACAACGATGCTGCGATGGAGATCAAGGTGTCGCGCCGGTGACGAAGGTGATCATGACGGTGCTTTGGAGATGGAGATCAAAAGCACAAGATGATGATGGCCATATCATGTCACATATTTTGATTGCCTGTGATGTTTATCTTATTATGCTTCTTATTTTTCTTAGAACGACGGTAGCATTATAAGATGATCCCTTACTAAATTTCAAGGTATAAGTGTTCTCCCTGAGTATGCACCGTTGCGAAAGTTCGTCGTGCCGAGACACCACGTGATGATCGGGTGTGATAAGCTCTACGTTCAAATACAACGGGTGTAAGCCAGTTTTGCACACGCAGAATACTCGGGTTCAACTTGACGAGCCTAGCATATGCAGATATGGCCTCGGAACACTGGAGACCGAAAGGTCGAGCGTGAATCATATAGTAGATATGATCAACATAAGATGTTCACCGGACATGGTTTAGTTGATTTGGATCACGTGATCATTTAGATGACCGGAGGGATGTCTATCTAAGTGGGAGTTCTTAATATGATTAAATTGAACTTTAATTTATCATGAACTTAGTCCTGGTAGTATTAGCATATCTATGTTGTAGATCAATAGCTCGCGATGTTGCTCCTCGTTTATTGTTTATATGTTCCTAGAGAAAACTAAGTTGAAAGATGATGGTAGCAATTACACGGACTGGGTCCGTAACCTGAGGATTATCCTCATTGCTGCACAGAAGAATTATGTCCTTGAAGCACCGCTAGGTGACAAGCCCCCTCCCGCTAATGTAGACGCTTTGAACGTCTGGCAGTCGCGGTCTGATGACTACACGATAGTTCAGTGTGCCATGCTTTACGGCTTAGAACCGGGACTTCAACGACATTTTGAACGTCATGGACCATATGAGATGTTCCAGGAGTTGAAGTTAATATTTCAAGCAAATGCCCGGATTGAGAAATATGAGATTTCCAATAAGTTCTACAGCTGCAAGATGGAGGAGAATAGTTCTATCAGTGAACACTTGCTCAGAATGTCTGGGTACTACAATCATATGACTCAACTTGGTTGCAAAGTTGACGAGGATAGTGTTATTGATAGAGTTCTTCAATCACTGCCACCAAGCTATAAAGGCTTCGTGATGAACTATAATATGCAAGGGATGCAAAAGACAATTCCCGAGCTCTTCGCTATGCTTAAGGCTGCGGAGGTAGAAATCAAAAAGGAGCATCAAGTGTTGATGGTTAGCAAGACCACTAGTTTCAAGAAAAAGGGCAAAGGAAAGAAGGGGAACTTCAAGAAGAATAGCAAGACAGTTGCTACTCCCACGAAGAAACCCAAGTCTGGAGCCAAGCCTGAAACTGAGTGCTTCTACTGCAAGGGGACTGGACACTGGAAGCGGAACTGCCCCAAGTATTTGGCGGATAAGAAGGATGGCAAAGTGAACAAAGGTATATTTGATATACAGATTATTGATGTGTATTTTACTAGTGTTCATAGCAACCCCCCGGTATTTGATACTGGTTTAGTTGCTAAAGAGTAGTAACTCGAAACAAGAGTTGCGGAATGAACAAAGACTACTTAAAGGTGAAGTGACGATGTGTGTTGGAAGTGGTTCCAAGATTGATATGATCATCATCGCACACTCCCTATACTTTCGGGATTAGTGTAGAACCTAAATAAATGTTATTTGGCATTTGCGTTAAGCATGAATATGATTTGATCATGTTTGTTGCAATACGGTTATTCATTTAAAGTCATAGAATAATTGTTATTCTGTTTACATGAATAAAGCCTTCGATGGTCATACACCCAATGAAAATAGTTTGTTGGATCTCGATCGTAGTGATACACATATTCATAATATTGAAGCCAAAAGATGCAAGGTTAATAATGATAGTGCAACTTATTTGTGGCACTGCCGTTTAGGTCATATTGGTGTAAAGCGCAAGAAGAAACTCCATAGTGATGGACTTTTGGAATCACTTGATTATGAATCACTTGGTGCTTGCGAACCATTCCTCATGGGCAAGATGACTAAAACTCTGTTCTCCGGAACAATGGAGCGAGCAACAGATTTGTTGGAGATCATACATACAGATGTATGTGGAACAATGAGTGTTGAAGCTCGCGGCGGGTATCGTTATTTTCTGACCTTCACTGATGAATTGAGCAGATATGGGTATATCTACTTAATGAAGCACAAGTCTGAAAGATTTGAAAAGTTCGAAGAATTTCAGAGTGAAGTGGAGAATCATCGTAACAAGAAAATAAGAGTTTCTACGATATGATCGTAGAGGTAAAATATTTGAGTTAGCAAGTTTGGCCTTCAGTAAAAACTATGTGAAATAGTTTCACTACTCACGCCACCTGGAACACCACAGAGTAATGGTGTGTCCGAACGTCATAACCGTACTTTATTAGATATGGCGCGATCGATGATGTCTCTTACCGATCTACCACTATCGCTTTTGGGGTTATGCATTAAAGACAACTGCATTCACGTTAAATAGGGCACCATCTAAATCCGTGGAGATGACACCGTATGAACTGTGGTTTGACGAGAAACCTAAGCTGTCATTTCTTTCAGTTTGGGACCGCGATGCTTATGTGAAAAAGTTTCAACATGATAAGCTCGAACCCAAATCGGAGAAGTAAATCTTCATAGGATACTCAAAAGAAACTGTTGGGTACACCTTCTATCACAGATCCGAAGGCAAGGTCTTTGTTGCTAAGAGTGGATCCTTTCTAGAGAAGGAGTTTCTTTCGAAAGAAGTGAGTGGGAGGAAAGTAGAACTTGATGAGGTAATTGTACCTTCTCCTGAATTGGAAAGTAGTACATCACAGAAAATTGTTCCAGTGATTCCTACACCAATCAGTGAGGAAGCTAATGATGATGATCATGAAACTTCGGATCAAGTTTCTGCTGAATGTCGTAGATCAACCAGAGTACATTCTGCACCGGAGTGGTACGGCAACCCAGTTCTGGAAGTCATGTTACTAGACCATGATGAACCTACAAACTATGAGGAAGCGATGATGAGCCCAGATTCCGCAAAATGGCTTGAGGCCATGAAATCTGAGATGGGATCCATGTATGAGAACAAAGTGTGGACTTTGGTTGACTTGCCCGATGATCGGCAAGCCATCAGAAATAAATGGATCATCAAGAGGAAGACCGACGCAGACGGTAATGTTACTGTTTACAAAGCTCGACTTGTTGCGAAAGGGTTTCGACAAGTTCAAGGAGTTGACTACGATGAGATTTTCTCACCCGTAGCGATGCTTAAGTCTGTCCGAATCATGTTAGTAATTGCCGCATTTTATGAAATCTGGCAAATGGATAACAAAACTGCATTCTTTAATGGATTTCTTAAAGAAGACTTGTATATGATGCAACCAGAAGGTTTTGTCAATCCTAAAGGTGCTATCAAAATGTGCAAGCTCCAGCGATCCATCTATGGACTGGTGCAAGCATCTCGGAGTTGGAATATACGCTTTGATAAGTTGATCAAAGCATATAGATTTATACAGACTTGCGGTGAAGCCTGTATTTACAAGAAGTGAGTGGGAGCACTACAACCTTTCTGATAAGTATATGTGAATGACATATTATCGATCGGAAATGATGTAGAATTTTCTGGAAAGCACAAAGGAGTGTTTGAAAGGAGTTTTTCAAAGAAAGACCTTGGTGAAGCTGCTTACAAATTGGGCATCAAGATCTATAGAGATAGATCAAGATGCTTGATAAGACTTTCGATGAGTACATACCTTGATAAGATTTTGAAGTAGTTCAAAATGGATCAGTCAAAGAAGGAGTTCTTGCCTGACTTGTAAGGTGTGAAGTTGAGTAAGACTCAAAGCCAGACCACGGCAGAAAAATATAGAGAGAATGAAAGTCATTCCCTATGCCTCAGCCATAGGTTCTATAAAGTATGCCATGCTGTGTACCAAACATGTTGTGTACCTTGCCATGAGTTTGTCAAGGGGGTACAATAGTGATCCAGGAGTAGATCACTGTACAGCGGTCAAAATTATCCTTCGTAACTGGATGACTAAGGAAATGTTTCTCGATTATGGAGGTGATAAAGAGTTCGTCGTAAAGGGTACGCCGATGCAAGCTTTGACACTAAATCCAGATGACTCTAATTATCAATCTGGATGCGTATTGAAAGTGGGAGCAATTAGCTAGAGTAGCTCTATGCAGAGCATTGTAGACATAGAAATTTGCGAAATACATACGGATCTGAATGTGACAGACCCGTTGACTAAACTTCTCTCACAAGCAAAACATGATCACACCTTATTACCCTTGGGTATTAATCACATAGCGATGTGAACTAGATTATTGACTGTAGTAAACCCTTTGGGTGTTGGTCACATGGCGATGTGAACTATGGGTGTTATTCACATAACGATGTGAACTATCGGTATTAAATCACATGGCGATGTGAGCTAGATTATTGACTCTAGTGCAAGTGGGAGACTGAAGGAAATATGCCCTAGAGGCAATAATAAAGATGTTATTTGTATTTCCATATATCATGATAAAATGTCTTTTATTCATGCTAGAATTGTATTAACCGGAAACTTAGTACATGTGTGGATACATAGACAAAACAGTATGTCCCTAGTATGCCTCTACTAGACTAGCTCATAGATCAGAGATGGTTATGTTTCCTAGCCATAGACATGAGTTGTCATTTGATAAACGGGATCACATCATTAGGAGAATGATGTGATGGACAAGACCCACCTATTAGCATAGCACTATGATCGTTTAGTTTTACTGCTATTGCTTTCTTCATGGCTTATACATGTTCCTATGACTATGAGATTATGCAACTCCCGAATACCGGAGGAACACTTTGTGTGCTACCAAACGTCACAACGTAACTGGGTGATTATAAAGGTACTCTACAGGTGTCTCCGAAGGTACTTGTTGGGTTGTCGTATTTCGAGATTAGGATTTGTCACTCCGATTGTCGGAGAGGTATCTCTGGGCCCACTCGGTAATGCACATCACTATAAGCCTTGCAAGCATTGCAGCTAATGAGTTAGTTGCGGGATGATGTATTACGGAACGAGTAAAGAGACTTGTTGGTAACGAGATTGAACTAGGTATTGAGATACCGACGATCGAATCTCGGGCATGTAACATACCGATGACAAAGGGAACAATGTATATTGTTATGCGGTTTGACCGATAAAGATCTTCGTAGAATATGTGGGAGCCAATATGAGCATCCAGGTTCCGCTATTGGTTATTGACCGGAGACGTGTCTCGGTCATGTCTACATAGTTCTCGAACCCGTAGGGTCCGCACGCTTAAGGTTTCGATGATAGTTTTATTATGAGTTTATGAGTTTTGATGTACCGAAGGAGTTCGGAATTCCGGATGAGATCGGGGACATGACGAGGAGTCTCAAAATGGTCGAGACGTAAAAATCGATATATTGGACGACTATATTCGGACATCGGAAAGGTTCCGAGTGATTCGGGTATTTTCGGAGTACCGGGGAGTTACGGGAATAGAGGAGAGAGGCCAAAAGGAAGGAGGTGTGCACCCCCCTTCTGGTCCGAATTGGACAAGGGGTGCAGCCCCCTTTTCCTTCTCCCTCTCCCCCTCTTTCCTTCTCTCCTACTCCGGAAAGGAAAGGGGAATCCTACTAGGACTTGGGAGTCCTAGTAGGACTCCCCACACTTGGTGCGCCCCCTCTAGGGCCGGCCTCTCCCTCCCTCCTTTATATACGGGGGCAGGGGGGCACCTCTAGACACAACAATTGATCTCTTGATCTCTTAGCCGTGTGCGGTGCCCCCCTCCACCATAGTTCTCCTCGATAAATATTGTAGCGGTGCTTAGGCGAAGCCCTGCGACGGTAGAACATCAAGATCGTCACCACGCCGTCGTGCTGACGGAACTCTCCCTCGACACTCGGCTGGATCGGAGTTCGAGGGACGTCACCGAGCTGAACGTGTGCTAGAACTCAGAGGTGCCGTATTTTCGGTGCTTGATCGGTCGGGCTGTGAAGACGTACGACTACATCAACCGCGTTGTTCTAACGCTTCCGCTTTCGGTCTATGAGAATACGTAGACTCACTCTCCCCTCTCGTTGCTATGCATCTGGTAGATAGATCTTGCATGATCGTAGGAAAATTTTAAAATACTACGTTCCCCAACAGTAACTCCTCTGGAAACACATCCGGATAATCCTTCACTACTGACACTTCCTCCTGAACAACTCTCGTGAGAGAATGTACTTGAATCCTTATAGGCGAATGCCTAGATACATACTTTATCCTTTTTCTCTCCGGGGTGGTGAGCCAAATAGACTTACTGGCACAGTCAATGTTACCTCCATACTTCGATAGCCAATCCATACCGAATATCACATCCATTCCTTGTGACTCCAGAACTATTAGGTCAGAGGGGAAAGTATGGCGTCCTATGATCAACGGCGTCTGAAAACATCCTTGGTGTGCCATATAATCAGCTCCTGGTGAACTTACTAACATGGGGGTCTTAAGAACTCGGGTGGACATCCTATGTCTATTTACGAATCCCCTTGAAATATATGAATGCGATGCACCAGTATCGAAAAGAACTATTGCGGTAAATGTCTTAACCAAAAACTTACCGACAACAGCATCTGGTTGCTCTTCTACCTCCTCCTACGGTCACGTGGTTCACTTGTCCCTTGTTGAACGGGTTGGGCTTCTTCCCGGCGCTTCGATTGCCATTCCCGTTCTTAACTTCTGGGCACTTGATGGGCCTCGAACCCCTCGTTGGTTACCCCAAGTGGAAGGTGTAAGATGCAGTAAGTAGAAGTGTTTTCCCCTAGCAAAGATGCCAAGGATCGAATCCCCAGAGACTCCTAGGTTCAACAAGTAGGTGACCTGCACACAGATACAAATAACTTTGCTCCCAACGAGTACAGAGAGGTTGTCAATCCCTCCGGCCTTGTAGTTCACAAAGGGTTAAAAGAAAATGATAGTAGTGATAGATAGTTTTTGCGATAGTAAATAATAACGGAAAGTAAATAGTCGATGTGATCAATGATGGTAATATGGACCGGAGTCTCATGATGTTCACTAGTGATGTCTCTCTCCCAAAAGACGATAAAACAACTATGTGAGGTAAACGAATTACAGCTGGGCAATTGACAGGACCACGAACGCAAACCAATGCTGACTACATTGCAAGAAAGGTTGAGGTTCAAAGCATGGGCGGTACGCCAAAGTAAGTAGACCGAAATCCATCAATATCTACTACTAATCATCCACCTTGAGATATCTATCCAGAACATCTCGCTGGTATTAAGTTGCGAGTCCCACCCATAGTGTAAACTCAATGCAACAGACAACTGCATTAAAAGAACTTTGCGTAAAGTAAACAATCCTTGCACCCGCGGGCACAAGCACCGTTGTTTTCCCCCTTGTGGCAACAGCACATCCCCTAGACTCATGTTTCTGTCACTCAAGCTAGTCATCGAGGGGCATGAACCCACAATCGAGCATAACGTTCCCTCTTGGAGTCACTACTTACTACTCGGCCAAAGCAATAAATAACAACGGAGAACATGCAAGAATTACATATGAACTAAAATATAAAAGAGGTGAATCAAATATATTACTCAAGATCAAACTGAACATAATCTCATAATCCATCGGATCCCAAGAAACTCAACATAGCAACAGCATAAGGATTACATAGGTGCCTCGATCATGTAGGGCAGCTCACGAGGACTAATTAGTGAAGCACAAGAACGGGAGGAGAACATCACATAGCTACTGGTCATGGACTCATGGTCCAAGGGAGACTACTCACGATTCATCCGGGAGGCGTCCATGGTGGTGGAGAAGCTCCCGGTGGTGATCCTCCCCTCCGGCAGGGTGCCGGGAAGAGTTCTCCTGGTGCTCCCGATCTTGGAAGCCGCGGCGGCGGCGGAACAGAGATGGGATCGCGAAAAGAAGTCCTGTTCTGAGGGTTTCGGAGAGTCCTTTAAATATATGCCACAGTAGGGCACCTGGGGAGCCTCGGGGGGCCCAGGCGCCCCCCCCCCCGACGCGGCCCAGGGGGGGCGCGCCCACAGGGCGCCTGGAGCACCTGTGGCCCCCCTAGGCTGCCCTTCAGACGCAGTGTTGTTTCCGGATCGCTGATTTTTTATATATTTTTTCTGGATTTTTCTGGGCAGTTCTCGAAACGTGAAAACCTGAAATACAAAAATAGCCGAAAACAGAAACTGGCACTGGGGTGCACTGGATTAGTAAGTTAGTCCAAATATGATCAAAAGTGTATGGAAGTGTATGAATATCATAGCAATATCACCCAGAAGTGGCATGGAGCAAGCAGAAATTATAGATACGTTTTGGACGTATCAACATCCCCAAGCTTAATTCCTGCTCGTCCTCGAGTAGGTAAATGATAACAAGAATAATTTCTGTGGTGACATGCTATTAACCATATAGGACTTTCTCATAGTCATATGACAAAAGCTTACTGAGACAATGATTCTAAAGTAATTAAGTTGCCTCAAGAGAAAATCACAAATGACTGAAAGTTTTACAATATGAAACTGAAACATCAAAAAGATTTGCAATGAACATGATGTGCAAATATGATAAAGTGATATCTAGCTTGCCCCCTTTAGTGATGCAAAACATAAGTGCAGGGGCACCTTCAAGGTTTAAGTGATGACTAGATACAATCATTTCAGAATAAACGATATCACAATCATGCAAAAGACAATGCTACTTTGGGACAATGCACATTACACTCAGAATGACAATCATGCTCTCAGTAGTTGGTGCTTCAATCATAAAGGTAAAAGAAAGGTTAAGTGCTAAAGCTTTTTATTTTATTTTGAAAACATGGAAGCAATTGTGTCAACGGTAGTAGTACTTCATATGTGTCATGTATAAAACATCCTATAAGTTGCAAGCCTCATGCATCGAATACCAATAGTGTTCGCTCCTTGTCCTAATTAGCTCGGATTTCCATGGGTTATCATTGCATTGCATATGTTTCAACCAAGTGTCACAAATGGGTACCTCTATGCCACCTGTACAAAGGTCCAAGGAGATAGATCGCATTTGATTTCTCGTTTTTGATAGATCTCAACTTGAGGACATCCATACCGGGACAACATAGAAAATAGATGATGGACTCCTCTTTAATGCATAAGCATATTCTCATGAGAGATTGAGGATTAAGGTCAAAGCTAAAACTTCCACCATGATGCATGGCTTTGGTTGGCGGCCCAATGTTCTTCTCTAACAATATGCATAGTTATTCAACCCACGGTAAATCACCCTTACTTCAGACAAGACGAACATGCATAGAAACTCACATGATATTCAACAAAAGTGTGACAGTTGATAGCGTCCCCAGAAACATGGTTACCGCTCAGCAAGCAACTTATAAGAAATAAGATACATAAGCAACATATTCTTTACCACAATAGTTTTTAGGCTACTTTCCCATGAGCTATGTATTGCATGGTTAGTTTGCTTAGTACAGGTGGAGGTTAGCAAAAAGACTGGGAGCGACCAACTAAGAGAGCAATGACGGTCATAATCATGCAGAGCGACAAAGCAATATTGAATCAGGCATGGTAGTTATATCGCTACTTAGAAATAAAAGATCATCAAGGCTTGACAGACTTTCTTTACAGTCTTAAATATGCGTGAGCATACGCCAAGTCAATCAAAATAAATTTTCGAAGGAAGATATTACTAAACCATACCACATCATAGGCAAACAAACCAAGTTGGTACTCCAATAACACATTGGGAACCCCCCAGCTATTTGAGATTAACCATAAGAAAACCTGAACTACTAAGCACCACCATGAAAGTAGCATCTTTATCATAGATACATTAACCAATGCAACGGAAGCAAAATCTCCTAATAAGGCGAGCATGGTAATTAAAGAGAGTTCAAGCACCAACTAAATAAATGCTCTTTGAAAAGATAAGCGTGAATACTAAGAGCAGAACACGATAGTAGCTATTAAAAGACAAAGAACACACACAGCATAGATAGACATGAAAATTCTATGTTATGTTCTAGGTAGAAGTGGAGTGTGTTTCTCTCCCACATAAAGGAATGCTGGGTTCTGACTCGTTATGAAAAACTAAAAAGAAAACTAAAAGCAAGACGCTCCAAGCATAGCACATAACACATGAAGTGATAAAAATATAGCGAAACGAAAGACGAACTGATAATGTTGATGGAGAAGGGGATGCACGGGGGCATCCCCAAGCTTAGACGCTTGAGTCTCCTTGAATATTTCTTGGGGGTGCACGGGGGCATCCCCAAGTTTGAGCGCTTGACACTCCTGAATCTTTTTATCATCTTCCCTCGCACACTTGAAAACTCCCTTCATACATAACTCATCATAATCTGATTAGCGAGGTTAGTACCCTTAATAAAATAATTATACCTTGCTGGAAATAAGGATATTCTTAAAGTTCTAATGTTTCTCAAGATTGCCAAAAGGTTTTTGCAAAGAAAAAGCAAGTTCTTAATTTGCAAAGTGAAGGTAAGGCAAAACAGGACAGAATCTGTGAAAAACAGAACAGCAGGCAGTAATTGACCTGTTCGGGATACTTCTGCAACTCAAATCAAAAAACTCAGAACTGACGCACGAAAGACAATTATATAGAGAACTCTGTAGAAAAACTTCAGACCAAAAAGATGATCTGGTGATTTTATACGAATTTTTCTATCCAAGGACAGAATCTGTTTCCTGGACAGCACCTCACAACTTTTGAACTTTCTAGCAATCAGATGCTATACTTGGCACAAATATGAAAAGCAAAGATACAATGATGATGCTACAGCAGTAAACATCATCAAGACACAACAAAAGCAAAAATTTTATTCATGTGGGCTGCCTCCCAAAAGCGCTTTCTTTTATGCCTTTAAGCTAGGCATAATGCATAGATCAAGTTTTATCAAGAGTAAAAGAATAGCTAGCCCGCACAACGGACTCAAAAGGTAACTTGACCTTCTTACGAGGGAAGTGTTCCATCCCTTTCTTGAGAGGAAACTGAAATTTTATATTACCCTCTTTCATGTCAATGACAGCACCAACAGTGCACAAAAAGGGACGTCCCAAAATAATTGGACAAGAAGGATCACATTCAATATCCATAATAGTAAAATCAACGGGCACATAATTATCATTGACAACAATAAGAACATCGTCGATCCTCCCCATAGGTTTCTTTATGGAAGAATCAACGAGAACATTACCAAAAGAACAAGAATCAAAAGGTTTCAATTTGAGCATATCGTATATCCTTTTGGACATAACAGAGGTACTAGCACCAACATCACATAATGCATAACAAGAGAAGTCATTCAAATTAATTTTTATCATAGGATCCCAACCATCTTCTAGCTTTCTAGGTATGGAGGCTTCTACTCTAAGTTTCTCCTCCCTAGCTTTGATGAGAGCATTAGTGATATGCTCTGTGAAGGCAAGGTTAAGCGTGCTAGTGTGGGGATCTCTAGACATTTTGTGAAGGAAATCAATAACTTCGGTAATAGTGCAATTATCAAAATCAAGGTCACGGGCATCAAGTAAAGTAGTAGTGGTGTCCTTAAGGTTCACCTGTTTGGTAGTTTCTATAGCATCACCATTAATAGGTCCATTAGGACCAGGAGTACATTGGGTGCTAAGAGTGTGAACATCCTCAATAACTTGGATAGTAGCAACAGTGTGGTGGGTAGGAAGGCTCTTAATTCTTTCCTCTTCCTCCCTTAGGGATGCAACCACTTCGGGTTTAGCTGCCATTTGGTTTATCAAAGTGGCCTGTGTGTGGGACATATTGGAAACTTGGGTCTCAGTGATAGTGAGTCTAGTCTGGAGGTTAGAAATCTCAATATTTATGTTCTCTAATCGTCTACTAATGTCTTGCAAGATAGCAGTATGCTCATTTAATTGCCTCGAGAAGGTTTTGTTTTGTTCATATTGGGTGTGCATGTAGTTCTTAGTGGCCTCCTCTATTTCTACCAGTTTCTCATAGCCAGACAAGTCTCTATCTTTTTGGAAGGAGTTTTTGATGTTAGGATAAACATTGTTGTTCCACTAGGAATTGGAGGGGAACGTTCTAGAATTACTACCAAAGTTACTCCTATAAGCATTGTTGTTAAAATTGTTTCTAGAGATAAAGTTAACATCTACTTGTTCTTGAGCAATCAAAGAATTTAAAGGAACATCACGAGGATCAACAGTAGATTGCTTCGAAAGTAGAGACATGATCAAGTCAACTTTTTCATTAAGGGAGGAAATCTCCTCGACAGAGTTTACCTTCCTACCTGTTGGAGCGCGTTCGGTGTGCCATTGGGAATAGTTGGTCATCATCTCATCGAGAAGCTTTGTGGCAGCACCAAGTGTAGTTGACATAAAAGTTCCTCCCGCGGCCGAATCTAACAAATTCCGCGAGGTAAAGTTCAAGCCTGCAATAAAAGTTTGGATAACCATCCAAGTAGTCAAACCGTGAGTAGGGCAGTTCTTGATAAGAGACTTCATACGTTCCCAAGCTTGGGCAACGTGTTCATTATCCAATTGTTTAAAATTCATGATGTTACTTCTAAGTTGGATAATTTTAGCAGGTGGATAGTATTTTCCAGTAAAAGCATCTTTGCACTTGTCCCATGAATCTATGCTATTTCTAGGCAAAGACTGAAACCAAATTTTAGCTCCTCCTCTCAAGGAGAAAGGAAAAAGCTTAAGCTTAACAATATTACCATCTATTTCTTGGTACTTTTGCATATCACAAAGTTCTACAAAGTTGTTCAAGTGTAAAGCAGCATCATCTCCAGCACCGGAGAATTGTTCTCTCATGACTAAGTTAAGTTAAGCAGGTTTAATTTCATATGAAGGTGCTGAAGTGGCAGGTGTAGTGATAGGTGTGCTGATAAAGTCATCGTTGTTGTGACTAGTGAAGTCACACAACTTGGTGTTCTCGGTGGAACCCATAGTAGCAAGCAAGCAAGATAACTATTTTTGTGATTTTCGATAAAAGGAACTAAAGCAAAAATGAAAGGTAAACTAACAAGACTAAAAAGCAAAGGTAAAAGATAGCATGCAACTCCCCTATCCTGAAGAGTGGAGTCCCCGTCAACGGCGCCAGAAAATACTCCTTGATGGGCCTCGAACCCCTCGTTGGTTACCCCAAGTGGAAGGTGTAAGATGTGTTTGCACACGAACACGTCACCGTGTTACCTCGACGCCGGGGGTGATGCACCGCAGCTCACGTCGAAGGAGACCCGTCCGGAAGCGCGGTACGCAAGACAATCCGGCGGGCGCTTTTGTATACCCGAAGCCCCGCTTGCCCAGGAGGGACCCCGTCAAGGCTCGCGGCGGCTATGGGCTGCCCTAGGTCGGCCTGACCGCCCCTAGGGCCTCGAGGTTCGCCGCCCTGCAACAAGAAGAACGAACGAAGAACGAGGAAGAAGAAGAACTAGGGTTAAGGAGAAAAGGTAAAACATAAAAAGTGGTAGATAAATTGATCGATTGTGTGTTGTTCAATCGGCCGTCACCCCTTAGGTATATTAGAGGCGGCTGGACTTGCCGTGCATGGAAAAGGCTTGGATTCACGTCCAAAACCCTAGCCAAATTCGGATTGGTTTTATCCGAACTTTCCAAAACTGCTCGATTTAAACTGGCTGTACTTTGCGGGTAATTCTTGAGGTGGTAAGCAATCTTGACCGTTTCGACGATACGAACAACTTTCATGTTGAACGTTTTTCGATTTGAAGCCATCTTCTAGGCCAAAACGGTCACGCAATACAGGCTGTTATTCGCGCTACCTATCAGACACGTGGCTGGTGGGGCGCGCCACTTATGGCTGTGTGACAGGGCTGTGTTCGGATGGCTGTAACTTCTGCATACGAACTCGGATTGGGACGATTTTTATATCAAAATCGACCGTTTCGACGAGACGCACAACTTTCATGTTGAAACTTTTTCCATTTGAAGTCACCTTAATTGTGTTTCGAGTCATTCTTTAATCTGGTGTCATCATGAGCATCTCTGAACTTGTCATAACTTTTGCATCCGGACTCCGTTTTAGACCACTTTCATATCCATCTTGATCTTCTCAAAGAAAGCCATCTCATGGTGACTTCCAATCATAAGTTTGAAGTAATCTTGACATAGATTAAAGCAACTTTTACGATTGTGCCACTTTTGAGCGTCAACACATGCCCCCCTGTTTTTCGGCAAAGCAAGCGTGCCGAAAAATAATTTGTACCATGTTGGTTCTAAGGACGATGTCAACACCCCATCGGCCATTTATATGCTTAGGAAGATAATTATATATCGGCCATTATTGTTCTTGAACCCTTGATGCAAACTTGGGCGAAACCTTCTCAACTTCGTTAACAATCCGATGATAAAGTTCCATAGATATGTATCTCAAGGTCATCCTCCGGACCATATTGTTCCCCCTTTTGCTAGGATTTTGTAGATAATCAATAAACTCTCTCCAATCCTTAGTATCACCTGCATCAAAATTCATTAGTGGCCGAAGCTGTGAACTTCGGTTCGGCCTTACCTATGTTGACGAGACGAAGCATTGGCTATTGAGAGAAATGCAATACACCATGATTAACGTATTAGCCGGATACTTGCTGTGCCAACTCTTTTGAATTGTCATGTCTAAATATAAGAACAATTTTAAAGCAACCCAAGGTAAATTTTGCATCTAGACATATCTCAAGATAAACTATAAGTGATTCGTCAAAACATTGATAACCCTTGGATATTTGTTGCACTACTCATAACGAATCACCGAAAGCCTCAAGATGTATATCACCTTGTCTCGCTCTCCATTCGAACTAAGGACGATGCTAGAATACTACACCGGCCATGCATTGACATATTCTTAGGACGATAGATAAATATCGGCCATTACCATGTAAACTTCATTCAAAGCACATATAGCCGAAACAAATAAATGAAATGACAAACTAAGTATTTCGCCCCTTTGGATCAGCAACAAAAGTTGTAACTAATCAAATGTATAGTGACTTGGTAATACCCTTTCATGATGTAAGAAATTATATGGCATCCATGGATTAAAATAAGCCCATTGAGGTTTACCAATCATACCTGATGGCGAATTCCATGACATGGGCGTTAATGACATAGTTGAAGAATATGGATAATGTGTAGACCGAAGATGCTGAAACCTTCGGCTTCGTCCTTCATAGTTTTCACTCTTTTCCTTCTTCACCTTTGCCGCACTTCTTGTAATGGAAGCTTGCACATAATTCTTATTTTGATCACTTCCTTTGGGAACCCATGCCATGTTTCTTTCTTCAAGTTCTTGTGCACTAAGTTTTTGTAGTTTCTTCTTTTACCAATATGATAAGTCGAGTGGGCACCCCGGCTGCGATTTTGTCTTGGCCAATGGCAATCCTTTTTTGGCTTTGTGCACTCTCAACTTCTTTTCTTCAGATTTGGCACTTTGGCTGTCAATAATTGGTTGCTTCATCTCATTGCCTTTAGTAGCCAATGTCAACACTTTAATTGGCTCTTTTTCATTTGAGATCAAATCTGAAGTTGCACTCTTACGACCATCTCTTTTAACACGGTAAACTTGCTTGACCACCTCTTTCTTCTTCCTTGAGCTCCGGACCGATTCCTTATGATTGAAACGGTCTTTAACATGTGATTGTTCAAATGTTGATCTCCTCGAAGCTTCATAATATTGGTGAGATGGTCTAAAATAAGATGGAGAATGCGCCCTTGTATCATACCTATCCCATGATGGATATGGATCTACTTGAGCATAGGGAGGCATCCACGGCATTGGCATTGGCGGCCCAAAATAAGGATATGAATATGTTGCATAAAAATTGTCACTTTGCCAATGCCGATCCTCATACTTGCGCCTTGGGGGTGATCTTGGTTTCTTTGCATGATTTGGCCGATAAGCATTCTTCTCTTCACTCATCTTTTGATATTTATCCAATAGTTCAGCGAAGTTGATTTTTGATCTCTTACACTTGCGCTTATTCTGGCCTTTGTTTTCTTTTGGTTTGCTTTCATCGATCATTGGATTTGCTTGCTGCCCCCCGGTCCTTGGCGTCTCCATTGTAGCTTCGATGAAACTCTCGCCCTCAAGATTATGCCCGTTATGCTCTTCAACAACTTCTTTACTTGAAAGCTTAATCCCATCACCTGCAGCTTTTACATTCTCTATAAATGGATCGGCTTGAAGCAGCCGATGCAAAAACTTTTTGCCATCGGGACCAATCGGAATAGACTGGTCATCTCTTGGTGTTTCAACAAACTTCAATCGTCCTTTCTCAATGGCCGATTTAACTATTTGATGAAACATGTTGCAATCCTCAAAATTATGCTTGGATGAATCATGCAACTTACAATACATTCGTCCTTGGATTGATGGCTTAACATGGTGATCAAGATTTGTAATGTAATTCTTTTTCAGCAACAAATCAAATATTTGATCACACATGCTTGAACTGAAGGTATACTTCGTGTTTTCTAGCCGATCTTGTTGTTTGAACGGCTTTGGAGATAAGCAAATGAATGGTTCAGATTTGTAATCTCCCCATTCGGCTATGTATTGTGTTTTCCACTCTATCTCCGATGTCTTTGTATAAGATATTATATTAGCATCAGTTTTCTCAATAGAATTTAACCTTGGCTTTAAATTTCTGAAACGAAGATATTTAGAACATACATGTCTTAGTTGAGACCAAGTGCAAGCCAAGTACGAAATAAGCAAAGCTACCCAACTAGATATGAACTTTACATAAAGCAACGGGGAAAGCTTTGACTGTAACAATAAGTCAATATCGGTCTTTATAAATGGCATAATGGGTTGACCGATATGTTCCATAACAAATTTATTGCTAACAAGTAAATTACCCTTCTTCATTGGTCTTTCAAAATTACTTATGAGAATATTTCTTATAGATGCATCAATAATGAAGTCGCGACCAAATCTGAAAATTGGTAAATTACTCTCTATGCATACCTCTTCAAATATGTTGGGAGAACATGATGGTGGTGTCACTTGAAGAACATCTTGCTCCATCTTTGGATGGCTCCCCAACTTCTTTTCATCATCTTTTTCTTGATTCCCTGCATCATTGCTTTGAAGATCCATATCAGCCGAACTTTGTTCGGCTACTTGTTCTTATCCTTGAGGCTTGTCAATTTCTATGGCACGGAACTCATAGGGCAGGAAGTAGGTTCCATTGACTTCGGAAAAATCAAGTATGACTGTTTTGCTATGCTTTCCATGCCCTTTCTCAATAATGCTTGCCTCTTTGGATTTGATAGACTCAGAATATATACTACTTGATTTGGCTTTTCTAATAACCGAATTTTCTTTGTTACCTGAATCAACAACTTTATCTTTTTGAATTTGCAAGGCTTCTCGCTCTCGTCTAATTTTAGCCCACATCTCAGCTTGGCGAGCTTTAAACTTTTTCATCTCAATTTCCATCCACTCGTCATGAGATTGCCCCCCAATACTTTGAGACTCTTTCGGCAATGAGGTGCTGAAACTTTGTGATTGTTTAGGTGGTACACTGGATGGTACAGCACTGGGCATCTGCATCATTTGCACAACTCTAGCTTTTACAGCGGCAAAATCATGAGGCTTCCCGCCTTCTATTAGTTCCTCGCGAATAGAGTTGCATAAATCCCAAGAGAATGTAAGCTTGTTCTCAATTACCCAGTCTGGATATGGTTGCCCCCCAATGCTTTTAGACTCTTTCAGCAATGAGATGTTGCCGAAATTCTGTAATTGTATAGGGGGGACATGATATGCCACGGTATTAGGTGAAGGCATTTGTGCTCCTGCAGAAGTTTCACTTATTCGGCCATTACCATTAAGGTGCGGAGCCGAATTATGGACATCAACAGTTGCGTATGGTGCCAAAAAACTAGTAGCATGAGGTGTAGCATATGATGTTTGAGGGTAATTGGCCGAATAACTAGTAGTAGCATGGCCAATTCCCCTATCCACCAGCATGTTTGGATTAACATGTTGCAAATTAGTTGCCGGTGAATAAAAAGATGAAACACTATGTTGCATGCCATTGAAAGATCCTACATGGGGTGTTTCAACTTGATTAACCGAACTCATCATGTTGTTCATCGGCATATGCATTTGTGGGGTTGTCGATGCATGGGAGTTGGGATACATATGTTGCATGTTGCTAAAATTATATGAAGTAGAATCATGGAGATTTTGTTGCATCGGCCCTTGCACATAATTAGATGCATGATTGATAAAGCTAGGGCTAGCCGATACATTATGCTCATTAGATGATCTAGCAACAACATATGTATTATTTGCATCTACATATGTGAATTGGGTATTCATATTACCTTTGTAGATTGCAAACCCTAGATGACGATCTCTTCGTAGCAAGAACGGGCCGGAGACCGTTCAAAGCTTCGTCCCCAGCGGAGTCGCCAAAAAGTGTGTTTGCACACGAACACGTCACCCTGTACCCTCGACGCCGGGGTGATGCACCGCAGCTCACGTCAAAGGAGACCCGTCCGGAAGCGCGGTACGCAAGACAATCCGGCGGGCGCTTTTGTATACCCGAAGCCCCGCTTGCCCGGGAGGGACCTCGTCAGGGCTCGCGGCGGCTATGGGCTGCCCTAGGTCGGCCTGACCACCCCTAGGGCCTCGTGGTTCGCCGCCCTGCAACAAGAAGAACGAACGAAGAACGAGGAAGAAGAAGAACTAGGGTTAAGGAGAAAAGGTAAAAGATAAAAAGTGGTAGATAAATTGATCGATTGTGTGTTGTTCAATCGGCCGTCACCCCTTAGGTATATAAGAGGCGGCTGGACTTGCCGTGCAAGGAAAAGGCTTGGATTCATGTCCAAAACCCTAGCCAAATTCGGATTGGTTTTATCCGAACTTTCCAAAACTGTTCGGTTTAAACTGGCTGTACCTTGCGGGTAATTCTTGAGGTGGTAAATGACCTCGGATGGAAAAGAGCCCAAAAGCAATCTTGACCGTTTCGAAGATACGAACAACTTTTATGTTGAACGTTTTTCGATTTGAAGCCATCTTCTAGGCCAAAACGGTCACGCAATACAGGCTGTTATTCGCGCTACCCATCAGACACGTGGCTGGTGAGGCGCGCCACTTATGGCTCTGTGACAGGGCTGTGTTCGGATGGCTGTAACTTTTGCATACGAACTCGGATTGGGACGATTTTTATATCAAAATCGACCGTTTCGACGAGACGCACAACTTTCATGTTGAAACTGTTTCCATTTGAAGTAATCTTAATTGGGTATCAAGCCATTCTTTAATATGGTGTCATCATGAGCATCTCTGAACTTGTCATAACTTTTGCATCCGGACTCCGTTTTAGACCACTTTCATATCCATCTTGATCTTCTCAAAGAAAGCCATCTCATGGTGACTTCCAATCATAAGTTTGAAGTAATCTTGACATAGATTAAAGCAACTTTTACGATTGTGCCACTTTTGAGCGTCAACACTTGCCCCCCTGTTTTTCGGCAAAGCAAGCGTGCCGAAAAATAATTTGTACCATGTTGGTTCTAAGGACGATGTCAATACCCCATCGGCCATTTATATGCTTAGGACGATAATTATATATCGGCCATTATTGTTCTTGAACCCTTGATGCAAACTTGGGCGAAACCTTCTCAACTTCGTTAACAATCCGATGATAAAGTTCCATAGATATGTATCTCAAGGTCATCCTCCGGACCATATTGTTCCCCCTTTTGCTAGGATTTTGTAGATAATCAATAAACTCTCTCCAATCCTTAGTATCACCTGCATCAAAATTCATTAGTGGCCGAAGCTGTGAACTTCGGTTCGGCCTTACCTATGTTGACGAGACGAAGCATCGGCTATTGAGAGAAATGCAATACACCATGATTAACGTAGTAGCCGGATACTTGCTGTGCCAACTCTTTTGAATTGTCATGTCTAAATATAAGAACAATTTTAAAGCAACCCAAGGTAAATTTTGCATCTAGACATATCTCAAGATAAACTATAAGTGATTCGTCAAAACAACTATGTGAGGTAAACGAATTACAGCTGGGCAATTGACAGGACCACGAACGCAAACCAATGCTGACTACATTGCAAGAAAGGTTGAGGTTCAAAGCATGGGCGGTACGCCAAAGTAAGTAGACCGAAATCCATCAATATCTACTACTAATCATCCACCTTGAGATATCTATCCAGAACATCTCGCTGGTATTAAGTTGCGAGTCCCACCCATAGTGTAAACTCAATGCAACAGACAACTGCATTAAAAGAACTTTGCGTAAAGTAAACAATCCTTGCAACCGCGGGCACAAGCACCGTTGTTTTCCCCCTTGTGGCAACAGCACATCCCCTAGACTCATGTTTCTGTCACTCAAGCTAGTCATCGAGGGGCATGAACCCACAATCGAGCATAACGTTCCCTCTTGGAGTCACTACTTACTACTCGGCCAAAGCAATAAATAACAACGGAGAACATGAAAGAATTACTTATGAACTAAAATATAAAAGAGGTGAATCAAATATATTACTCAAGATCAATCTGAACATAATCTCATAATCCATCGGATCCCAGCAAACTCAACATAGCAACAGCATAAGGATTACATAGGTGCCTCGATCATGTAGGGCAGCTCACGAGGACTAATTAGTGAAGCACAAGAACGAGAGGAGAACATCACATAGCTACTGGTCATGGACTCATGGTCCAAGAGAGACTACTCACGAGTCATCCGGGAGGCGTCCATGGCGGTGGAGAAGCTCCCGGTGGTGATCCTCCCCTCCGGCAGGGTGCCGGGAAGAGTTCTCCTGGTGCTCCCGATCTTGGAAGCGGCGGCGGCGGCGGAATAGAGATGGGATCGCGAAAAGAAGTCCTGTTCTGAGGGTTTCGGAGAGTCCTTTAAATATATGCCCAAGTAGGGCACCGGGGAGCCTCGGGGGGCCCAGGCGCCCCCCCGGGCGCGGCCCAGGGGTGGGGGGGCTCCCACAGGGCGCCTGGAGCCCCTGTGCCCCCCCAGGCTGCCCTTCGGACGCAGTGTTGTTTCCGGATCGCTGATTTTTTATATAATTTTTCTGGATTTTTCTGGGCAGTTCTCGAAACGTGAAAAGCTGAAATACAAAAACAGCCGAAAACAGAAACTGGCACTGGGGGTGCACTGGATTAGTAAGTTAGTCCAAATATGATCAAAAGTGTACGGAAGTGTATGAATATCATAGCAATATCACGCAAAAGTGGCATGGAGCAAGCAGAAATTATAGATACGTTTTGGACGTATCAGCACTCATTGGCATAATGTCCATTCTTCCCACACTTGTAACAAGTGACATGGCTAAAATCCCTCTTGGTGGGTGTGGACGGTGTAGGGCGGTTCTGGTTTCCATTGGCTCCATTCCCATTTCCATTGCCATTCTTGGTGCCATTGTGGTTGTGCAAGCTACCTCCTCCATGGGTGTGCTGAAACTGTCCTACCGGTTTAGGGGTAAAACGGGGTTTCTGTTGAGCTCCAGAATTATACTTTCCTTGCCCATACTTCCTCTTGCGACTCTCAATGTGTTGATGCTTCCTTTCAATCATTAGGGCGCGGTCAACCAACTCCTGGTAGTTATTGAAAGTTGCCACCATAAACTGTACACTCATCTCATCATTCAGCCCTTCCATGAATCTCTCTGCTTCTTGGCATCTGTGGACACATCATCTGGTGCATAACGAGATAGGGTACTAAACTCATCCACGTACTGGGCCACAGTATGATTCCCTTGGCGCAAATTGCGAAACTCCTGCTTCTTCATACTCATTGCTCCGGTTGAGACATGGGCGGTACGAAAAGCTTGCTGAAACTGATCCCAAGTCACATTGGCTACGGGGTAAGTGGCTGTGTAATTCTCCCACCATGCTACGGCTAGTCCAGACAACTGGTGTGCGGCAAATCGCACCTTCTCAGCATCCGAGCAATTGGCGGTGGTCAAATCCCTTCCAACCTTGCGTAGCCAGTCATCAGCCACTATTGGTTCGATGCTGCTAGCAAACACGGGTGGTTACAACCTTAAGAAGCGTGTCAGTCTGTCACACCCTGCATTATGTAACATGTTACTTGCATCAATGAAGCATGAAAATTTGGACCAGCAAAATTTTTTGGCATCATTTGGCTCTTATTTGGAATTGAGTTTTCTTCATGTGCTTTCGTGTGCTCATTAAACTCAACTATTACCTCTTGTAGAATTCATCTCCTTACCCAAAGCTTTTTCCCAATGATCATGCCAAGTGTTATATAGCAGTATAGTATTTTCTTATAAAAATAATTTGGCCAAAATGTATTTTATAAATTTAGTATTCCTAAAACCCCTGAATTGAGGTTTGCACTGCAAGTGCTTGATTTAGGGTGAGAAAATTATTTCAAAAAGTATATTTGAAACCTAGTAGTCATAGGACTCCCAGAAAACACAAAAGTATAATTTTAAAAGTTATTTTCCTATTTTATTTAAAAGCTTTTTCTTAAGGCCAGAAATGGTCTTCAATAGGGAAAAATTATTTAAGTATTTCAAAAATATTTGCCAAAATTCAGGGAGACTCATAGGAGATATATTGTCCATATATACGAGTTTCAACACTTGGTCATGTTCAAAATAAAGGGCCAATCCGTCCAAAACCCTTTCTGGATATTTCAAGCTTTTGAAATATTTACAAAGGAAATATTCTCCAAAAATTCCAGGGAAATTCTATTATGTCACATATGGCATATTTGATGATCTTGCCAAGTCCCATGCCTTGGGAAGCAAGAAAACATCATCAAAACCCTTCAAAACCATTCTGTCCATATTTAAAGTTCGAGCAACTTTACATTGCCAAACTTATCCAAATGCTCTCAAACTTGGTGCACATACTAGAATGGCCTAATAAGGCATCTAGACCAAATGGCACAAGAATTGGAGTAGAGCAACTTGATCAGAATACCCCAAAACCCTTTCTGTTCAAATGCCAATTTGAACAACTTTACATTACCAACTTTTTACCTGGAGCTTCAAACTTTGTGGGCATGATCAATACCCCTAATGATGAAACTACACCAAGTGGTGCATCAAGGGGAGATGATTAGCTTGACTTAAACAAGATGAAGCCATTTCTGATGATTTCTAGGGTTCACCAAAGTTACATTGGCTAGTTTCTTAAAATGAGCCCAAATTTGGTGAAACACCCTATTTTCATATAACATTCAATCCTGTTAAAGTGTCATGGCAAGTGGAGATCATTTGCTTGATCAAAACTTGATCAAACACCTTCTGCAATTTTACCAAAACTACCATCTTGACCCCTTTTACTATTTACCTTGGCCTCAACTTTCTACCACAGCTTCATCAAGTTACTATCTATCTCCAGTAACTCCCCCATGTCCCCAGCTCCATGATTGAGGGGTGAAAACCCTAGTTCACCTTGCTGGACAGCCATTTTCTACTAAGTTACCAGCTTCCTCTCTCTCTCTCCTTGATCCTCCAGAGCATCCAAAGCCACAGACGAGCTGCTTGCATCACACTAGACCCCCCAGACACGGTGGACGCGCCCAGAGAACCAATGGCATGCCATGGCATGCGATAAGGCCACTCCAGAGCGCGCTACAGTGCGCCCCCGCACTGTAGCTTCGCCCAATCGCTTACCCCCGACAGCCTCGAGCTCTCCCCTCGCGCCAGTCGATGCCCTCGACGTCCGCGACCTCCCTCGGCACTGTCCCCCTCCTCCTCCGCCCTCCAGTGGCCGCCTTCACACGCGCGCTAGCCGCCCGCAGCCTCCACTCGCCGGCTTCACACGCGCACGCTGTCTGGAGCGTCCCCCGCTCCTCCTCTCTCTTCCCTCCGCCCTGGAGATCGTCCAGCAACGCCACAGACTCACTCCCGTCGCCTCCCGTGCACCGTGGCGTCAAGCAGAAGCTCGCCGGCGCACAGGTCCACGGGACCTCGCCGCACCCCTATAAATAGCCCCCCCCGAGCGCTCCACTCAGCACCAGCAGCCTCAACACACTCACAGCAACATGCCAGTACCACTCGTTCAACCCCGAAGAGCTTCAGTGCTCGGGATCGACCGGAGCTCCGCCGCGTCCGGTAGCCGACGATCTCGCAGTACAGGCCTCCTCCGCCCCTCCTTTCGCTCGATTTGGAACCACCGCACCCCACTGATACTTTCCCCTCACTTTTCCCCCTCTGCAGCTGCCGGAAACGAGCTAGCCAGCAGCCTCCCGACAACCCTCCACCGTCCCACCTCACCGCCGGCGAACCAGGCCTCCCCGGCGAGCCGCACTACCACCACTGCATCCGCGACACGCTGCTGAGTCCATCCCTGCCATCCGTTTGCCCCGCCGTGCCCGGATTCGCCGCCGGTGAGCTCGCCGTCGCCGTGGCCGCAAGGTTGAAGATGACAGGCGGGCCCCGCCTGTCATCCTCACCGTCCTCTCTCTTCCCTCGCAGCCGCTGACCGCCGGGCCCCGCCCGTCAGGTTTGAAATCCTGACGTGCGCGCGCTGGCGCCCGAGCGGCTGGGCCCTTCGCCCTGGGCCGTGCACTGTGGCCGTTCTGGCCCAGTGGCACAGGGCTGTTTCTTTTTATTCTTTTATGTAAATACTTCAAATAATTTTACAAAAATGAATAATTGTCCAAATAAATTAATTCCAACTCCTAAAATCTTGTAATATTCCAACCTATTTAATGGTGTCACTTTCACACATATCCATGAAACTTTTCTGTTCTGTTCAAATTTAAATTCAAATTTGAGCAATAAAACTCATGTTCGAAAATCCTTAGATTCCATTCTGTCAATCCAAAACTCCAACTAATAATTTTTGCCATCTTAGTTTTCCCTCTAGTATTTAACAAAAATTAGTTGACATTTTTCTGAGCACTTTGATTTTTCTGTTTTCATTGTGGTCTTATTTTCCCTTTGTTATTTTGCGATGTATAGATACCGTATTTGACGAAGTTGCTGAAGAAGGAGAAGGAGAAGGATTTGAAGACTTTGAAGACCTAGCCAATCCAGGTAAGCAGCCCTTTGACCATGATTCACTTGTTCTTCGGAACCCGTTTGTTTCCGATGCATGATGATAGAGTTACGGTGGTGACCTAGTTGAACCACCACATGATGCATGTTTCACTCATGATCTTGCTATGTGCTAGATGTCATGCAAATGGTTAGTAGTGATGCTTAGTGATGCATGTGTGACAAGAACCTCCGTGGTTGAAATCTTTGCATAAATCCCATCGGGTGCCCCTAATGCCCGAGGGTGATGTTGAGTTAGGTCATCACTTGAGGAAGGAGTGATGTGCCGGTAAAATCTTGTGCATGGGTGAAATAATGGATTAGATTTATGTGCGACTACCATCCCAACCAAACATGTGCAACCACTCTACCCCTTATGGGACGGGGCTTTATTGATTACTTAGGTCGATACTAGCATGGTGCCCGCATTACTAGTGATGGGAAGACTTGAGGTCTTTCCCGGGACGGGGTCGTGCTTGGATAGACGACCATGACTATTTTTACAGGGCACCGGACACACCGTTGGTCCCTTCGGGTACGCATGACATTGAAATTAGGGCAAGTTCCGTGATCTATTGTTTGTACTCGAGGGCCGTGTACCAATGAGTGGACTCTATGTTAGTGTCTTCTAAGGAAAGATAATGACCGGGTGCTTCCCCCGAGTACTTGAGGTACTGCGGGAACGTGGGTGGCACGAAAGCTTCCCGGATCTTGTGGGTAAAGTGCGCAACCTCTGCAGAGTGTAAAACTATTCGAATAACCGTGTCCACGGTCATGGACAGTTGGGTGGTGCTACTTAAACTATGTCCAGAATTTTACCGCATCGGTGAAAACATGTGTGTGATGAGTCAAGGTGGTGACTTGACTCGATGAGTTGATTCATATTCATTGTGATATCGGTAACCTGTCTTCGAGGTTACGTGAGTTTATTGATGCATATACTTAATGGTAGAAGATTTGTTCTAGCCCATTGCTAGATTGCTCATTATTGTTCAATTGCATTGTTACTTTGAACCAAATCATGGGTTGCTTGCGAGTACATTCAAAGTACTCATTGGCTTACCACTGGTTATTTAATTGGCCAGGCATGGAGGAACAGGAATATGAAGAAGAGTTCTTTGGAGACGAACATGCGAACTAGGACGCTATCCCAGTCAAAATGCCTGTAGGGTTAAGGCAGATGGCATGGGTTCTACCTATCATCGAAGACTTCCGCTATTTGAGTTATTTGCTATTCAGCCCTTGAGGCTTTATCTATGTAAGACTTGGCCATAATGGCCTTAATTTGTGTAAGACGGTATGTATGGATGTAAGACTCTTGTTATTCAGCTTCTGTGTGTTCAGTGAGCATTGATCTCTGGGATCACTGTACATGTGCATTCGGTGATCTCGACTTCTAAGTCGGGGTCCCCATAGAGCTGGTATCAGAGCCATCCTGACTATAGGAAGCCTTAGTTAGCATGGGCGTTAGTTAGATGAGACCCCTTTTCGAAAACCTTCTGAACCTCTCTTCTTTTCTAAACCTGGGACTTCATCAGCTTATTAACCTCTCCTATTCCACCTTTGTAGATGGCCGCTGTACCAGAAGAGCACCTGACCACTGGGTTTCCCTTGCTTCTCGAGGATAGCCTCCAGGAGTGCCAGTTCCACCGAGCGCCCATCCTCACCTACCTTGAGCATTGGGGTAGCGACACTGAGGTGGAATACCATGTGGAAGTGATCGTGAAGGCAAACGATCCTCCCACAAGTTGGTTCTTTGAGGGACCCCAGATGGCAACTTTACCACTCGCTGTCGAGGCTGCTGCACTCAAGGCACTAACCCGTCTCCGCGAGCTTCTTCCGGAGATGGCAGCCAAGATGACAACTCGCTTCTTGTCTTACCGGAAGGAAGGTGAAGATGAAAGCAGCGCACTAGCCCCTCCACTGAAGGAAGGACTCTCGCTTCGATTCTAGACCTACTTCAGTCTTTGTGCCGACAGCTTGGCACAAGACTTGGCCTCGGAATCAATGAAGCTCCGAGAAGAACATCACAAGACCAAGGCACTTCTTCGTCAAGCTCAAGAGAAGACAAATAGGATCAAGAAGGAAGGAGCACCTTCCGGACAGTCCGCTATCGCATATCGAGGCGGAAGGCCCTCCGAAGATGCATCTTCCAAGAATGAAGAACCACCTCGGCGACGCCGGATGACGGTAAGGGAATATCGCAAGCTTTTCCCTGCACCACCGACGAAGCACCATCGTGTCCAACTTCTCCACTCCCCCACACCCTCAAATGACAAGGGGGCCCAGACAGATGAAGACAAGGAGGAAGACCCAGAAGAGCCGGAATACGCGACCGAGCATTCCGCCGCTTAGGCATTATTCGCTACTCGGATATGCCAGTTCGTGACCTCTACGGTAGGATAGGTCGTGTAACCCCTATGCGCAGTCGAGTCCTTGTATGGTTCATATGAAACCATCTAGTGTTTGCTTTTGTCGTGTTTGGATGTATGTCGTATTCTTCCTTCGGGAAAATGTAAACGACTGCATCACCCATTTGGATTTTTATGAATGTGTTTTGGCCTTTCGGCCCTTGCATGATTTGATTAGTGTCACACCCACCCCCTTACTAGGCACCCATCTATCTTGCTTTCCCTCTTCCAAGTCATGAGACCTTTTACCGCTCCAACAGGATGCCTGTTGTAACTCGTACTGGTACCTCTACCCAGCAGCCTGAAGCCAGAGTATCCGCTCAGTCAGAGGCAGGCCACGACCAAACCAATGACCAAGATCCACCACCACCACCTCCTCCGAACATGGACATGGCTCAGCTTCTCCAAGCTTTCCGAGAGGAACACCAAGCCAACACTGCAGCCCTTCAGTTGGTTGCTCAAGCTGTCACCAACAACCGCCAGCCGGCGGGGAATGGCAATGGACGTTCCACGTTGGCAGAGCTCAAGAAGCATGCACCGCCAACCTTTATCAAGACTGCTGAACCCCTGGATGCAGACGACTGGGTCCGCACCATTGAGGACATACTAGAACTAGTCGGATGCACCGAAGACCTTGAGAAGGTGGCTTATGCAGCCCACTGCCTCAGGGGGACTGCTAGAGCTTGGTGGGATGGATTCAAGGTCATGCATGCTGAACAAGACATCACTTGGGTCAACTTCAAGGCAGAATTCCGCAAAGCCCACACTCCTTCCGGAATCATGGCTATCAAAAAGCGTGAGTTCCGAGCCCTGAAGCAAGGAAGTGGCACTGTCAAGGAGTACATGCAGAAGTTCAGTGTTCTGTCAAGGTATGCCCCTGAAGATGTCAGCACTGATGCTGCAAAAAGGGAGCGCTTCATGGAAGGCCTCAATCAGACTCTGCAGTTGATACGTCCAAAACGTATCTATAATTTCTGCTTGCTCCATGCCACTTTTGGGTGATATTGCTATGATATTCATACACTTCCATACACTTTTGATCATATTTGGACTAACTTACTAATCCAGTGCACCCCAGTGCCAGTTTCTGTTTTCGGCTGTTTTTGTATTTCAGGTTTTCACGTTTCGAGAACTGCCCAGAAAAATCCAGAAAATATATATAAAAAATCAGCGTATCGGGAACGACACTGCTTCCGAA
>LR738709.1:76657403-76680885 GCA_902687465.1 Secale cereale
ATGCTCGATTGTGGGTTCATGCCCCTCGATGACTAGCTTGAGTGACAGAAACATGAGTCTAGGGGATGTGCTGTTGCCACAAGGGGGAAAACAACGGTGCTTGTGCCCGCGGGTGCAAGGATTGTTTACTTTACGCAAAGTTCTTTTAATGCAGTTGTCTGTTGCATTGAGTTTACACTATGGGTGGGACTCGCAACTTAATACCAGCGAGATGTTCTGGATAGATATCTCAAGGTGGATGATTAGTAGTAGATGCAGATGGATTTCGGTCTACTTACTTTGGCGTACCGCCCATGCTTTGAACCTCAACCTTTCTTGCAATGTAGTCAGCATTGGTTTGCGTTCGTGGTCCTGTCAATTGCCCAGCTGTAATTTGTTTACCTCACATAGCTATTTTATCGTCTTTTGGGAGAGAGACATCACTAGTGAACATCATGTGACTCCGGTCCATATTACTATCATTGATCACATACACTATTTACTTTTCGCTATTTTACTTACTATTGCAAATTACTATCTATCACAACTATCATATTGCTTTTAACCCTTTGTGAACTACAAGGCCGGAGAGATTGACAACCTCTCTGTACTCGTCGGGAGCAAAGTTATTTGTATCTGTGTACAGGTCCACGTTGATTGCTAATTGCGCCGTTAGCAGTTGACACCTACCTGTTGAACCTAGGAGTCTCTGGGGATTCGATCCTTGGCATCTTTGCTAAGGGAAAACACTTCTACTTACTGCATCTTACACCTTCCACTTGGGGTAATCCAACGAGGGGTTCGAGGCCCATCAAGGAGTATTTTCTGGCGCCGTTGACGGGGACTCCACTCTTCAGGATAGGGGAGTTGCATGCTATCTTTTACCTTTGCTTATTAGTCTTGTTAGTTTACCTTTCATATTTGCTTTAGTTCCTTTTATCGAAAATCACAAAAATAGTTATCTTGCTTGCTTGCCACTATGGGTTCCACCGAGAACACTAAGTTGTGTGACTTCACTAGTCACAACAACGATGACTTTATCAGCACACCTATCACTACACCTGCCACTTCAGCACCTTCATATGAAATTAAACCTGCTTTACTCAACTTAGTCATGAGAGAACAATTCTCCGGTGCTGGAGATGATGCTGCTTTACACTTGAACAACTTTGTAGAACTTTGTGATATGCAAAAGTACCAAGAAATAGATGGTAATATTGTTAAGCTTAAGCTTTTTCCTTTCTCTTTGAGAGGAGGAGCTAAAATTTGGTTTCAGTCTTTGCCTAGGAATAGCATAGATTCATGGGACAAGTGCAAAGATGCTTTTATTGGAAAATACTATCCACCTGCTAAAATTATCCAACTTAGAAGTAACATCATGAATTTTAAACAATTGGATAATGAACACATTGCCCAAGCTTGGGAACGTATGAAGTCTCTTATCAAGAACTGCCCTACTCACGGTTTGACTACTTGGATGGTTATCCAAACTTTTATGCAGGCTTGAACTCTACTTCGCGGAACTTGTTAGATTCGGCCGCGGGAGGAACTTTTATGTCAACTACACTTGGTGCTGCCACAAAGCTTCTCGAAGAGATGATGACCAACTATTCCCAATGGCACACCGAACGCGCTCCAACAGGTAGGAGGGTAAACTCCGTCGAGGAGATTTCCTCCCTCAATGAAAAAGTTGACTTGATCATGTCTCTACTTTCAAAGAAATCTACTATTGATACTCGTGATGTTCCTTTAAATTCTTTGATTGCTCAAGAACAAGTAGATGTTAACTTTATCTCTAGAAACAATTTCAACAACAATGCTTATAGGAGTAACTTTGGTAACAATTCTAGACCGTTCCCCTCTAACTCTTATGGGAACAACAATGCTTATCCTAGTACCAAGAACTCCAATACTGAACTAGAGAGCATGCTTAGAGATTTCATCACTACCCAAAAAGCCTTTAATAAGAATGTAGAAGAGAAACTACATAAACTAGATGATCTTTCTTTCAAGGTAGACCACTTAGCCAATGAGTTAAAATTGCTGAAAATTGAAACTTCTTCTCTTAAGGAGAAGGAAGTCATCCCTATTAATGCTACTCAAGTACAAATTAATGAAAACATTAGGATGATGGCTAAGCTTAAAGAAAGATGGGCTAGAGAAAGGGAGGAAGAGGAAAGAATTAAGAGCCTTCCTACCCACCATACTGTTGCTACTATCCAAGTTATTGAGAATGTTCATACTCTTAGCACCCAATGTACTCCTGGTCCCAATGGACCTATTAATGGTGATGCTATGTCAACTACCAAACAGGTGAGCCTTAAGGACACCTCTACCACTTTACTTGATGCTCGTAACCTTGATTTTGATAATTGCACTCTTACAGAAGTTATTGATTTCCTTCACAAGATGTCTAAAGATCCCCGTACTAGCACGCTTAACCTTGCCTTCACAGAGCATATCACTAATGCTCTCATCAAAGCTAGGGAGGAGAAACTTAGAGTAGAAGCCTCCATACCTAGAAAGCTAGAGGATGGTTGGGATCCTATGATAAAAATTTATTTGAATGCCTTCTCTTGTTATGCATTATGTGATGTTGGTGCTAGTACCTCTGTTATGCCCAAAAGACTATATGATATGCTTAAATTGAAACCTTTTGATTCTTGTTCTTTTGGTGATGCTCTCGTTGATTCTTCCATAAAGAAACCTTTGGGGAGGATCGATGATGTTCTTATTATTGTCAATGATAATTATGTGCCCGTTGATTTCACTATTATGGATATTGAATGTGATCCTTCTTGTCCAATTATTTTGGGACGTCCCTTTTTGCGCACCGTTGGTGCTGTCATTGACATGAAAGAGGGTAATATAAAATTTCAGTTTCCTATCAAGAAAGGGATGGAACACTTCCCTCGTAAGAAGGTCAAGTTACCTTTTGAGTCCGTTGTACGGGCTAGCTATTCTTTTACTTTTGATAAAACTTGATCTATGCATTATGCCTAGCTTAAAGGCATAAAAGAAAGCGCTTTTGGGAGGCAGCCCACATGAATAATTTTTTTGCTTTGTTGTGTCTTGATGTTGTCTACTGCTGTAGCATCATCATTGTATCTTTACTTTTCATATTTGTGCCAAGTATAGCCTCTGATTGCTAGAAAGTTCAAAAGTTGTGAGGTGCTGTCCAGGAAACAGATTCTGTCCTTGGATAGAAAAATTCGTATAAAATCACCAGATCATCTTTTTGGTCTGAATTTTTTCGACAGCGTTTTCTATATAATTGTCTTTCGTGCATCAGTTCTGAGTTTTTTGATTTGAGTTGTAGAAGTATCCCGAACAGGTCAATTACTGCCTGCTGTTCTGTTTTTCACAGATTCTGTCCTGTTTTGCCTTACCTTCACTTTGCAAATTAAGAACTTGCTTTTTCTTTGCAAAAACCTTTTGGCAATCTTGAGAAACAGTATAACTTCAAGAATATCCTTATTTCCAGCAAGGTATAATTATTTTATTAAGGGTACTAACCTCGCTAATCAGATTATGAATGAGTTGTGTATGAAGGGAGTTTTCAAGTGTGCGAGGGAAGATGATAAAAAGATTCAGGAGTGTCAAGCGCTCAAGCTTGGGGATGCCCCCGTGCACCCCCAAGAAATATTCAATGAGACTCAAGCGTCTAAGCTTGGGGATGCCCCCCGTGCATCCCCTTCTCCATCAACATTATCAGTTCGTCTTTCGTTCCGCTATATTTTTATCACTTCATGTGTTATGTGCTATGCTTGGAGCGTCTTGCTTTTAGTTTTCTTTTTAGTTTTTCATAACGAGTCGGAACCCAGCATTCCTTTATGTGGGAGAGAAACACGCTCCACCTCTACCTAGAACATTACATAGAATTTTCATTGTCTATCTATGTTGTGTGTGTTCTTTGTCTTTTAATAGCTACTATCGTGCTCCGCTCTTAGTATTCATGCTTATCTTTTCAAGAGCTTTTATTTAGTTGGTTGCTTGAACTCTTTTTAATTACCATTCTCACCTTATTAAGAGAGTTTGCTTCCGTTGCATGGCTTAATATGTCTATGATAAATATGCTACTTTCATGATGATGCTTAGTAGTTCAGGTTTTCTTATAGTTAATCTCAGATAGCTGGGGGATTCCCAATGTGTCATTGGAATACCAACTTGGTTTGTTTGCCTATGATGTGGTATGGTTTAGTAATATCTTCCTTCGAGAATTTATTTTGATTGACTTGGCGTATGCTCACGCATATTCAAGACTGTAAAGAAAGTCTGTCAAGCCTTGATGATCTTTTGTTTCTAAGTAGCGATATAACTACCATGCCTGATTCAATATTGCTTTGTCGCTCTGCATGATTATGACCCTCATTGCTCTCTTAGTTGGTCGCTCCCAGTCTTTTGCTAACCTCCACCTCCACTAAGAAAATTAATCATGCAATACATAGCTCATGGGAAAGTAGCCTAAAAACTATTGTGGTAAAGAATATGTTGCTTATGTATCTTATTTCTTATGAGTTGCTTGTTGAGCGGTAACCATGTTTCTGGGGACGCCATCAACTGTCACATTTTGTTGAATATCATGTGAGTTGCTATGCATGTTCGTCTTGTCTGAAGTAAGGGTGATTTACCGTGGGTTGAATTAATATGCATATTGTTAGAGAAGAGCATTGGGCCGCCAACCAAAGCCATGCATCATGGTGGAAGTTTTAGCTTGGACCTTAATCCTCAATCTCTCATGAGAATATGCTTATGCATTAAAGAGGAGTCCATCATCTATTTTCTATGTTGTCCCGGTATGGATGTCCTCAAGTTGAGATTTATCAAAAATGAGAAATCAAATGCGATCTATCTCCTTGGACCTTTGTACAGGTGGCATAGAGGTACCCCTTTGTGACACTTGGTAAAAACATATGCAATGCAATGATAACCCATGGGAATCCGAGCTAATTAGGACAAGGAGCGAGCACTATTATTATTCGATGCATGAGGCTTGCAACTTATAAGATGTTTTATGCATGACACATATGAAGTACTACTACCGTTGACACAATTGCTTCCATGTTTCAAAATAAAAAGCTCTAGCACTTCAAGCATCAACTACTGAGAGCATGATTGTCATTCTGAGTGTAATGTGCATTGTCCCAAAGTAGCATTGTCTTTTGCATGATTGTGATATCGTTTATTCTGAAATGATTGTATCTAGTCATCACTTAAACCTTGAAGGTGCCCCTGCATTTATGTTTTGCATCACTAAAGGGGGCAAGCTAGATATCACTTGATCATATTTGTACATCATGTTCATTGCAAATCTTTTTGATGTTCCAGTTTCATATTGTAAAACTTTCAGTCATTTGTGATTTTCTCTTGAGACAACTTAATTACTTTAGAATCATTTTCTCAGTAAGCATTTGTCATATGACTATGAGAAAGTCTTATATGGTTAATAGCATGTCACCACAGAAATTATTCTTGTTATCATTTACCTACTCGAGGACGAGCAGGAATTAAGCTTGGGGATGTTGATACGTCCAAAACGTATCTATAATTTCTGCTTGCTCCATGCCACTTTTGGGTGATATTGCTATGATATTCATACACTTCCATACACTTTTGATCATATTTGGACTAACTTACTAATCCAGTGCACCCCAGTGCCAGTTTCTGTTTTCGGCTGTTTTTGTATTTCAGGTTTTCACGTTTCGAGAACTGCCTAGAAAAATCCAGAAAAAATATAAAAAAAATCAGCGTATCGGGAACGACACTGCTTCCGAAGGGGAGCCAGGGGGCGCGCCCCCCTGGGCCGCGCCGGGGGGGGCGCCTCGGCACCCCGAGAGCCCCCCGGTGCCCTACTTTGGCAGATATTTAAAGGGTCCCCCGTAACCCTTGAAACAGGACTTCTTTTCGCGATCCCATCTCTGTTCCGCCGCCGCCGCCGCTTCCAAGATCGGGAGCACCAGGAGAACTCTTCCCGGCACCCTGCCGGAGGGGAGGATCACCACCGGGAGCTTCTCCACCACCATGGACGCCTCCCGGATGACTCGTGAGTAGTCTCCCTTGGACCATGAGTCCATGACCAGTAGCTATGTGATGTTCTCCTCCCGTTCTTGTGCTTCACTAATTAGTCCTCGTGAGCTGCCCTACATGATCGAGGCACCTATGTAATCCTTATGCTGTTGCTATGTTGAGTTTGCTGGGATCCGATGGATTATGAGATTATGTTCAGATTGATCTTGAGTAATATATTTGATTCACCTCTTTTATATTTTAGTTCATAAGTAATTCTTGCATGTTCTCCGTTGTTATTTATTGCTTTGGCCAAGTAGTAAGTAGTGACTCCAAGAGGGAACGTTATGCTCGATTGTGAGTTCATGCCCCTCGATGACTAGCTTGAGTGACAGAAACATGAGTCTAGGGGATGTGCTGTTGCCACAAGGGGGAAAACAACGGTGCTTGTGCCCGCGGGTGCAAGGATTGTTTACTTTACGCAAAGTTCTTTTAATGCAGTTGTCTGTTGCATTGAGTTTACACTATGGGTGGGACTCGCAACTTAATACCAGCGAGATGTTCTGGATAGATATCTCAAGGTGGATGATTAGTAGTAGATGCAGATGGATTTCGGTCTACTTACTTTGGCGTACCGCCCATGCTTTGAACCTCAACCTTTCTTGCAATGTAGTCAGCATTGGTTTGCGTTCATGGTCCTGTCAATTGCCTAGCTGTAATTTGTTTACCTCACATAGCTATTTTATCGTCTTTTGGGAGAGAGACATCACTAGTGAACATCATGTGACTCCGGTCCATATTACTATCATTGATCACATACACTATTTACTTTTCGCTATTTTACTTACTATTGCAAATTACTATCTATCACTACTATCATATTGCTTTTAACCCTTTGTGAACTACAAGGCCGGAGAGATTGACAACCTCTCTGTACTCGTTGGGAGCAAAGTTATTTGTATCTGTGTGCAGGTCCACGTTGATTGGTAATTGCGCCGTTAGCAGTTGACACCTACCTGTTGAACCTAGGAGTCTCTGGGGATTCGATCCTTGGCATCTTTGCTAAGGGAAAACACTTCTACTTACTGCATCTTACACCTTCCACTTGGGTTAATCCAACGAGGGGTTCGAGGTCCATCAGCAGTATTCGCTTGTCGTGTGCGACTGCCCAACCTTCCCTGACCTGGTGAACAAAGCACTTATGCTTGAAGACAAGCGGCGTGCTTTGGAAGACACTCGCAAGCGCAAGATGGTCAGTAAGGGAAGTTTCAGCAACCAGAAGCCTCGTCCGTGGCAGTCAGCCCCGGCCAAGCCAACCTATCAGCAACCAAGAGCTCCTGCACCTCGAACCAACTATCAGCCTCAGCAGTATGCCAAACCAAGGCCAGCTTTCAACCCCAATAACAGTGGTGGCAACAAGATCAACAATCCAAACCAAGTCACTTGCTTTGGATGTGGTCAGTCTGGACACATCTCAAGGGTGTGCCCCAACAAGAAGCCTGATGCCCCGCGCCCCAATGCGCAGAACCCAGGACAAGGCCGCGGGATGCCACCAAGGAACCCAGCTCCTCGCAACCCGCCTAACCAGGGGAAGGGGCGTGTGAATCACATCACTGCTGAAGAAGCCCAGGAAGACCCGGACGTCGTGCTGGGTACGTTCCTTGTCAACTCAGCACCTGCAACTGTCTTGTTTGATTCTGGAGCAACGCATTCATTTGTCACTCAAAGATTTTCATTAAAAAGTGGCATGACCCCTACACCCCTGAATAACCCTATGGTGGTACAAACCCCCGGAGCAGAGATGAGAGCCAAGATAGGCTGTAAGGGAGTCAGTATTACCATTAACGGTGTAGATTTCCTAGCAGACCTCATCGTCCTGAGATCACAAGACTTGGATGTGATCCTAGGCATGAATTGGCTCAGCAAGCACCAAGGCTTGTTAGACTGTGCCAATCGGACAGTCACTGTGACCAATGACCAAGGAGTCGAAGTCAAATTTGCTTCCAACTCCTCCTCCGTTCAAGCCGCTCAAGTCAACTGTCTGTCTGAAGTTGGGCTAGAGCAAGTACCGGTGGTATGCGAGTATCCCGATGTCTTTCCGGATGAGCTACCGGGAATGCCTCCTGACCGTGACATTGAGTTCATCATTGAGCTCGTGCCCGGAGCAGGACCCATCTATAAGAAGCCTTATAGAATGGGGACGGAAGAATTAGCCGAGTTGAAGAAGCAACTGGAAGAGCAGCTGAGGAAGGGATTTATCCGCCCAAGTGCCTTCCCTTGGGGATCACCCGTTCTGTTTGTGGCATAGAGGGACGGTACCATCCGCTTATGTATTGACTATCGTTCCCTCAATGAAGTTACAATCAAGAACAAATATCCACTTCCCAAGATTGAAGATCTGTTTGATCAGCTCAGCGGAGCCAAGGTGTTCTCCAAGATCGACCTCAGACCTGGGTACTACCAGCTGAAGATCAGACCCCAAGATATTCCGAAGACGACATTCATAACCAGATATGGCCTGTACGAGTGCACGGTCATGTCTTTTGGGTTAACCAATGCCCCAGCTTACTTAATGTATCTCATGAATAAAGTCTTCATGGAATATTTGGACAAGTTCGTTGTTGTCTTCATTGATGACATTCTTGTCTTCTCGAAGACGGAGGAAGAACACGAGCAGCATTTGAGGATGGTCCTAGACAAGCTTCGGGAGCACCAAATGTATGCCAAATTCAGCAAATGTGAGTTCTGGCTGCATAAAGTTAGATTCTTAGGTCATGGCTTGACCGAAGAAGGATTGTCAGTCGATACCGCGAAGATCGAAGCTGTGACCCAATGGCAATCTCCAACGACCGTCAAGGAAGTCATAAGCTTCCTCGGACTTGCGGGCTATTACCGCAAATTCGTGGAAGGATTCTCTAGCATTGCCCGGCCGATGACTCAGCTCCTCAAGAAGGACAAGAAGTTCGAGTGGATGCCAAAATGCGAAGAGAGCTTCCAAGAGCTCAAGAAGAGATTGACCACCGCCCCAGTTCTGGCAACACCCGATATTAACAAGGAGTTCGTGATATATTGTGATGCCTCCCGAACCGGATTGGGAAGCGTTCTGATGCAAGAAGGCCGATTCATAGCCTACCTCTCCAGGCAGCTACGACCTCATGAGGAGAACTATGCTACTCATGATCTTGAGTTAGCAGCAGTGGTTCATGCCTTGAAGACATGGCGGCATTACCTCCTAGGGAAACGGTGTGAGATATACACAGACCACAAAAGTCTGAAGTACATTTTCACCCAAAAAGAATTGAACATGAGGCAGCGAAGATGGTTGGAACTCATCAAAGACTATGACCTCAGTGTTCAATATCACCCCGGGAAGGCTAACGTGGTGGCCGATGCCTTAAGCAGGAAGGCTTGCTCTTTGAATGTCATTATTCAAGAAAGGCAGCCAGCCTTATTTAAGGAACTCGAACAATTCAGTTTGGAGTTGGTCACCCCTGGATTTCTGGATCATTTGGAAGTCAGACCAACCCCGGTGGACGAAGTCAAGAAGGCACAAGATGGACATACAAGCATCGAAGGCATCAAGATGAAGATGAAGCTAGGCAAGGCCCCAGGATTCTCTGAAGACGAGCATGGGATTGTTTAGTACAAAGGACGCATCTGCGTACCAAACAAGATGGAGGTGAAGAACCTGATCATGCAAGAAGCCCACGACACTCCGTATTCCATCCACCCCGGAGGAACCAAGATGTACCAAGACTTGAAGGCACGATTCTGGTGGCATGGGATGAAAAGAGAGATTGCAACCTATGTTGCAAAGTGTGATGTGTGCCAAAGGGTCAAGGCTGAATATCAGCGACCTGCTGGATTGCTTCAACCACTCAAGGTTCCTGAGTGGAAGTGGGATAAAGTCGGAATGGACTTCATCACTGGATTACCAAGGTCAAATAGAGGACATGACTCTATCTGGGTCATAGTCGATCATTTGACCAAGATGGCCCATTTCATTCCTGTCAAGACTACTTATGATGGCAACCGGCTGGCAGCTCTCTACATCGACAGAATCGTAAGCCTTCACGGCGTTCCCAAGGAGATTGTGTCAGATCGAGGAACCCAGTTCACCTCAAGGTTCTAGAAGAAGTTCCAAGAAGCCTTGGGAACCAAATTGTCCTTCAGCACAGCTTTCCACCCACAGACCGGAGGTCAGACAGAACGAGTAAATCAAATTCTCGAAGACATGCTCCGAGCCTGTGTCTTGGCATATGGAGCCAAGTGGGAAGATTGTCTCCCTTTCGCCGAGTTCTCCTATAACAACAGTTATCAGTCGAGCCTTCAGATGGCACCATTTGAGGTGTTGTACGGACGCAGATGTCGCACACCCCTCAACTGGTCAAAGACTGGAGAAGGGCTAGTCTTTGGACCAGATATTCTCCGTGCAGCAGAAGAGCAAGTCCAACTAGTCAGAGAACGTTTGAAGGCAGCCAAGTCAAGGCCGAAGAGCTATGCTGACACTCACCGTCGGGACATGAGTTTTCATGTCGGGGACCATGTGTACCCGCGGGTAACTCCTCTGAAGAGAACCAAACGTTTTCACGTCAAGGGGAAGCTCGCACCAAGGTTCATTGGACCCTTTGAGATCACTGCATGACGAAGAGAAGTGGCTTACCAGTTGGAACTACCAGCTGAGCTATCCGATGTGCACAACATGTTCCACGTGTCACAACTCCGGAAATGTCTCCAAGTTCCGAACAAGCCTGATCTCTACAAGGATGTTGATCACCAAGCCATTGATCTGCAGCCTGATTTGACCTACCACGAGAAGCCCATTCGCATTCTGGATGAAGCAGAACGACGGACGCGAAGCCGCACCATCAAGTACTTCAAGGTCCAGTGGAGCAACCACACGGAAGCAGAAGCAACCTGGGAACGTGAAGACTATCTTAGATCCGAGTTTCCCGATCTCTTTTAAGACATAGTTTAGGAATCTCGGGGACGAGATTCTTGTAAGGGGGGTAGGTCTGTCACACCCTGCATTTTGTAACATGTTACTTGCATCAATGAAGCATGAAAATTTGGACCATCAATTTTTTTTGGCATCATTTGGCTCTTATTTGGAATTGAGTTTTCTTCATGTGCTCAATAAAGTCAACTATTACCTCTTGTAGAATTCATCTCCTTACCCAAAGCTTTTGCCCAATGATCATGCCAAGTGTTATATAGCAGTATAGTATTTTCTTATAAAAATAATTTGGCCAAAATGTATTTTATAAATTTAGTATTCCTAAAACCCCTGAATTGAGGTTTGCACTGCAAGTGCTTGATTTAGGGTGAGAAAATTATTTCAAAAAGTATATTTGAAACCTAGTAGTTATAGGACTCCCAGCAACCATAAAAGTATAATTTTAAAAGTTATTTTCCTATTTTATTTAAAAGCTTTTTCTTAAGGCCAGAAATGGTCTTTAATAGGGAAAAATTATTTCAGTATTTCAAAAATATTTGCCAAAATTCAGGGAGACTCATAGGACATATATTGTCCATATATAAGAGTTTCAACACTTGGTCATGTTCAAAATAATGGGCTAATCCCTCCAAAACCCTTTCTGGATATTTCAAGCTTTTGAAATATTTACAAAGGAAATATTCTCCAAAAATTCCAGGGAAATTCTATTATGTCACATATGGCATATTTGATGATCTTGCCAAGTCCCATGCCTTGGGAAGCAAGAAAACATCATCAAAACCCTTCAAAACCATTCTGTCCATATTTAAAGTTTGAGCAACTTTACATTGCCAAACTTATCCAAATGCTCTCAAACTTGGTGCACATACTAGAATGGCCTAATAAGGCATTTAGACCAAATGGCACAAGAATTGGTGTAGAGCAACTTGATCAGAATAACCCAAAACCCTTTCTGTTCAAATGCCAATTTGAACAACTTTACATTACCAACTTTTTACCTAGAGCTTCAAACTTTGTGGGCATGATCAATACCCCTAATGATGAAACTACACCAAGTGGTGCATCAAGGGAAGATGATTAGCTTGACTTAAACAAGATGAAGCCATTTCTGATGATTTCTAGGGTTCACCAAAGTTATATTGGCTAGTTTCTTCAAATGAGCCCAAATTTGGTGAAACACCCTATTTTCATATAACATTCAATCCTGTTAAAGTGTCATGGCAAGTGGAGATCATTTGCTTGATCAAAACTTGATCAAACACCTTCTGCAATTTTACCAAAACTACCATCTTGACCCCTTTTACTATTTACCTTGGCCTCAACTTTCTACCACAGCTTCATCAAGTTACTATCTATCTCCAGTAACTCCCCCATGTCCCCAGCTCCATGATTAAGGGGTGAAAACCCTAGTTCACCTTGCTGGACAGCCATTTTCTACTAAGTTACCAGCTTCCTCTCTCTCTCCTTGATCCTCCAGAGCATCCAAAGCCACAGACGAGCTGCTTGCATCACCCTGGACCCCCCAGACACGGTGGACGGGCCCAGAGAACCAATGGCATGCCATGGCATGCGATAAGGCCGCTCCAGAGCGCGCTACAGTGCGCCCCCGCACTGTAGCTTCGCCCAATCGCCAGCCCCCGACAGCCTCGAGCTCTCCCCTTGCGCCAGTCGATGCCCCTCGACATCCGCGACCTCCCCCGGCGCTGTGCCCCTCCTCCTCCGCCCTCCAATGGCCGCCTTCACACGCGCGCTGGCCGCCCGCAACCTCCACTCGCCGGCTTCACACGCGCACGCTGTCTGGAGCGTCCCCTGCTCCTCCTCTCTCTTCCCTCCGCCCTGGAGATCGTCCAACAATGCCACAGACTCACTCCCATCGCCTCCCGTGCACCGTGGCGTCGAGCAGAAGCTCGCCGGCGCACAGGTCCACGGGACCTCGCCGCACCCCTAGAAATAGGGCCCGCCGAGCCCTCCACTCAGCACCAGCAGCCTCAACACACTCACAGCAACACGCCAGTACCACTCGTTCATCCCCGAAGAGCTTCAGTGGTCGGGATCGACCGGAGCTCCGCCGCATCGGGCAGCCGGCGATCTCGCAGTACAGGCCTCCTCCGCCCCTTCTTTCGCTTGATTTGGAACCACCGCACCCCACTGATACTTTCCCCTCACTTTTCCCCCTCTACAGCTGCCAGAAACGAGCTAGCCAGCAGCCTCCCGACGACCCTCCGCCGTCCCACCTCGCCGCCGGCGAACCAGGCCTCCCCGGCGAGCCGCACTACCACCACTGCATCCGCGACACGCTGCTGAGTCCATCCCTGCCATCCGTTTGCCCCGCCGTGCCCGGATTCGCCGCCGGTGAGCTCGCCGTGGCCGTGGCCGCAAGGTTGAAGAAGACAGGAGGGCCCCGCCTGTCATCCTCACCGTCTTCTCTTCCCCCTCGCAGCCGCTGACCGCCGGGCCCCGCCCGTCAGGTTTGAAATTCTGACGTGCGCGCGCTGGCTCCCGAGCGGCTGGGCCCTTCGCCCTGGGCCGTGCACTGTGGCCGTTCTGGCCCAGGGGCACAGGGCTGTTTCTTTTTATTATTTTCTGTAAATACTTCAAATAATTTTACAGAAATGAATAATTGTCCAAATAAATTAATTCCAACTCCTAAAATCTTGTAATATTCCAACCTATTTAATGGTGTCACTTTCACACATATCCATGAAACTTTTCTGTTCTGTTCAAATTTAAATTCAAATTTGAGCAATAAAACTCCTGTTCGAAAATCCTTAGATTTCATTCTGTCAATCCAAAACTCCAACTAAGAATTTTTGCCATCTTAGTTTTCCCTCTAGTATTTAACAAAAATGAGTTGACATTTTTCTGAGCACTTTGATTTTTTTGTTTTCATTGTGGTCTTATTTTCCCTTTGTTATTTTGCGACGTATAGATACCGTATTTGACGAAGTTGCTGAAGAAGGAGAAGGAGAAGGATTTGAAGACTTTGAAGACCTAGCGAATCCAGGCAAGCAGCCCTTTGACCATGATTCACTTGTTCTTCGGAACCCGTTTGTTTCCGATGCATGATGATAGAGTTACGATGGTGACCTAGTTGAACCACCACATGATGCATGTTTCACTCATGATCTTGCTATGTGCTAGATGTCATGCAAATGGTTAGTAGTGATGCTTAGTGATGCATGTGTGACAAGAACCTCCGTGGTTGAAATCTTTGCATAAATCCCACCGGGTGCCCCTAATGCCCGAGTGTGATGTTGAGTTAGGTCATCACTTGAGGAAGGAGTGATGTGCCGGTAAAATCTTGTGCATGGGTGAAATAATGGATTAGATTTATGTGTGACTACCATCCCAACCAAGCATGTGCAACCACTCTACCCCTTATGGGACGGGGCTTTATTGATTACTTAGGTCGATACTAGCATGGTGCCCGCATTACTAGTGACGAGAAGACTTGAGGTCTTTCCCGGGACGGGGTCGTGCTTGGATAGACGACCATGATTGTTTTTATAGGGCACCGGACACACCGTTTGTCCCTTCGGGTACGCGTGACATTGAAATTAGGGCAAGTTCCGTGATCTATTGTTTGTACTCGAGGGCCGTGTACCAACGAGTGGACTCTATGTTAGTGTCGTCTAAGGAAAGATAATGACCGGGTGCTTCCCCCGAGTACTTGAGGTACTGCGGGATCGTGGGTGACACGAAAGCTTCCCGGATCTTGTGGGTAAAGTGCGCAACCTCTGCAGAGTGTAAAACTATTCGAATAGCCGTGTCCACGGTCATGGACAGTTGGGTGGTGCTACTTAAACTATGTCCAGAATTTTACCGGATCGGTGAAAACATGTGTGTGATGAGTCAAGGTGGTGACTTTACTCGCTGAGTTGATTCATATTCATGTTGATATCGGTAACCTGTCTTCGAGGTTACGTGAGTTTATTGATGCATATACTTGATGGTAGAAGATTTGTTCTAGCCCATTGCTAGATTGCTCATTATTTTTCAATTGCATTGTTACTTTGAACCAAATCATGGGTTGCTTGCGAGTACATTCAAAGTACTCATTGGCTTGCCACTGGTTATTTAATTGGCCAGGCATGGAGGAACAGGAATATAAAGAAGAGTTCTTTGGAGACGAACATGCGAACTAGGACGCTATCCCTGTCAGAATGCTTGTAGGGTTAAGGCAGATGGCATGGGTTCTACCTATCATCGAAGACTTCCGCTATTTGAGTTATTTGCTATTCAGCCCTTGAGGCTTTATCTATGTAAGACTTGGCCATAATGGCCTTAATTTGTGTAAGACGGTATGTATGGATGTAAGACTCTTGTTATTCAGCTTTTGTGTGTTCAGTGAGCATTGATCTCTGGGATCACTGTACACGTGCATTCGGTGATCTCGACTTCTAAGTCGGGGTCCCCACACAGGTTGTCCACGGGTGGTGGTGGTGGAGGGTTATTGTTGTTGTTGTTCTGGTTGTTCTGAGTGTTCTGGACAAGAAGTTGCATCAGGGTGTTCTGCTGCTGGATCAACTGAGTGAGTTCAGGGGGAAACTCAAATTCACGTATTGGAGGCATCTGATGGGTGTAGAGGGAAGAGATTAGAATAGAAAAGAGGTCTAAGGGAAAATCACTACCCATATGCACATGAGGCAAACACACAATCATACCACACCAATCAATTTCAAGCAAGGTCTTACAAATCTAACGATCGTTACAAAAGTGCTCTAAAACTAATATATGGAGGTAACTACTAGTCACAGGGTGATCATCTAAAAATATTGATCGGCAGAGGATTCCATAATATCGGCTCCAGCTTCATCTTCATAGTCTTCGTCCTTGCTATCCTCAGCTTCCCAATCTATGTCATCTATGATGATATAGTCTTCCCGTGGAATCTCCTTGGGTTCTTCTTCCTCATCTTCTTCTCCCATGAGTATCCCTAATTTCCGTGTCAAATCATCATTCTTCTCCACTAGTATTTTCATCTCCTCCTCATATCCGTCGCGTGTAGACTTGAGTTCTTCTTCTAGCTCCAAATTCCTATTTAGGGCCTTCTTCAAGTCTATCATCCCTGCACACATCTGGTGCTCCTGGCGACGAATGTGGTGGTTCAACTCCTGGATGAAAGCTGCAATGGATCTATCCTTCCGGGTGCTGATCATATCCCAATTCTCATCTCGGCTTCCACAAATCTGGTAGATGGTGTCCTTTAGCTCCTGCTTGTAGACTTCTCCAATCCTTCCCATAGCGATGTGGGCTGCCATGCTCCTGCCTAGGCTCCATGTAGGCGCATTAAAGGAAAATGCTATGAGTGAGGTGACAGGTGCGAACGTCCTTCCTGGAACTTGAGCTTGAATCAACCAACGCTCCTCCTCAGGTAGAGTGGCATTGTAGGTTCCGGTGAAACTTGGTAGTCCAATGTTTAGATATCTCGTGACTTCCTTCAGGTGTCGTCCAAATGGTGTATCATCATCCGGTTGCATGAACTTGTTCTTTGCTTCCACCATCCTAAAGAGTAGAAAAGATGAGGAGTCAGAAAAGAGAAGAGTGAATAGTGCTCTAGGGCTTGTCTTAGTGGTCGTGTCCTACAGTCAGCGTGTGCTCTGATACCATCTTGTAGCGACCAGACCTCAACCAGTCTGATCTCTGTGCATCAGTGTCATCCCTGGATCAGTAATGCTGACACGCACAGTACTTGAAGGATTTATAACAGAGTAGCAATCACACACTTATTACATCGATAGTCCAACGATGAATTTATTACAAATAATATGGCTGAAGCCAATCTAATACGATAACAGCGGAAGGCTTGGAAGATAAGTGAGTCCATCAACTCCAGCGGCATCACTGAGTATAGAACCATGACCTAAAAGGCACCTTACTCGTCATCTGAAAAGTCTGCAACATGAAATGTTGCAGCCCGAAAACGGGTCAGCAGATGGAATATGCTGGCAAGGTAACACAAGAGAATGCAATGAAAGTAAAGCTATACTATATCTATATGCAATATGGCTGGTGGAAAGCTCTATGGTTAAGTTTTTGCGTAAAGCCAATTTTTCCCTACTTCAAAGGAATAGATTTTAATTAACTATCATGGTAGTTGAAACATCATTGAGAAGATAGACATCCTCTCAACCCCAATTAAAGTAATCAAACCCAACAATATTAATTAGAGTAACATGATGAGATTCACATGATAATCCAAGTACTAGATACTCAAGACGTCCATAACCGGGGACACGATTAATCATGATCAGTTTGTACACTCTGCAGAGGTTTGTGCACTTTTCCCCACAAGACTCGATCGCCTCTGTTTGGTTTCTCGCACTGCATGATGTTTGTGAAACGGATGACCGAGACACAGTCTTTCCGAAGAGGTCCCCTTAACCAGATAGATAGGCCGGTACACCTACAAAACCCACTACATCTGCTAGCCCATCATGGAAAGGTTTCCCACAACTTACTCAACTATGCCAGAGCCCATATTGGCATGTGGCTGCACACGGAAGTTTCTAGTATGAAAAATCTCATGATCCCTTTGAGCCTGGGTGGCGGTCCAAAGAAAAACAGGCAATCACTGGAATACCCAGATGCCTCAATCCACCTAGATGTGTGTTAAAGTTGCCACCTTAAGTTGAACCATTAATTAACAAACTCACATCTGTCATGGATACACTCACCCAATCCACGTCTACGAGCATAGCATGTCCTAACAGCAAACGTAGAAGTAACTCCCAAAGGTTTGAATGTAATGTAGGTAATAGGTACTACCTCAATCTACTTCCCAGCCCCACAAGTTAATTGATCCTACTCATGCAATGTGTGAGGGTTGGACTAATGCAATGAAAACTGGGTAATTGGAAAGTATGATCAAAGTGTTACTTGCCTTGCTGATGATCCGCAAAACCTAGAGACTCAAAGTAGCAAGCGGCGCACTCCGGGTACTCTATCGCAAACAAACAAGCATACAATAAGTACTTAACTAATGCACGGGTAAAACTCAAATAAGAGATCTAACCAGAAAGTTCAACTTAAGAACTCTGGTTTGCAAAAAGAATCTACTCGAAAGAAGCAACGAAAGTCAAACTGCAAAAGAAACGAGCTCCGGTTTACTAGTTGGCCTAAACTCAAGTTTTACAGTAGCCAAAACTTTGTTCCAGTTAATTAAACTTAAAGAGGGCATCGAGACGAAGATCTGGGATTTTGAATCACCTGATTCCGACTCTCGAGCGAAAAGAAAAACGAAAAACAAGATCAGGGCAGAAATCACGATCGGAATAACCGCGGATAAATACCCCGAAAAAGAAAAACGGACGAACAGGCTAACGAACGAACATTCGCTGTCTGCGGCTAACTAACGAAAACCGTTCGTTAAAACGAACGTACGGACGAACGTCCGCTAAATAACTAAACCGATGAAAACCGATCCGATCTAATCTAATAAAATAGATCTATGATTTTTTTTAAAACCGAGCTGTTCTTACTAAAAAATAAACGTAACTACCTCGGGCACGAACTCCGGCGGTTCCGGCGCTCCGGCAGCGGGGTGGTCCGGTGGCTGGCGGGGCGGCGAGGCGGGGGTGCTGCGGCGGCGGCGGGAGATGCGGCGACGGCGCGGAGGTGCGGCGGCGGCGGCACGCGGCGACGGGGCGGCGGCGGCGGCGGCTGGCGGCGGGGCGACGCTAGGGTTGCGGGGCGAGGCGGCGGCTGCGGGCTGGCGGGGCGGGCGACGTGGGCCGACTCTGACGCTTATAAAGCCCAGAGTCCCAATCCTATATGAGTCTAAGTCGGTTCACACTTTTTTTTTAAATAGAGTCCTGGCGCAGAAAAACTAACGAAAGAAATACTAAATGGACTCCAAAAATCCAGAAATAAATTTTCACCGTCCTCTAATAATATTTAGGACAAAGTGAACATTTTTCCCGGACCTAAATGCAATTTTGAAAACGCGCATTTTTCCTATGCAAATAAATTCACAAATAAATCCAGAAAAATACAATAAGTGATTTTAACATTTTTCCTCCAATATTTCTGTTATTTTGGAGAAGTCATATTATCTCCGCTCATATTTTGTATTTAGAAATATTTTTAGGAGAGAAAAATAATTAGAATCACACTGTCCTCGTACCGGTATTCGAGCGAACTCAAATACGAAAATGGTAAAATTCCCAACTCTCTCCGTAGGTCCTTGAGTTGCTTAGAATTTCGAGGAACGCCACAACCAAAAATGCAAAAGCATGAAATGCAAATATGATCTATGTATAACATTCCAAATTGAAAATTTGGGATGTTACATCGCTACACACTTCACCCTCGGATTCGGCCTTCCCGCGAGTAAGTTCTTTCGGTGGTTCCTCATTTTTTCAGTTTGCAGCCACACCATTTTGGCACCAACACCATCTTGCAACTCTCAAAGTTTGTTGCATTCAGCGAGGGGTGCATTGGTATTGTAACATCCCAAATTTTGAATTTGAAATTTTATACATAGATCATATTGCATTGCATATTTTATAGCATTTTTGTGCGTGGCGACCCTCGAAAATTCTACGCAACTCAAGAACCTACGGAGAGAGTTGGGAATTTTACCGTTTTCGTATTTGAGTTTTCTCGAATACCGGTACGAGGATCGTGTTGGTTTTAATTATTTTTCTCTCCCTAAAAAAATATTTCTAAATAAAATATATGAGCGGAGATAATATGACTTCTCCAAAATAAAAAAATATTGGAGGAAAAATATTAAAATCAACTTTTGGTATTTATTCGGATTTATTTGCGATTTTATTAGCATAGAAAAAATGCGCGTTTTTCAAAATTGCAATTAGGTCCGGGAAAAATGTTCACTTTGTCCTAAATATTGTTAGAGGACGGTGAAAATTAATTTCGAAATTTTTGAAGTCCGTTTAGCATTTCTTTCGTTAGTTTTCGTGCATTAGGACTTGTTTTAAAAAAAAGGGCGAATCGACCTTGGGAGGTAACCGACTAGGACTCTTCCTAGTCGGGCCTTTAAAAGCGCAGCCCGAGCCGCGGCCGCCAGCCCAAGTCGTCGCCTCCGCCCGCCGCACCGAAACCCTAGCCTCGCGCCGCCGCCGCATCGTCCCGCCGCCCCTGTGACGCCCTCGATTTGACCGTATACTAATCATGCATGCAAATGTGTACCACCAAGATCAGGGACTCACTAGAAGATATCACAACACAAATCTAGACACAAATTAAAATAAAACAAGCTTTATGTTACAAGCCAGGGGCCTCGAGGGCTCGAATACATAAGCTCGAAAACACAAGAGTCAGCGGAAGCTAAAATATCTGAGTACAGACATAACTTAAACAAGTTTGCCTTAAGAAGGCTAGCACAAATATAGCTACGATCGAAAAGGCAAGGCCTCCTGCCTGGGACCTCCTAACTACTCCTCGAAGCCGAACTCCACCATCTGGTTGCATCATCGGAGAAGAAGGGGCAAAAGGGGAAAAGGGGGAGCAAAGCAACCATGAGTACTCATCCAAAGTGCTCGCAAGCAAGGATATATACTACATATGCAATGATATCTGTGTAAAGGGGCTAATATCTGTGGGCTAAACTGCAGAATGCCAGAATAAGAGGGGGATAGCTAATCCAATCGAAGACTACAATTCTCGCAACCTCCATCTTGCAGCAGTAGAAGAGAGTAGATGGAATAGTAACAAGTATCCAACTTCTGGCAGCCTCCGTCTTGCAGCAATAGAATAGAATAGATGATAAGTTCACCAAGTAACAACGTATAGCATAATCCTACTCGGCGATCCTCCTGCACATCACCCTGTGAGAGAGCAACCACCAAGTTGTATCTGGTACTGGTAAGGGTGTGTTTTATTAAGTATCCGGTTCTAGTTGTCATGAGGTCGGAGTACAACTCCGGGTCGCCCTTTTACCGAGGGACGCGACTATTCGAATAGATTAACTTCCCTACAGGGGTGCACCACATTACCGAGCACGCTCGATCCCACTTGGCCGGACACACTTTCCAGGGTCATGCCCGGCCTCGGAAGATCAACACGTCGCAACCCTACCTAAGTACAACAGAGAGGTCAGCACGCCGGTCTAAGTCCTAAGCGCGCAGGGGTCCGGGCCAATCGCCCATTGCACACCTGCACGTTGCGTACGCGACCGGTGAGCAGACCTAGCAACCTCCATTACTAAGGAAGTTACGTTACGCGGTCCAACCCGGCACGCGCCGCTAAGTCGCTGACGTCAAGAACGCTTCGGCTGATACCACGACATCGAGAGCCCATAACTATTCCCACGTAGCTGGTTAGTGCCTATAGGCCAATGGCCAGACTCAGATCAAATATCCAAACTCGTTAAGCGTGTTATTATGAAATCACCACAGACAACGACTAGGGCCAGGCCACCTCCCCACTGGGTGTCTCAACCTGCCCTGTCCCTCCACCACAAAGATCCACTCGGGGGGCCGTCGGGAACTCAGGCCCATCACTACCTGGATGGAGCCACCTATCCTTTCAGCCCCCACATCGAATCACTTGCGGGTACTCAATGAGCCGACCCGACTTTAGTCACATCATGTGTCATGTAAAGTATGAGTATAGTATGTACCCGTGATCACCACCCGAGGTGATCACGGCCCGAGTGTATAGCATGGCAGACAGACAAGGATGTGGGGCCACTGATGGAATACTAGCATCTTATACTAAGCATTAGGATAGCAGGTAAGGGTAACAACTGTAGCAACAAAGACAGGCTATGCAGCAGAATAGGATTAACGAAAGCAGTAACATGCTACACTACTCTAATGCAAGCAGTAGAAGGAATAATAGGCGATATCTGGTGATCAAGGGGGGGGGGGGGCTTGCCTGGAAGCTCAGCCGAGAAGGAGGGGTCGTCAACACCGTAGTTGAACTGGGGGTCGCCGGCAGTCTCAGGGTCTATCAGAAAGAAGTAACGGAGAGGGAACACAATAAATAACAGAGCAATCAAAGCATCACAAAGCGTAACAAGACAATACGCGGTGTTCGGTGTGCCCTAACGCGATAGTAGGTGATACCGTTGAAGGGGGGAAACATCCGGGAAAGTATCCCTGGTGTTTCACATTTTCGGGCAGATGAATCGGAGGGGGAAAGTTGCGTTTTCGCTATGCTAGGGATGTGTGGCGGACAAACGGGCTGTGTTTCCGGATTCGTCTCGTCGTTCTCAGCAACTTTCATGTACACAGTTTTTCCATCCGAGCTACGGTTTATTTTATATTAATTTTAATAGATTTAATCTTTTTTAGAATTTTTTTAATTATTTTAAATCAACATTATCCAGAATAGTTTATGCTGACGTCATCATGACATCAGCTGTCAATAGGGGGTTGACTTAGTCAAACTGACGTGTGGATCCCGCATGTCATTGGCTGTATAGTTAACTAACAGTTTAATTAGGCTACTTAGTGATTAGATTTTCCTAAACATAATTAATTAAGTTAATTAAGTAATTAATTAATTAATTAATTAATACTTTTATTATTTATTTATTTAAATCTTTAATTCTTTTTTAATAAACGTTCTGGGCGCGGGGCCCCTCTGTCATTGGCTTGGGGGCCTTAGCGGGCGCGCGGGTACGGGGCACAGCGGGCGACGGACGCCAACCCGACGGGGTGCTCGCCCTGGCTAGCAGCAAGGCGCTGACGCGTCGGAGTTGTCCGCGGGCGTGGCTGCGGCCGCCGGTAGGTGTGGCCAGGGGAGCGGGCGGCGGCGCGGTGGGTGGAGGCCACGGGCTCCGGCGAGCACGCGTGGGAGGTGAAGGTGGGGCAGGGGCCGGGCGACTCGACGGGGAGCGGCCTCGCGTGAGGCGCGGCCGGAGCGGCCTGAGGGTGTGGTGGCCAGAGCGGGGAGCGGGGGCGCATGGCGAGTGCGTGCACGAGAGTTGGAGGCGCGGGCGGCGATGGGCAGCCGCAGCAGCGGGCGGCTGCGAGCGCGGCTATGCGCGGCGAGGACGGCGACTGCGAGGATGCAGGCCGCGATGAGCGAGTGTCGTGCGCGCACGGTGCATGCGCGAGTGCAGCCTAGGGCGCATCCAGAGGGGCGCGGTGGCCGCGGTGTCAGAGAGGAAAAGGGGAAGGAGGGGAGGTCCTCACCGACCCTGTAGAGGTGCGAGGGTATGCTCGGGGAGGGCCAGAGCTGCGGGGAGGACAGCGGGTAGGCGTCGGTGCGGCGAGCACGGCGGGGACGAGGTGGCGCAGGTGGGGCGGTTCAGGTGGAGGAGGAGATGACGACGACGGGATATTCAGTAGCGCGGTCGGGGAAGAACGGACGGGGGCGCGAGGACGAGGGCTAGGGTCGACGAGGTCCTCCGGTGGTGCGGCTTCGGGCGACGGCAACGTCGTCGGCGGGGTCGGGGTCGAGTCCCGATCTCGATCCAGAGTCGAGGGGAGATAGAGAGCGAGGGGGAGTGGTGGATCGGGTGCGAGTGGTGGGGAACTAGGGTTAGGTGGATTGGGGAGGCCATATGGCCAAGGGAGTGGGTGGGCCGGCCGGCTGGCCAGCTGGGCCTCTCGGCCCAGCGGGGGG
>LR738709.1:76680927-76693634 GCA_902687465.1 Secale cereale
TTGCTTTTCTTTTGTCTTGTTTTATTTTCTGTTTTCCTTTTTTTCTTTTTATTTATATTACCTTTTCTGTTTTAGTTGTGTTTCCTATTAATTTTTAGTTTTAGTAAAATATACACGTAGCATCTAAATTAGTATTTCAACTTAGTCCATAGTCACAAAAATTCTAGTCCTCAACTAAATTAGTTTGACATTTTATTAATTACAAAAGGTATTTAAATAATTGTTTTAACTGTTGTTTTATTCGTCTTATAGTATTTAAACAATTCATAAAGACGTGGTTTCTCCACCCTAATTGCCTATGCATTATTTGGTTCACACCGAATATTTTACTTTTAATATTTGAAACTCTAATGTTTGCTTGATTTTTAAATTTAATTTGAAACGGATTCGTACTAACACGAGAGTAGCAACATAAATCGTGGTGACATGGCATCGTTGGCATAGGTTTACTGTAGCTTGATTACCCGGGCGTCACAGGCCCGCGCCGCCGCCTCGCGACGCCGCCGCCGCAGCCGCCGCCCCGCACCGCCGCCACAGCCGCCACCCACCGCCGCCTCATTTTCCGCGCCGAAACCCTAGCCTCCGCCGCTGGATCCCTCTGCCGCCGCCGCCGGATCCCACCGCCCCGTCGCCGCCTCGCGCCGCCGCCGCCGCCGCGTCGCCGCCGCCCCGTGCCGCCGGAGCCGCCGCCGCCACCCGCCGCCGCTGGTGCCGCCGGAGACCGCCGCCGCCGCCGTTTAGTTTCAACGAGGTAGCCGCCATCGGTTTTTTTTAAAACCCGATCGGTTTTTCTTTTAGAAACCCTAGATCTGTTTTTTTCAGATCGTTCGTTTTTTTTCCGGTTTAGTTAGTTTGCGGACGTTCTTCCGTACGGTCGTTTTAATGAATGCTGTCCATCCTTTAGTTACAGATAGCAAACGTTCCTTCGTTAGCCTGTTCGTCAGTTTTCTTTTTTGGGGTTTTTATTCGCGATTATTTCGATCGTGATTTCTGCCCTGATCTTGTTTTTCGTTTTTCTTTTCGCTGGAGAGTCGGAATCAGGTGATTCAAAATCCCAGATCTTCGTCTCGACGCTCTCTTTCCGTTTAACCAACTTGAACAAGGTTTTGCTACTGTAAAATTTGACCTTTGAATAATCTAGTAAACGGATCTTGTTTCTTTTGCAGTTTGAGTTTCATTGCCCCGTTTGTTTTGATTCTTTTTGCAAACCGGAGTTATTAAGTTGAACTTTCTTGTTAGATATTCTAATTTGGAGTTTTTTTTGTGCATCTTTGCTTGATTGCTTATGTATGCTATTGTTTGCTTGCGATAGAATACCCGGACTGTGAAGCGTGCTACTACGAGTCTCTAGGTTTTGCAAATCATTAGCAAGGCAAGTAACACTTTGATCATACCCCTTTATTACCCAGTTTTATGAATGAGATCAAACCCTCACACATTGCATGATTAGGATCTCTTAAACTTGTGGGTCTGGGAAGTAGATTGAGGTAGAACCTATTAGTTGCATTATTTTCAAACCCTCGGGAGTTACTTCTACGCTATGCTAAGGTTATCATGCTATGCTCGTAGACGTGGTTTGGGTTTGAGTGAAATCAATGACAGATATGAGTTTTTAATTAATGGTTCAACTTAAGGTGGCTACTTGAGTACACATCTGGGTGGATTGGTTGCAGGGCACCTGGAGAATCGAGTGTTGTCCTAGGAAATCCCGGGGTTCCGTGTGATTGTCCTATGGAATGCCACCCAGGCTCAAAGGGATCATAAAAGTATTCATGCTAGAAACTTCTATGTGCAGCCACAATGCCATTATTGGCTCTAGCATAGTATGAGTAAGTTGTGTGAGCTCTTTCAGTTGTGGACTAGCAGATGTAGGGGAAAGTAGGTGTACCGGTCCACCCGGGGTAAAGAGCGAATGCTTCTGAAAGACTGTGTCTCGGTCATCCGTTTCTCAAACACCATGTAGTGCGAGAAATCCAATGGAGGAGATCGAGTCTTGTGGGAAAAGTGCGCAAACCTCTGCAGAGTGTACAAACTGATCATGATTAGCCGTGTCCCCGGTTATGGACAATCTTGAGTATTTGGTACTTGAATTATTGGTTGATCTCATCACTCTAAAATTAATTTGTTGGGTTAATGATTACTTTAATTGGGATTGAGTTGGAGGTACCTTCTCAATGATGTTTCAACTACAATGATAGTTACAATAAAATTTATTCCTTTGTTGTAGGGAAAAATTCTCTTTATGCAAAAACTTTAACCTTAGAGCCTCCACCGGCCAAATATGCATGTAGTGTAGCCTTTATTCTATTACTTGCATTCTACTGTGTTATCTTGCCAGCATATCGACCCGTTTCGGGCTGCAACATGTTACGTTGCAGACTTTTCAGATGAGGAGTAAGACGTTCTAGGTCGTTTTTCATGCACTCAGCTATGCTGTTGGAGTTGATGGACTCACTTATCTTCCAAGCCTCCCGCTGTTATTTTGTTAGATGACCTTAAGCCATAGACTTTTGTAATAAGTTTACTTTTGAGACATTCGATGTAATAAGTGTGTGATTGCCACTCTGTTATAAATCCTTCAAGTACTGTGTGTGTCAGCATTACCGATCCAGGGATGACACTGAAACATAGAGACTTCGGTCCATTCGGATCGTGGTCGCTACAAGATGGTATCAGAGCACACGTTGAATGTAGGACAGGACCACTAAGATAAACCCTAGGTCACTCTTCTCTATTCATTTCTGACTCCTCTCCATTTTCTTCTTCTTTAGGATGGTGGACCCAAGGAACAAGTTCACTCAACCAGATGAAGGCACACCGTTTGGACGACACTTGAAGGAAGTCACTAGGTACATGAACATAGGAATACCAAGTTTCACCGGGACATACACAGCCCCTTTACTAGAAGAGGAGCGATGGATCATTCAAGTTCGAATTCTCGGGAGAACCTTTGCACCATCCACTGAGCCAATAGAGTTTTCTTTTGATGCACCATCCTAGAGCCTAGGCAAGAGTATGGCAGCCCACATCACTATGGGAAGGATCGGAGAAGTCTACAAGCAGGAGCTGAAGGACACTATCTACCAGATTTGTGGATGTTGTGATGAGCGTTGGGACATGATCAGTACCCAGAAGGACAGGTCCATTGCAGCATTCATCTAGGAGTTAAACCAGCACATTCGTCGACAGGAGCACCAAATGTGCGCAGGGATGATAGATTTGAAGAAGGCACTAACCAGGAACTTGGAGCTAGAAGAGGAACTCAAGTCTACACGTGACTGATACGAGGAGGAGATGATGATACTTGTGGAGAAGAATGACGATTTGACAAGGAAGCAAGGAGTATTCATGGGAGATCCAGCTCCAGGAGGAGAAGAAGAGGAAGAAGAACCCCAGGAGATTCGCTCCGAAGATTACATCATCATCGACGACACGGATTCAGACCCCGATGATAGTGATGACGAAGACTATGAAGATGAAGCTGGAGCAGACATCATGGAATCTTCCGCCGATCAAAATTTCTAGATGACCACCCGATGACTAGTAGTCTTCTCCCACAAAAGTAGTATTTAGAGCACTTTTGTAACGTTAGTTAGACCTTTGTAAGCCCTTGTTTGAAATTGATTGGTGTGATATGATTGTGTTTGTCTCATGTGCATATGGGTAGTGATTTTCCCTTAGACCTCATTTCTATTCTAATCTCTTCCCTCTACACCCATCAGATGCCTCCGAGACGTGAGCCCGGATTTCAGTTTCCCCCCTGAGCTCACTCAGTTGATCCAGCAGCAGAACACTTTGATGCAACTTCTTGTCCAGAACAATCAGAACAACCATAACAACAACAACCCTCCACCACCACCCGTGGACAACCTGACACGTTTCTTAAGGTTGCAACCACCGGTGTTTGCTAGCAGCATTGAACCAATAGTCGCTGATGACTTGCTGCACAAGGTTGGAAGGGATTTGACCACCGCCAATTGCACGGATGCTGAGAAGGTGCGATTTGCCGCACATCAGTTGTCTGGACCAGCCACAGCATGGTGGGAGAATTACACATCCACTTTCCCTGTAGCCAATGTCACTAGGGATCAGTTTCAGCAAGCTTTTCGCACTGCCCATGTCTTAACTGGAGCTATGAGCATGAAGAAGCGGGAGTTTCGCAACTTGCGCCAAGGAAATCATACTGTGGCTCAATACGTAGATGAGTTTAGTACCCCATCTCGTTATGCCCCGAATGATGTAGCCACAAATGGCGCTAAGCAGGAGAGGTTTATGGAAGGGCTAAATGATGAGATGAGCTTACATTTGATGGTGGCAACCTTCAACAACTACCAAGAGTTGGTAGATAAGGCTCTTATGATTGAAGGGAAGCAGCAGCAGATTGAGAGCCGCAAGAGGAAGTATGGACAAGGAGGGAATAATTCTGGAGCCCACCAGAAACCCCGATTCACCTTGAATTCGGGAGGATACACCCATAACCATGGAAGCCACCCACACTGAAGGAAGTTCTCACAATCACAATGGCTCTAAGAATGGGAATGGGAATGGAGCAAATAATAATCAGAACCGCTCCACTCCATCCACACCCGCCAAGAGGGATTTGAGCCACGTTACCTGTTTCAAGTGCGGGAAAAATGGACACTACGCCACGGACTGCCCTGAAGCTAAAAATGGGAACGACAATGGAAGCGTCGGGAAAAAGCCCAACCCATGCAATAAAGGACAAGTGAACCACGTGACCGTGGAGGAGGTTGAAGAGCAACCAGATGCGGTGATCGGTAAGTTTTTGGTTAAGTCATTTACCGCAGTAGTTCTTTTCGATACTGGTGCATCGCATTCATACATTTCAAGGGGATTCGTAAATAGACATAAGTTGCTCACCCAAGTCCTTAAGGCCCCCATGTTAGTAAGCTCTCCAGGAGCGGAGTATATGGCACATCAAGGATGTTTTCAGACGCCATTGGTCATAGGACACCATGTTTTCCCCTCAGACCTGATAGTTTTGGAGTCACAAGGATTGGATGTGATACTTGGAATGGATTGGCTATCGATGTATGGAGGGAACATCGATTGTGCCAGCAAGTCTATTTTTCTTACCACCCCGGAGGGAAAAAGGATCAAGTATGTTTCTAGGCATTCGCCTATAAGGACACAAGTACATTCTCTCATGGGAGTTGTTCAGGAGGAAGTGCCCGTAGTAAAGGATTACCCGGACGTGTTTCTAGAGGAGCTACCAGGCATGCCACCGAATTTTTGATAGAGCTATTGCCTGGCACCGGACCTATATCGAAGAGACCATATCAGATGCCAGCGAATGATCTGGAGGAGATCAAGAAGCAGATTAAGGAGTTATTGGAGAAAGGATTTATTCGCCGGAGTTCATCACCCTGGGGAGCCCCAGTGCTTTTGGTCGAGAAGAAGGATGGATCTGTAAGAATGGTCGTTGATTATTGAGCACTGAATGAAGTGACTATTAAGAACAAGTACCCGCTGCCGATGATCAATGATCTGTTCGACCAACTTCAAGGAGCCAAAGTATTCTCCAAGATCGATCTACGATATGGATACCACCAGTTGAAGATCTGAGAGAAGGATATACCCAAGACAGCCTTCACCACAAGGTATGGGCTATATGAGTATACGGTTATGTCATTTGGATTGACTAACGCCCCTGCCTATTTCATGAGTATGATGAATAAGGTGTTCATGGAGTTCTTGGATAAGTTTGTTGTGGTATTCATTGATGATATTTTGGTGTACTCGAAGAATGAAGAGGAACATGCGGGGCATTCGCGTTTGGTACTGGAAAAGCTCAGAGAACATCAGTTGTACGCTAGGTTTAGCAAATACGAGTTTTGGTTGAAGGAAGTTGGATTCTCAGGGCATGTTATATCAGGAGAAGGTATAGCAGTGGACCCCGTCAAAGAGCAAGCAATCACTGAATGGTTGGCACCCATTTCAATTGGAGAGATCCACAGTTTTCTTGGACTCGCGGGATATTACTGGAGATTCATAGAAAATTTGTCCAAGATTGCAAAGCCAATGACGACATTGCTGAAGAAGGAGACAAAATTTCATTGGACTGAAGAGTGTGAAGAAAGTTTTCAGGAGTTGAAGAAATGGTTGACGACAGCCCCAGTGCTGATCTTGCCAGATATACGCAGGGATTTCCAAGTATATTGCGATGCTTCACGCTTAGGACTTGGAGGAGTGCTCATCTAGGATGGAAGAGTTGTTTCTTATGCATCTCGACAACTGCGACCACATGAGTTGAATTATGTGATGCATGATTTGGAGCTAGCAGCTATTCACTAGTAGAAAACGGGGCAATGGTCCAGCCCATTAGTCCCGGTTCAATCCAGAACCGGGACCAATGGGGGCATTGGACCCGGTTCGTGAGCCCAGGGGGCCGGCCGGGCCACGTGGGCCATTGGTCCCGGTTCGTCTGGACCTTTTGGTCCCGGTTGGTGCCACGTACCGGGACCAATGGGTCTTGCTCCTGGCCCACAACCATTGGTCCCGGTTGGTGACTTGAACCGGGACCAAAGGAGGTGCCTATATATACCCCCTCGCGCAAGAGCAGAGCACACTGATCTGTTTTTTCTGGCCGAGGGGGAGAGGGCTTGGTGGTGCTCTAGCTCACCTCCTATGCACACAACGTGTTCGATGGAATGCCCGAGCCACACTAGTTAAGCTTTTCTCCTCTCGAAGCTCTATTTTCTCCGAGATTTGTCTAGGTTTAGCGGTCCATCACGTCCCGTCCCCGTCTTCGCCGCCGTCGATCGCCCCCGCCGATCTCGTCACCGGCACCATCGTGGTGAGCCTCTTGTTATGTCCATGCTTTTCTTACTTTTATTATTGCTTGTTATTATTGCTTTCGATAGATATTTGTCTAATTTTCTTACGTTTATTATTGCTTATTATTATATAGTGCGATGGTTTTGATATCCGCCCACGTGGGGCCTCGTCCCGTCTACGATTCGGATGTGGTATATTATCTTTAATTTATAACTATTTGTTTTAGTGTTTATGACAATTATGCCGACCGACCTGACATGCATAGATGTTTTTATATGTCTAGGAGGTAGTTGAACCGGAAATTCCAACCGAACCTCTTGTGGAGAGGTTAAATTTAGTTGAAGAGGAAAACATTTCCTTGAAGAAAAAAATGGAAAAAATGCAGGAGGAGAAGATGGAATTGGAGTTGCATGTTGCGGAAGTCGTCGATGATCACAAAATCAAGATGGACCCTAGTGTCGAGAGGCTAAATTTAGTTGAAGAAGAAAACAATTTATTAAAGGAAAAAATAAAAAAAATTGAGGACGAGAAGATGATATTGGAGTTGCATGTTGCGGATGTCGTCGATGATCACAAGATCAAGATGGATGCAATGCGGTTGAAGATTAGAAAGATTAGAAAATATGCCATTCATACCGAGGCTTGGTATCCTTATGCCGTTGGATCAATTGTTACCTTGGTTGCGATTATGATCGCATTTGTTTTCGCATTGAAATGTTTTACATAGTTTCGATGTGTATGGTGAAAATTAATTAGATGCTCTGGAGAGCTATATGTTGTTAGATGAGAACTATGTATGTACTTTGGTTTTAATGTGCTGATGAACTTCTATTAATTTGGTCACTTAATTATCTATTTATGATGTTCTGTAATAGTTTTTGACACACTTAATTATATATAATGCACGCAGATGAACCGGCAATGGATGTACGGTGACAGACACACCTCCGAGTACATTAAGGGCGTGCATGAGTTTCTAAATGCGGCTGAGGCAAACAAGCAGAATGGTTTTATGTGTTGTCCATGCACTAAATGTGGGAATACGATGTCTTACTCTAACCGGAAAATCCTTCACTCCCACTTGCTTTACAAGGATTTCATGCCACACTATAATGTTTGGACGAGGCACGGTGAAATAGGGGTTATGATGGAAGACAGCGAAGAAGAAGAGTACGATGACAACTATGTGCCTCCTGAATACGGTGATGCTGCAATGGGGGGAGCTAGTGAAGATCAAGAGGAACCAGACGATGTGCCCAATGATGCTGCAACGGGTGAAGATGCTGAAGATCAAGAGGAACCAGATGATGATCTCCGCCGGGTCATTGTCGATGCAAGGACGCAATGCGAAAGTCAAAAGGAGAAGCTGAAGTTCGATCGCATGTTAGAGGATCACAAAAAAAGGGTTGTACCCCAATTGCGAAGATGGCAACACAAAGCTCGGTACCGTACTGGAATTGCTGCAGTGGAAGGCAGAGAATGTTGTGGCTGATAAAGGATTTGAGAAGCTACTGAAAATATTGAAGAAGAAGCTTCCGAAGGATAACGAATTGCCCGACAGTACATACGCAGCAAAGAAGGTCGTATGCCCTCTAGGATTGGAGGTGCAGAAGATACATGCATGCACTAATGACTGCATCCTCTACCGCAGTGCATACAAGGATCTGAACACATGCCCGGTATGCGGTGCATTGCGGTATAAGATGAGACGATACGACCCTGGTGATGTTGACGGCGAGCCCGCCAGGAAGAGGGTTCCTGCGAAGGTGATGTGGTATGCTCCTATAATACCATGGTTGAAACGTTTGTTCAGAAACGGAGAGCATGCCAAGTTGATGCGATGGCACAGTGAGGACCGTAAGAAAGACGGGAAGTTGAGAGCACCCGCTGACGGGTCGTAGTGGAGAAAAATCGAGAGAAAGTACTAGGAGGAGTTTGCAAAGGACCCAAGGAACGTATGGTTTCCTTTAAGTGCGGATGGCATTAATCCTTTCGGGGAGCAGAGCAGCAATCACAGCACCTGGCCCGTGACTCTATGTATGTATAACCTTCCTCCTTGGATGTGCATGAAGCGGAAGTTCATTATGATGCCAGTTCTCATCCAAGGCCCTAAGCAACCCGGCAACGACATTGATGTGTACCTAAGGCCATTAGTTGAAGAACTTTTACAGCTATGGAATGGAAACGGTGTACGTGCGTGGGATGAGCACAGACAGGAGGAATTTGACCTAAAGGCGTTGCTGTTTGTGACCATCAATGATTGGCCCGCTCTCAGTAACCTTTCAGGACAGACAAACAAAGTATACCAAACATGCACGCACTGTTTAGATGACACTGAAAGTATATACCTGGACAAATGCAGGAAGAATGTGTACCTGGGCCATCGTCGATTTCTTCCGACCAACCATCAATGTCGAAATAAAGGCAAGCATTTCAAAGGCGAGGCAGATCACCGGAAGAAGCCCGCCATGCGTACCGGTGATCACGTACTTGCTATGGTCAATGATTTACACGTAATCATTGGAAAGGGCCCCGGCGCACTAGCTGTTCCGAATGACGCTGATGGACACGCACCCATGTGGAAGAAGAAATCTATATTTTGGGACCTACCCTACTGGAAAGACCTAGAGGTCCGCTCTTCAATCGATGTGATGCACGTGACGAAGAACCTTTGCGTGAACCTGCTAGGCTTCTTGGGCGTGTATGGAAAGACAAAAGATACAGCTGAGGCATGGGAGGACCTGCAACGTTTGCACGAAAAAGACGGCATGCCTCCGAAGCAGTATGAAGGTCCTGCCAGCTATGCTCTTACAAAAGAAGAGACAGAAATCTTCTTTGAATGCCTGCTCAGTATGAAGGTCCCGACTGGCTTCTCATCGAATATAAAGGGAATAATAAATATGCCAGAGAAAAAGTTGCAGAACCTAAAGTCTTATGACTGCCACGTGATTATGACGCAACTGCTTCCGGTTGCATTGAGGGGGCTTCTACCGGAAAATGTCCGATTAGCCATTGTGAAGCTATGTGCATTCCTCAATGCAATCTCTCAGAAGGTGATCGATCCAAAAATCGTACCAAGGCTAAGGAGTGATGTGGCGCAATGTCTTGTCAGTTTCGAGCTGGTGTTCCCACCATCCTTCTTCAATATCATGACACACGTCCTAGTTCATCTAGTCGACGAGATTGTCATTCTGGGCCCGTATTTCTACACAATATGTTCCCCTTTGAGAGGTTCATGGGAGTCCTAAATAAATATGTCCGTAACCGCACTAGGCCAGAAGGAAGCAACTCCATGGGCCATCAAACAGAGGATGTCATCGGGTTTTGTGTTGACTTCATTCCTGGCCTTAATAAGATAGGTCTCCCTAAATCGCGGTATGAGGGGAGACTGACTGGAAAAGGCACACTTGGAAGGGACTCAATAATATGCAGGGACGGATATTCTTGGTCTCAAGCACACTACACAGTTCTACAGAACTCTACCTTGGTGACCCCGTATGTCGATGAACACAAGAACAGTCTGCGCTCCAAACACCCAGAGCAGTGCAACGACTGGATTACATGTGAACACATCAGGACTTTCAGCAGTTGGTTGGAAACATGTCTCAGAGGTGACAACACTGTTTGTGATGAGTTTTACTAGTTGTCCAGGGGACCATCTTTGACTGTATTGATTTACAAAGGATACGAGATAAATGGGAATACATTTTACACGATTGTCCAAGATCAAAAGAGCACCAACCAAAACAGCGGTGTCCGCTTTGATGCAACAACCGAGAGGGAAAAGGACACATATTATGGTTACATAGTGGACATATGCGAACTTGACTACGAACATGATTTTAAGGTCCCTTTGTTTAAGTGCAAATGGGTCAATCTGTCAGGAGGCGGGGTACAGGTAGACCCACAGTACGGAATGACAACAGTGGATCTGAAAAATCTTGGGTACACTAACGAACCGTTCGTCCTAGCCAATGATGTGGCACATGTTATCTATGTGAAGGACATGTCTACCAGACCGAGAAAAAGAAAAGATAAGGAAGCAAATACATCATACGATGAGCCAAAGCGCCACATAGTTCTTTCAGGAAAAAGGGACATCCTGGGAGTGGAGGGCAAGACAGACATATCTGAAGATTATGAAAAATTTCATGAAATTCCTCCCTTCAAAGTCAAGGCTGACACAAGCATCCTGATAAACGATGAAGATTATCCATGGTTACGGCGCAATAAGCAAATGACACAAGCGAAGAAAAAGTGAAGACTTTTTTCCGCAACTATTATGATGATACCATGCCAACTTTGTAACGGACGAGTATGATACCATTGTCCGTTTTGTACATGCACATGCTATGCTAACTTTTTCAGAGTTCATTTGAAAACTATGAATTTAGGTCGAATTTTCTCTATAGGTGCATCTATGTTCATTTTTTAGTAAAGTTAACCACAAACATGTGATTCACACAAATTTCAAAGAATTCAAATTATAATTATTCAAATTTGAAAACTAATGGCACTAACAGAAAGTTTATAATTTTTCTAAAACTAATGGCACTAACAAAAAGTTTATAATTTTGCTGACCTAAAAGCAAAAAGAATTAAAAAATAAAGCAAAAAACGAAAGAAAATAAATAATGCAGAAAACAAAACAAAAAAACTTGGAAAAATAAAATAAAAATAGCAACAATAAGTATTTCGTTGTAAGTAGAAACAAAATAAAATAAATAAAGCAACAAAGAAAACAAATAATTCCAAATTTAAACTATTCAAATTTGAATACTACTGGCACTAACAGAAAGTTTGTAATTGGTTTTACCTAAAGCAACAATATTCACAAAGAAACTATAAATACAACAAAAAACAACTTAGAAATAAATAAAGCAGAAAAGGAAAAAATACATTAATAAAATGGGTAATTTTTCTAAAACTAATGGCACTAACAGAAAGTTTATAATTTTGCTGACCTAAAAGCAAAAAGAATTAAAAAATATAGCAAAAAACAAAAGAAAATAAATAATGCAGAAAACAAAACAAAAAAAAACTAAAAAACTAAAATAAAAATAGCAACAATAAGTATTTTGTTATAAGTAGAAATAAATTTGAATACTACTGGCACTAACAGAAAGTTTGTAATTGGTTTTACCTAAAGCAATAATATTCACAAAGAAACTCTAAATATAGCAAACAACAACTTAGAAATAAATAAAGCAGAAAAGGAAAAAATACATTAAAAAAATGGGCGCTGACCAGTGAGCCTGCAAGGCCTACGGCCTAGGATGCGGCTGGACTATAAGGCTCAGCAGACTCACAGGGCAGCGCGCAGAGTTAGGCCCAGAAGCCTGCAATAGAGAGGAGTTCAATACAGCGCCCGTAGTGGGGCTTATAAACAACTCCGAGCCCCTGTCAACTAGCGAGGTGGGACTAAAGATTTTGGCCGCGGGGAAGCATAGGGCCTTTAGTCCCGGTTGGTGCCACCAACCGGGACCAAAGGTCTCTCCTTCCCGCCCTTTGGGCTGCTGAAAAGAGACCTTTGGTCCCGGTTGGTGGCTCAAACCAGGACCAAAGGGAGCATTCGTCCCGGTTTGTGCCAAGAACCGGGACCAATGCTCGATCTATATAAGTAGAACTTGTGAAATTTCATTTCAGTTTCTCTCTTCCCCGCCCCGACGACGACGGCAGGCTGCCCGAGCGCGCCATCGCCATCGCCCCGCGCCCCTGCCCCGTGCTCGCTGTCTGCGTTGCCCCGCGCCCCTGCCCCGTCGCCCCGCGCCGTCGCCCCGCACTGTCGCCCCGCGCCTTCGTCTGCCCCCACGCTCCTCGTCGCCGGCGCCCTCCCCGCTCCTCGTCGCCGGCGCCCTCGCCGTCGCCCCGCGCTGTGAGCCGCCGCGCGCTCGGCTCTGTTCATATAT
>LR738709.1:76694117-76786269 GCA_902687465.1 Secale cereale
ATAGGGGGTCGATATACCCCCTCCCGATAACTTCAACACGTGGGGGGGGGGGGATCTGTCGTCGTCGATATACCCCCTCCCCGATAACATTATTTTCCCGTGTATGTATCTCGTCGTTGTCGATATTACCCCCTCCTTGAAGTGTTATCGAGGCCACCCTAACCCTTGAAGCGTTGTCGAGGCCACCCGAAACCCTAGAGAAGCAGCGTCGAGGCCACAAATTAATATATATGATTCCTTACTGTGATTAGCTAGCTAGTTATATTTTTGCCATTAATGTATCCATCTGTCATTTTTGAATAATAATTGGCATGTTGTAAATATTTGTAGAAACTATGGACGACAACCCCCGAGACGAAGCACAAGAAGCGATGTTGCTGGACATAATCGCAGACGGACGTGATGCCGTCTTGTCGTTTCTCAACGACACTGATGAGCTGCTGGAAAGAGAGGAGGAAGAAGCAGGCTATGATTATGATGGCTCTGGTGACCCAATGCACATGCAAGAAGTAGACCGTGAGGACGGCTCCGGTGACCCAATGCCGGTGCAAGAAGGAGACCGTGATGATGGCTCCGGTGACCGAACCGAGTCCGGCCAGCGGGTATATATATTAGTTAAGCCTGCGCTGACTAGTTAATTGATGCATTCATTGTTTGGTATGTACACATATTAATTAATTAACTCTCGTCTTTGTTCTTTTTTCTAGCCCTCCGAATCGAGCACATCTTCGGTAAGGAGACGAGGCTCGAAGAAAAAGTTGAGTTCGGATGAAAAGTTTGAGATCACAGAAATCGCGCGCACCGGCCAACCGATTGAACCCATCCGGACAAAGAACACATTTGTTAATCAGTGCGGGGTTCTAGTTAGGGACAAGATCCCGATCAGCATCCATCAATGGTTAAAGCCGGCTGCAGAAGACGCTCAGGTGTCTTATGTCACTGATATGCAGAAAGAAGATCTTTGGACTGAGCTGAAGTCAAATTTCACCCTACCGCTAGAGGCAGATCCGGCGAAGCCAGTTACAGAGGAATTAATCAAGTCTTTTGCTCTTACGAAGATGGCAGAACTATTCAGGGGGTGGAAGAAACACCTGAATAAGTTTGTCCGCAAAAAAGAGACTCCAGAATTCCAGGGCATATATGAGAAGATCAGAGATGACTGGCCCGCATTTGTGGCCTATAAGACATCGGAAAAGAGTAAGAAGATGTCGGCGACAAACCAGAAAAATGCTGCGAAGAAGATGCATCACCATCGCACGGGGTCAGGTGGCTACCTCAGAGCCCGGCCTAAGTGGGCCAAGGCTGAGAATGATCTCCTTCAGAAAGGGATTGAACCAGAGACAATGAACTGGCCAGACCGTTGCCGGACTTGGTTCTTCGGGGCTGGTGGAACCTTGGACCCTGTATCAGGGTGGTGCATTTGGACGGATAAACTATTGGAAATACCACTCAAGAAGATGCGACACTATATCAAAGCAGCGCAGCAAGGGACATTATTTCCCGACAGAGAGAACGACGAGCTCACAATGGCCGTCGGGAATCCTGAGAACCCTGGACGGACACGAGGCACGCCAGGCTCCGTTCCGTGGAGTGCTGGGTTTCCGGACGCAGGCGGTTACAAATGCCACGAGAGGAGGAAGAAAGTGCAGCAGACCGAACTGCAGGCGCTGCACGCCAGAATACAAGCGATGGAGGAACGAGAAGCAAATCTGGACAAAAGAACTGCCGAAGCTTCCCCCGAAGCTACCCCGCCATCTCAGCGGAGAAGCAGCGTGGCTTCCACCGAGCTGCTTCAGCCGGAGCATGTCTTGACGGCTCCTGCCAGCTATCCCGTGGATGCTATCACAGAGTCTCAAAATTGCCACCTTATGACGCAATGGATAAATATGAAGGTCAAGGCGGCTGCTGGCTCTGTTTATCCTACTGGACCCGGCGCAGTTTTTCACTGCCGGTCGATTGCAGAAGGATATGCTAGGGTGATGGTGGATGAAATAACGGAGGGATTTGAGGACCTCCAGCTTGACCACCCCCCGGTGAAGGGGAGACTCGGCTGGGTTCTTCACTGAAGACTCCATGCCTATGGCGGAAGGACCTCATCAACATTCTCAACTGGACGCCTCTGCCTCCTCCTCCTCCTCCGGCGAGTTAGGGCACTCCGCCTCCTCCACCGCCTCCTCCTCCGCCGAGTGACGATCAAGGCACTCCGGCTCCTTCTCTGGTGCGTGGCGGCACTCCGCCTCCTTCTCCGCCTGCGCCGGCGTGCCCGAGCAGCCAGCCTCCACCTTCTCCGCCTAGTCAGCAAGGGCGGAAGAGACCTGCCGCCGCTCCGGCTGCTCTGGCGCGTAAGCAAGGAAAGAATACAGCCGCTTCGTCTGGTCTGCTGGCGTCTACCAGTACAGCGAGAGGCGGGAGGCAATACAGATTCGGTCCTTCTCTCATGCCTCTAGAGAAGTTACCATACGAGAGGTCTGACGAGGAAAACATGAAGACCGCTGAAGGCGAAGTGAAGGACTGGCTTGAAGGGTTGAAAGCACAGAGACATCCACCTTCGGAGGAGAAGATAAATCCGGTGAAAGCAAAGCGCACTCTTGCTGCCCTGAAGAAACCAGCGAAAAGTAAGCTGAAAGACAACTATGACCGCATTATTGAAAAGTCATTTCACGAAGCGAAGCGGTCGGGAAGTACTAAAAGTGATCAAAGGTTAGCAGAAGGACGAGCTGGGAAACAAATTGGCCAGCTCGGCAAAAAAGCGGACCAATCGTGCCCCCCGCTCAAGGTGTCTAGCGACATCGTCGCTAATGATCCGGGGATGGTGCCTGGTTATAGCAATCTTGGAGATTACCTGCCCGATGATGTACATTATGATTTCTTGGAGGTGCAGATACAAAGATACGAGTACGGGAAGCCTCTCGTCAAAGATGAAAGATCTCTATAAACGATGATGCGAAGATTGCATGATTGGTACTTGAAAATCTGCAGAGAGTCTGGGGGGAGGGATAGTTTGTATGTGAGAGTTAAACCGGAGCATGACCTCGTTGGAATTGAACTGTTGCCTATTCCATTTGAGGAGTTCTATCAGTTTTTCAATCAATTGGCCCTCGATAAAGCAACGATCACCTGGTCTGTAAGTAGTACTACTTCTGTCATTAAGTCTCTCTATATAGCTCAGCTCTTTCATTGCATGTATTTATAATTATCCTCACTATATTATGCAGGTTGAAGATCGTCGAGTTGAAGAAAAGACAAGTCGGTGATATAGGGTTCATTAACACATATCTCATAGATGCAACTGAGGTTGAATTGCGTGCCGCAGATACCGAGGCCAACTTGCTACGATCATTGGTGGTAAATGAAAACAAAGGTATAATACTGTTTCCTTACAACTTCAAGTGAGTGTTACTGTCTTGTCCATATTCGGTTTCCCTTATATATTAGTCAAGGTTATAGTAATGTAATTGATGAGTTCATGCATGCGTGCGCAGCTTCCACTATATTCTCCTAGAGATTAAGCTTGAGCAGGGAGTAGTAACTATCTTGGACTCTAAATGAAAATATCCCAAGGAGTATGCAGACATGACTCAAATGCTCGAGAAGTAAGTTTAATCGATCATTATCCACCATGCATATCAGCAAATTTGTTCATTTCTGATATCAAGTAATTGTTTTCTTTGTCTGACAGGGTTTGGAAAAAATTCACCAAAAAAGCTCCGGGACTGCCGAAGAAGCTGCAAGTTAGACACCCGAAAGTAAGTACTATATAGTAGCATGTTCCGCGCATCTCCTATTGATTCAAGCGCTAGTTTCATCAATACCATTTGGCATTCTTGCTTATCAGTTTGATTGACCTCTATTTCTTGTAAAGTGGTTGTGGCAGGAACAAGGGAATGATCTCTGTGGATACTACATTTGCGAGTCCATCCGCCACATGACCTGTGAGCGGGGCTACTCTGACGCACAATTTGAAGTGCGTAAGCAATTAATAATATTCACAATTTTATTTCATTACCATCATTTGTGTTGATTTTCATTTATTCATATATATATATATATATATATATATATATATATATATATATATATATATATATATATATGTATGTATTGACCCCCTTCTTCAAATTAGATCTTTCGGAAGCGGAATGAACTCCAAGCACTAGATCGTTTGTGAGCAATTCAAGAGGAATTGGCGGCATTCTTCCTTGACCACGTGATCGCGCTAGACGGAGAATACTATGTGGACCATGTGTCCATGTGATAGGAGATTATATTTGAAAGAGATAATTATTGTATATATGTACCCGGTAGTGTCGGATAGATATAAGAGAACTTGTTGTTCGGCCAATCTCTCAGAGAAGGAGAGGTGGTCGATATCACTTCTCTCTGTATGCATATATATGTTGATGACGATCTTCTGTTTCCTTCGTTTGCTTACTAGCTAGCTAGCTAGCGTGTCTAGTCCTCTCTATACGTATGTGTAGTACGTAGCGTCGACCAAGCACGGACATAAGAGAGGACACTTCTCTCTATTAATTAGCTAGCTAACACAATATATGAAACACCTAAATTAACCCCCCAAAATCCCCACCCCCCTTTCAAAAAAAAAACAAAAACCACAGCCACAGAAATGCTGACGCGTGGATGCCTTTTGGTCCCGGTTGGTGCCAAAAACCGGGACCAAAGGCCCTCCTGCCTGGGCTCCGCGCACAGGCCACGTGGAGACCCATCTGTCCCGGTTCTAGATTGAACCGGGACTAAAGGGCTAGGGCATTAGTACCGACCCTTTAGTCCCAGTTCAAGAACCGGGGCAAAAGGCCCTTACCAACCGGGGCAGATGGCCCATTCTCTACTAGTGGTTGTGCATGCTCTCAAAACTTGGAGACATTTCCTTATTGGAAATCGTTGTGATGTGTACATGGATCACAAGAGTTTGAAGTACATTTTCACTCAAAAGGAGCTGAACCTCAGACATAGGAGATGGTTGGAACTTATAAAGGATTATGACATGAAGCTGCACTATCACCCAGGAAAGGCCAACGTCGTGGCAGATGCTTTGAGCCGAAAGAGTTATGCAAATACCCTAGTAAAGGGGGAATTGCCACAGGAGTTAGCAGAGGATCTCAAGGAGCTTCGTTTGGAGATAGTTCCTAGAGGATTTGTTGCAACATTGGAGGTTCAGTCAACATTGCTGGGAAAGATACGCGAAGCCCAGAAGAATGACAAAGAGATTGCCGAGATAAAGGGGAAGATGAGAGAAGGAAAAGCCAAGGGATTTCGTGAGGACGAACACAACACCGTGTGGTTTGAGGATCGAATCTATGTGCCCAACAACCCGGAGATTAGGAAGTTGATACTGCAGGAAGCACATGATTCGCCATACTCGATACACCCCGGAAACACTAAGATGTATTTGGATTTGAAGGAATGTTTCTGGTGGACAGGAATGAAGAAGAATATTGCCGAGTATGTAGCAGTATGTGATGTATGCCAGAGAGTAAAGGCGGAACATCCGAAGCCAGCATGATTGCTACAGCCTATGCCGATACCCGAATGGAAGTGGGATAAGCCTGGCATGGACTTTATCACCGGATTGCCCAGAACCAAATCAGGTTATGACTCAATCTGGGTAGTAGTGGATCGCTTGACCAAAGTAGCCCACTTTATCCCCGTGAAAACCACGTATACCAGTGCGAAGTTGGCCAAGATATACATGACCAGGATCGTATGTCTCCACGGAGTTCCGAGGACCATTGTATCAGATAGAGGAACATAGTTCACCTCAAAGATTTGGCATTAGCTACACCAGACTTTGGGAACGAGGCTGGAATTCAGTACAACTTTTCACCCGCAGACAGATGGACAGACCGAGAGAGTCAATCAGATTCTGGAGGAAATGTTGAGAGCTTGTGCGTTAGATTATGTATCTAGTTGGGATGACAACTTGCCCTACGCAGAATTCTCAAATAACAATAGTTACCAGGCCAGTTTGAAGATGTCACCGTTCGAAGCACTATACGGAAGGAGATGCCGAACGCCGTTGATGTGGGATGAAGTCAAAGACCATCAGCTATTTGGACCAGACCTGATCAAAGAATCTGAAGAGAAGGATAAACTGATTCGAGATAGACTGAAGGTAGCTCAGTCCAGGCAGAAGAGTTATGCAGACTCGAAGCGCAAGGAAGTAGTCTACGAAATCGGAGACATAGCATACTTGAGAGTGTCGTCTCTGCGAGGAGTGAAACGTTTCAGAGTTAAGGGAAAGCTGGCCCCGAGATTTGTGGGACCTTACCGTGTTTTGGAACGCATGTGAGAGGTTGCCTATAAGGTGGAGTTACCCGAAGGACTGTCAGGAGTGCACGATGTGTTTCATGTTTCTCAGCTTAAGAAGTGTCATGCAGAGATGGCCGATATTCCTTTAAGAGACATAGTACCCCTGGAAGCAATTCAGTTGGATAGTGATCTGACCTACGAGGAGAAACCCGTCAAGATTCTCGAGTTTTCGAGTAGAGTCACCCGCAGTAAGGTTATCAAGTTTTCCAAGTTCAGTGGAGTCACCACACCGAGGAATAAGCCACCTGGGAACGAGAGGATGATCTACGCAAGGACTACCCACACCTGTTCTCTAGCCAAGCCGAATCTCGAGGGCGAGATTCATTCTAAGGGGGGGTTGGTTTGTAACATCCCGAATTTTCAATTTGGAATGTTATACATAGATCATATTGCATTGAATATTTTATTGCATTTTTGTGCGTGGCGACCCTCGAAATTTCTACGCAACTCAAGGACCTACGGAGAGAGTTGGGAATTCTATAGTTTTCGTATTTGAGTTTTCTCGAATACCGGTACGAGGATCAAGTTGGTTTTAATTATTTTTCTCTCGCTAATTTTTTTTTCTAAATAAAATATATGAGCGGAGATAATATGACTTCTCCAAAATAAAAGAAATATTGGAGGAAAAATATTAAAATCAACTTTTGGTATTTATTCCGATTTTATTTGCATACGAAAAATGCGCGTTTTTCAAAAATGCAATTAGGTCCGGCAACAATGTTTACTTTGTCCCAAATATTATTAGAGGACGGAAAATTTATTCAGAATTTTAGGAGTCCGTTTAGTATTTCTTTCGTTAGTTTTCGTGTGTCAGGACTTGTTTAAAAAAAAGGGCGAACCGACCTTCGGCCGTAACCGACTGGGACTCTTCCTAGCCGGGCCTTCGAAAGCACAGCCCAAGCCGCCGCCGCCAGCCCAAGTCGCCGCCTCAGCCCGTCGCGCCGAAACCCTAGCATCGCGCCGCCGCCGCCGGGTCGCCGCCGCCCTACGCCGCCACCTCGCATAGCCGCCACCGCAGCCGCCCCGCGCCGCCGCCTCGCGTCACCGCCGCCGCAGCCGCCGCCCCGCCGCCCCGCGCCGCCGCCGCCGCAGCCGCCGCCCCGCGCCGCCGCCGCTGCCCCGCGCCGCCGCCTCACGTCGCCGCCACAACATCCGCCACCCGCTGCAGCCTCAGCTGTCACGCCGAAACCCTAGCCGCCGCCGCCGGATCCCGCCGCCACCGCGTCGCCGCCCCGTCGCCGCGTCGCCGCCGCCCCACGCCGCCACAGCCACCGCCCCGCCGCCGCCGGAGTCGCCGCCGCCACCCGCCGCCGTTGGAGCCGCCGGAGACTGCCGCCGCCGCCGTTTAGTTTCAACGAGGTAGCCGCCGTCGGGTTTTTTTTAAAAACCCAATCGGTTTTTCTTTTAGAAACCCTAGATCTATTTTTTTTTCAAATCGGTTCAATTTTTTCGGTTTAGTTATTCTGCGGACGTTCGTCCGTACGTTCGTTTTAACGAATGCTGTCCGCCCGTTAGTTCCAGACAGCGAACATTCGTTCGCTAGCCTGTTCGTCAGTTTTCTCTTTCGGGGTTTTTTCCGCGATTAGTTCGATCGCGATTTCTACCCTGATCTAGTTTTTCGTTTTTATTTTCGCTCGAGAGTCGGAATCAGGTGATTCCAAATCCCAGATCTTCGTCTCGATGCCCTCTTTCCGTTTAACCAATTCGAACAAGGTTTTTCTACTGTAAAATTTGACCTTAGAACAATCTAGTAAACGGATCTTGTTTCTGTCGCAGTTTGAATTTCGTTCCCCCGTTTGTTTTGATTCTTTTTGCAAACCGGAGTTCTTAAGTTGAAATTTCGGGTTAGATCTTCTTATTTGGAGTTTTGTTTGTGCATCTTTGCTTGATTGCTTATGTATGTTGTTGTTTGCTTGCGATAGAATACGCAGACTGTGAAGCGTGCTACTACGAGTCTCTAGGTTTTGCGAATCATCAGCAAGGCAAGTTACACTTTGATCATACCCCTTTTTACCCAGTTTTTATGCATTAGATCAAACCCTCACACATTGCATGAGTAGGATCTCTTAAACTTGTGGGTTTGGGAAGTAGATTGAGGTAGAACCTATTACCTGCATTATTTTCAAACCCTTGGGAGTTACTTCTACGCTATGCTTAGGTTATCATGCTATGCTCGTAGACGTGGTATGGGTTTGAGTGAAATTCATGACAGATGTGAGTTGTTAATTAATGGTTCAACTTAAGGTGGCTACTTGAATACACATCTGGGTGGATTGGTTGCAGGGCACCTGGAGAATCCAGTGTTGTCCTAGGAAATCCCGGGGTTCCGTGTGATTGTCCTATGGAATGCCACCCAGGCTCAAAGGGATCATAAAACTATTCATGCTAGAAACTTCCGTGTGCAACCACAATGCCATTATGGGCTCTCGCATAGTATGAGTAAGTTGTGTAGCTCTTTCAGTGGTGGACTAGCAGATGTAGGGGAAAGTAGGTGTACCGGTCCACCCGGGGTAAAGAGTGAATGCTTTTGAAAGACTGTGTCTCGGTCATTCGTTTCTCAAACACCTTGTAGTGCGAGAAATCTAATGGAGGAGATCGAGTCTTGTGGGAAAAGTGCGCAAACCTCTGCAGAGTGTACAAACTGATCATGATTAGCCGTGTCCCCGGTTATGGACAATCTTGAGTATCTGGTACTTGAATTATTGGTTGATCTCATCACTCTAAAATTAATTTGTTGGGTTAATGATTACTTTAATTGGGATTGAGTTGGAGGTACCTTCTCAATGATGTTTCAACTACCATGATAGTTAAAATAAAATTTATTCCTTTGTTGTAGGAAAAAGTTGGCTTTATGCAAAAACTTTAACCTTAGAGCCTCCACCAGCCAAATATGCATGTAGTGTAGCCTTTATTCTGTTACTTGCATTCTGCTGTGTTATCTTGCCAGCATATTCCATGTGCTGACCCGTTTCGGGCTGCAACATGTTATGTTGCAGACATTTCAAACGAGGAGTAAGACGTTCTAGGTCATTTGTCATGCACTCAGCTATGCCGTTGGAGTTGATGGACTCACTTATCTTCCTAGCCTTCCGCTGTTATTTTGTTAGATGGCCTTAATCCATAGACTTTTGTAATAAGTTCTCTTTTGAGACACTCGATGTAATAAGTGTGTGATTGCCACTCTGTTATAAATCCATCAAGTATTGTGTGTGTCGACATTACTGATCCAGGGATGACAATGAAACACAGAGACTTCGGTCCATTCGGATCCTAGTCGCTATATGTATTTTGCAAACGACGGTCCTCTAGGGATGGATATTCTAGGTCCAACCCCAGATGGTTGGCGGCGTTATGTCGTCTGCGGGGTAGCTATGGTGTACGTTCGAGCAACCGTCGGCTTCCCGCGTCCCCCTCTAGTCGAGTCGGCCAAAAAGTGGTAATGAACCTTCTTCTACAGAGTGAATTGCAAAAAATCACCACATTTGAAGTTCATGCATCAGTGTGTCACCACATTTCTAGCTCATTCCAAAAATCCACCACTTTTCTTGTAAATTTTCTCAATAAAAACAAATGATCGTTTGCCTGCTGCTAAACCGATTTCTGACACGGCAGGCCCACCCGTCAGCTGCCACGTCAGACTAACCTCACGGCGCACGGGTTGACGACCCTTAGGGCTGCACGCGCGGTCAAAGCGCTCGCTGCTCTGTCTGCCTGCCGCATTCTTCCCTATTTCCCCCGTCTCTCTCTGTCCTGTGATGGCGGTGGCGGCTAAACCTAGTGGCGGTGGTGTCTAAACCTAGTGGCGGCGGCGGCGAGTGAGCAGGAGGCGGAGGGACTAGAGGCGATGGTGATGGGTTCTCGGAGGTAGACAACTAGCTCGACAACAGTAGCTTGCCGACGCAGCTGGCTGCTTCACCGGAGCGATCCCCTTCACCCCCTTCGCTGCTGGAGTGGGACATTGAGCACCGTGCGGCGGCGGCCCTAGCGCGCAAGATCAGGGCTTCTGCCGTGGGAGAAGGCCATCAGTGGGCTGTAGGGTTCGGCGGCGTGTGGTAAGATTTCTTCCTCGTCCACCCCCTCCACCCCTCTCTTCCATGTTACTGTCTACACTGGATTGTGTTAGATTTTAGGGTTGTTAGGTTTTAGGTTATTTTAGGAGATTTTAGGGTTGTTAGATTTTCGGAGATTTTAGGGCCGTTTCATTTTAGTTCTTTGTTTACTGGATTACTGAAGATTATTTTAGGGCCGTTTTATTTTAGGGATGATATAGTGAATATCTTCTATGTATAACATGTTACAGTAGGAATTGTAGCTCTGGGTTTACTCCTTCTTCATTACACTTAATTGTTGTCCTGTTTGTTAATTATTGCTCTGAATAACATGTTACATTATTAAAACTGAATCAATCAAGCACTAATTCTCCTCAATTTTGTGTAGTTTGGATGATGAGATATGGGAAATAAGGTTCCATTTTCAAGGGAAAGACAACTTGGAAAGGACCATTTCTCTGTCAGAAATCACTTATATTAACATGTTAGCACTGCTAGAGACTGAAGAGGGATATACTGAAGCTGACTACATGTTCTATATGAAAGAAGAGGGAAAGGGGGCAGCAGGGATGCAGGTTATTGATAGTGAAGAGAGTGTGGAGGAGATGCTAGAACATTATGCTGAGCAGAAGGTGCTCAACATAACTGTAATTAAGGCTAATGAGCCTAATCCAGTAGAGTTTAAAAGGGAAAATATTGTGGAGGAACAAGTAACTATAAATAATGTGGGGGATTCCAACATTATTTCTATAGATGAGTGAAAGAGCTGTATATCGACTAGAGGGGGTGTGAATAGGCGATTTTAAGGAAAGTCTTCAAAACATGGAAGTTTCGAAGACAAACGATAGAACCGATCCTATTTATATGCAACGGAAGGTAGACCACACTAGACAAGCCATAGTCAAGTATTCAATGAAGTGAAAGCACGAAGACTAATACCATCTAGGCAGTATGGATCAGGATGGAAGATTGTATGAAGCCAGTCAGAACTAGTAGTCACACAGTGAAGTCAAACAGATAAGGCAAGCAGGCAATGACTTCATAAAGACAGACAATAAGTAAAGAGAAGGAAGGGGTAGAACCAGTAGCTTGGGGAAGACAGTGATTTGTTCGACCAGTTCCAGTTGCTGTGACAACTGTACGTCTGGTTAGGGAGGCTGAGATTTAACTCAGAAGACCACGTCTTCACCTTATTCCCATTGAGCTAAGGACACCCAGTCCTCGCCCAATCACTCTGGTAAGTCTTCAAGGTAGACTTCCAAACCTTCACAGATTTCGTTCATCGACGATCCACAATGACTCTTGGATGCTCAGAACGCGACGCCTAGCCGGCTGGAGGATTCATAGTCCTCAAGTGTAACAAGTCTTCAGATCACGCGGACAGAAAGACTTCAGTGATGCCTAACACTCTTTGGTTCTGGGTGTTTGGGCTTTGTTCTCACAAGGATCTCTCTCTCAAATGCTTGGGAGGTGGATTGCTCTCAAACGACAAAAGCCGTGTACTAACTCTGAGCAGCCACCAATTTATGGTGTAGGGGTGGGCTATTTATAGCCTCTAGGCAACCCGACCTGATTTTTCCGAAATGACCCTAGGTCACTAAGGAACTGACACGTGTTCCAATGGTCAGATTTCAAACACACGCGTCAACTTTACTTGGGCTACAAGTAAAGCTGACTCATCCAGCTTTGGATAAGATTTGGTCTCATTGTCTTCACTCGAAGACATAGGATTTGGTTGAGCATCACTTCAGTCACTCTGACTTTGTTCACTTGGACCCCACTTAACAGTACGGTGGTTCCTATGACTCAACAAATAAGAAAAGGAAACAACGAAATGTCTAAGTCTTTGCGCTCCATAGTTTTCACACAATGTCTTCTCTTATCATAGTCTTCAATATGAATATGTTCATATACCACCATTGTCGTCAATGTCTTCATACATTTTTAGGGGTCATCTCCGGTAGGTAAACCGAATCAATGAGGGACTACTACCTGTGATATCCTACAATTCTCACAAACACATTAGTCCCTCAACCAGGTTTGTCGTCAATACTCCAAAACTAACTAGGGGTGGCACTAGATGCACTTACAATCTCCCCCTTTTTGGTGATTGATGACAAACTGGTTGAAGTTTTGAACGAGGATAAAAGTATGTGAAATTGTAAAGTATAAAGGTATTGTCGTCATAAGTAACAAAAGGCTCCCCCTGAAGATGTGCATATAAGTAACTTGCTTTTGAATGCAAATGCACAGAGCAGGTTGTACTTGTGGAGATCCTCTTCAACTTATGAAGACAATTCATCATGCACAATTGATATGTCGAATATAATGATATGCATACTGAGAAATGGACGTCTGCAAAATGACTAAGTGCGGAATTTATCGTTGCACATGCGGAATTTATCATCGCATCACAGAGTACCAGAAAACGTAGCAGACAACCATCAAGTTCAAGTGTTACAACTCAAAGAACCAAATGTAACAAAAGCGAGAGTTGTAAAAACTAGGAAAAATATAAAGCACCCGCCCATATGGACCCGCTTGAAGACTATCAACTCATATGCTTCTCCCCCTTTTGTCAGTAAGGACCAAAAAGGTTTGAAGACACAGAGCCTCTACTCGTTCCCAGAAGGAGTAGGAGAAGATGCAAGGTCGGCGTTGGTGTTTGGCGGTGCAGAAGTACTTGGAGCAGTGTCGACATGCGCTGAAGGAGGAGGTGATGAGGTAGCATCATCTTGATCATCGATCACTCTGGCATTCACCGTTGCAGCGGAGGAGGAATAATCAGAGTCTTCAAGAGACGGAGTTCGACGCAAGACAACATTTCTTGGGGGAGTGGTGTCAAACTTGAATCTTTCAGTGAAGCCATCATCTTGAAGATCTGCTTCAGCACTCAGCAATGTCAAACTCTTCCAAGACCTCTGACAGGTTTCATGTGCAACAAAGGCATTCTTGGTGGCAAGGTTGCGAATACGATTGACGTCCACCAAGAGGCTTTGCATCTGGCGCTTCAGCCAGTAGTGATGCTTATCCTATTTCTGATGTAAGGCAACGAGAAGTTCGCGGTCATTGAGAACACGAGATCGCTTCCGAGGCCTTTGGGCAATGGTGCTCTCAGTAGCTTCAGTCTGTGCACGGTGAGGTAAGTGAGTATGTCCAGCCAGAGGATAAACACGAGTGACTGCTTGAACTCCTTGAATGGGCTGAGTGAAGCTTTGGTGTTCAACATTGCGAAGATAAACAGGCTCTTTGGCAGGCTCTGGGTATATGGCTTCAACTAACATATCAACCTCTGGCAAGAATATGAGATGGTTGCTAGCAGAAGGCTGATAGTTGACAGCAGAATGAAGCTTGAAGAGGCGCATGACCCATGGAGCGTAGAACTTAAGTCCGAAGAGATCAGAGCCTGATGCAGCCAACTGCCTGATAAAGAAGTCTTGAGCGTTGAAGCTGATGCCATTGAAGATATAGAATACCAATGTCTTCATTGTTCCTTCAAGTTTGGCTGATGAAGAGTGTCCTTTGACAGGCCATAGAGTTCGCCTGATGATATGATATATAGTGCGGGGCAGATATTCAAGGTCTTCGACAAAGAACTCCTTTGGGTACTCAGCATCGCGTGGCAAGGGCTTCATCATGCTTAACATTTGGCTCATGTTGGGCTCTGGCTTCTGAAAGATACTCTCCAAAGCATCGTGGTGACGTTGACAACCAGGTTCATATAGTTCTCCTGGAGTGGGCAGGCCAGTTAGCTCAGTGATGTCAAAGGCTTTGGCTTCATGATGGACATTTCCTGTCATCCACTCAAGGACCCATGTTTTCGGATCCCTGTTGTAGCCGCGAATGTGGAGGGTTGCATAGAATTGCAGAAGCAGCTCGTCATTCTAATGCTCTTTATCAGTCACAAAGTTCAGTAATCCAGCATCACGGAAGCAATCAAGGGCTTCTTCAAGGCAAGGCAACCCAGCAATGGCTTCAGTGTCAAGACGCATATGTGGGAAGATGCGCCCTTGATCATAGAGAACACGTGAATAATAGCTGCGCTGTTGATAGCTCCAGAACCTATTTGATGAAATCCTTGGTCTGGAATGGGGGTTCTTGGCGCTATCAAAGAAGGTGTTGTGCGCAATGAAGCCGTTGGCATTGAAGGACCCTGGTGAAGTGGCAGTACCTGGAAACCTAGGCAGTCCTGGCTTTGGCTTCTGGATCTGTGGCCTGTGTTGAACATGATAGTCAAATTGAGGACTAACAGCAGGAGGAGGGACCAGAATAGGCCATCTGATAGTGACCAGCTGACCATAGTTGTATGCTTGCTCAATAGTATGTGGCCTGGGAGGCGGTACAGGAGCAGTAACAGTGGGAGTGGCAGTGGCAGTGACTTCAGGCTGCAGATTTGCATCAGGTGCGGCATTGACTTCAGGTGCTATCACTTCGGGTACCACATTAACTTGAGGCGCCAGATTAGCATCAGCCATGACAACGTCATTGGCGTCAGCATTGGTGTTGGTGGCCGCCTTAGTATGTGTAACCTCCACTTTTAGGAGCTGTAGGGTCAGACACGTTCTCTGTGAGAACAACTTGGTTGGTAGGGGGTGTGGCAACACGTGCTTCTTCTTCTCTTGTTTCTTCTTCTTGGTCATCGGCTGATACAGTCGGAATATCTTCAGCCGCTTTGGCTTCAGACTCAGGGATGTTCGCAGTTGGAGAGGCTTCAGGAAACACTTGTCGTGAAACAGATTGGTGCTCATCTCCTTCTGGAACACTTGATAGATCGACTTGAGGCCTTGGTCCATTGCAAAGCCTGCGGAGATGGTGTTGGTTGTGCCTCATAGTCTTCATCTTCAATCACCGGACTAGTGACTTGAGTTGGGGGAGTTACTGGTGTTTCTGCTTGATGGTGGTAGTCTTGTGGGTGATCAGCCAATGAATCATCCTGTGCAATTGGTGTCAAAGGACGACCAATGCTGATGAGTTCGCTGTTCGTGAGAACAGGCGATGATACCACATTGTGTTCAATCTGAGGAAGGACTTCATCATTTTCAACATTGTCGTGATGACCAATGTCTTCAGCTGCGATGGGGTCAACAGCTGGAATGTCTTCAGGAGCCTCTGTGGTAGCAGGCTCATGAACAATCAGGCGACGTTCTTGTTGTGCAGATGCAGGACGAGCAACAGAAATTGGCTCGACGATAAGGCGCTATGTGGGAGCAGCCCAGACTTTCTTGGTCTCGCGTTTCTTGGTGGGTGGAGCATCATCAGTGGCGTTCTTGGTTTTGCACTTGCGGGCTTCAGCTTCAGCGACCGTTGTCTTCTTGAGTTCTGAAGCAACTGTGGGGACCTTAGGCTTTGAGCGTGTCAAGCTAGGAGGGAAGACAATGCGAGGTTCTTCCTGCCTTGATGCTTCAGCTGGGGCCACAGTTGGCTTCTTCTTCTTGGCAGCCATCCTGGGGTTGATTCCAGGACGCCCAAGGACCTTGCGCTTCTCAGCTTCATTGTACGCTTGAACACACTTGGCAGCCAAAACCTTCATGCACTCACGAGAACCTTTAGCTTCTTCACGCTTCTTGTGAAAGGCTTCCTTGAGCTCATGCATCACGACTTGAAAATTCTGGACATCTTTGACGCCGAGCTTGGCCATATGCTTCTTGAACTGAGCCTTTTGAAAATCAATCTTGTGCTTCAGCTCAACAATTTTCTGAGCAAGAGCTAGCTCAAAAGCAATGGCGCTGTTGAATGAGACGCTCATGCCAATTGGAAGTTGCAGATCATCAAAGCTGAGATTGGGGGTGTCAAACCACTCATCAATGAAGTTTTTGATGACTGCCACGTCAAAGAGGAGCAAGTCATTGAATATTTCTGCTTCTGGCTTGCTCTTTATCAGTTGCTCAAGAGTGTCATCAACAAGATCTTCATCACTTGACAGATCAATGGTGTCATTCTCATTCCTCAGAACAGCAGCAGGAGTCAGAACTGAACTGGGGGTGTGCATGGGCTTCTTATTTAGCTTCTTGGTCTTGGAGATGCGAGAGTGATCTTCAGACCGCACACTTGGTGCAGGTGGAGCAGTGGCCAAGGGCTTCACTCTTGAAGCTTTTGGTGGAGTGGAAGGCTTTGAAGCCTTGGGTTTCTTCTGCTTCTTCGGCTTCGGAGGTGCAGGCACTTCATCAGAGTCAGCGTCGTCTGCAGGTTGATCTATATACGCCCCTTGAACCCTTATACGAGTGATGAGACCTTCTAAGTTGTAGAAGGGCCTAACAAGATTTGGTTCAGCTTCGCGTGTGCCATCGGCACGAGGCGCGGAGGGGCCAGGGTTGAAGTCTAATCCCCAAGATTTCTTGTTCTCCTTGGCCGAGTTCTTGGCAAACTGGAGGTTGCGCTTGAATAGATTGTCATCTCGACACCATAGCAATGACGATGGGTCGGCATCAGCTGGTTGTGGCTCTCGGACCATGCAAGGATAGAAGCCTTGCTCAATGGCTTCAGCTCTGGACCTGGGTGGAAGATTTTTGTACAAAATATCTCCCCATGGTCGCTTGATGACATTCTTCTCAGCATACTCCTGGGTTACAAACCTGTACCTGTACCACTGTTCTGCCCAATATCTTTGAATCCATTGGATTCGAGTTTTTCTCTGATTATAGTCCTTCTCTGGATCAGTCCTGTATAGCTTATAGAGGTCAGGAGGCAAATCTGGAGGTGTTTCCACGGCGCTGTCTGCCACCCTTCCTAGCAGATTTCTCAGTTGCCATGAGGTTCAAACTGAAAGGCTTCAACACTGTCAAAGGCTTCTGTCTGCTGGTCAGACAGGAACTGGCTTCGGGAGAGTTAATGTGACTCTGCAAGAATTATGCAAATGAATGCAGACTATGAGAACCAAGGGATTCTCCCACGGACATGTACCCTGTGACAGCATTAGAGATGCAAGGGAAGGGGAAGAGGTCATATGCATTCTCAGAAGATTTTGAAAATAAATCAGTTTAGAAGACATTGACCTCATAGCGTGAAGACATTCACTTATATGTTGAGAGTTGGTTCCAGATTTGTATGAATCCAAGAATAGGTACAAGTGAGGAATCTAACTATGTGTGAAGCATAAGTGAATGTACTAGGCAAAGTATGAGATGCAGACAGGGTAGATCCAAATATGTGGAGGCAGAAACTTCTTTTGGTAGAAAGGATGAATCTATCGGATCAAAAAGACGGTAAAAAGAGGGTTTGAATTTACCACATGATGAACTGCTAGACGGAGACGAAGTGGAGGCCGAGCAGCTCGATCTTCCGTGCCCTAACTTGGCCACGGAGGACGCCTACGGCGGCGGCGGAGAAGACGATGTCCGCGGCCGACATGAAGACGGCGTCGATGAGGTTGTGGCAGCTAAGCGCTTCGTCGTCGGCGTCGTCGAGAGCTAGCGTTGGCGCTAGGGTTTGTCGAGGTGGAGAGGTGGTAGAAGTGTTTTGACCGTGATGGGACAGGCATTTATAACGAAGGGAGACGGCATAGTGCAATTACGCAGGTGCCCCTGGCGGTTCACATCTGAGGGACACGTGGCGGACATGCAACACATAGGAAGTTGTTCCATGTTCCCACGCACGCCTGGACTGTCGGGGTGGTCGTTCCGGCTTCTCCGGGTTTCAGGCAATAAGGATTGAGCATTAAAAGTAGATTTAATGTTTGTCTCTGTATCTTCTGCTGACAAGGACGCAGAGAAGACATTTGACGGTTCCAACAGAATGCATATGATTTGGATAGATAGAGTTTGAGGTAGAAAGCACGGAGATGTTAGGGTCCGATCACATTCACTTTGTTCAAAAGATTCAAATAAGAAGACATAGCTATAAGTGAATGCTGTAGAGGACAGAACACAAGTCTATATATGTATATATCTGAGTAAGATCAAATTGACAAAGAGAAGACACATATGAAGATAAATCAAATGCGAAGATTTTGCAAATGTAACGCCAAGAGAAACACTTCAAGCAAAGATTTGGTGGTGGCGTTACCCACCGTATAGGAAGTATTAGACCCAGACACGACGCACAATTATCGTGGCCGTATAGGAAGTCAAATTCCGCGTTAATGTATTCACACTCAAAATGTAAGTCTTCATTGATTGAAGATATATTTTACTTCGTGTGTTGCACATCTAAGTCATCAACATGCATAAGTGTTAGGATGTGTGCCTGATTACAGGACATTCGAGGATTCCAAGATATTTAGCTCACACCGCAACTTGCAAAACCTTTTCTCATCCAAGGGCTTTGTGAAGATATCTGCTAGTTGCTCTTCAGTGTTGACGTGTATGATATCAATATCTTCCTTAATGACATGATCTCTGAGAAAGTGATGACGAATTTCAATGTGCTTTGTCTTCGAGTGCTGAACTGGGTTGTTGGCAATCTTGATGGCGCTTTAATTGTCGCAATAGAGTGGCACATGCTTCAGATGGACACCATAGTCCTTGAGAGTTTGCTTCATCCAGAGAAGCTGAGTGCAGCAAGATCCAGCAGCAATGTATTCAGATTCAGAAGTGGAGAGTGATACACAGTTCTGCTTCTTTGAAGACCAACACACAAGTGATCGTCCCAGAAAATGACATGTGCCTGATGTAGACTTGCGATCAACTTTGTCACCAGTATAATCAGCATCTGAGAATCCAACTAGATCAAACTCTGAGCCCTTTGGATACCATAATCCTAGTGTTGGGGTGTAAGCCAAATATCAAAGACTTCGCTTCACAACTAAGTGATGTGTTTCCTTTGGTGCCGCTTGGAATCGAGCACACATGCAAACACTAAGCATAATATGTGGCCTAGATGCACATAAATAAAGTAAAGAACCAATCATGGAGCAGTATACCTTTTGATCGAAATCTTTACCATTGGCGTCGGGACTCAGATGACTTTTAGTTGGCATAGGCGTCGTGTATCCTTTCCAGTCTTGCATTCCAAACTTCTTCAGGCATCTTTGAGGTATTTCTCTTGAGATATGAAGATGCCGTTGCTTTGCTGACAAATTTGAAGACCAAGGAAGAACTTCAGCTCACCCATCATGGACATCTGATATTGCTCTTGCATCATGTGAGCGAACTCATCACTGTATCTTTTGTCAGTGCAGCCGAAGATAATGTCATCCATCTAGATTTGGCAAACAAACAGTTCACCATCATATGTCTTCGTGAAGAGTGTGGGATCCAGGGAACCAGGTTTGAAGCCGTTTCTCTTCAGGAAGTCTTTGAGTGTGTCATACCAAGCACGAGGGGCTTGTTTGAGGCCATACAGTGCCTTGTTGAGTTTGTATACCATATCAGGATGTTTTGGATCTTCAAAGCCAAGTGGTTGTGCAACATACACTTCTTCTTCAATCTTGCCATTGAGAAAGGCACTCTTCACATCCAGTTGATACAGAAGGATGTTGTGATGGTTTGCATAGGCTAGCAGTATGCGAATAGCTTCAAGCCTAGCCACAGGAGCAAATGTTTCATCGAAGTCAATCCCTTCAATTTGATTGTATCCTTGAGCAACGAGACGAGCTTTGTTTCTGACAACTTGACCATGCTCATCATGCTTGTTGCGATATATCCATTTTGTGCCTATTATGTTGTGCTTGTGGGGGTCAGGACGCTTGACAAGTTCCCATACGTTGTTCAGCTCAAACTGTTGAAGCTCTTCTTGCATAGCTTGAATCCATTTAGGTTCCATGAAGGCTTCAGCAACTTTCTTGGGTTCAGATATCGAGACAAATGCAAAGTGCCCACAGAAATTTGCTTGCTGTGTTGCTCTTGAACGAGTGAGTGGACCAGGTGTATTGATGCTGTCAATTATCTTCTCAACTTGTACTTCATTTGCAACAAGAGGATGAACTGGAGGCTGAGATTTAACTCATAAGACCGCATCGTCACCTTATTCCCCTTGAGCTAAGGACACCCAGTCCTCGCCCAATCACTCTGGTAAGTCTTCAAGGTAGACTTCCAAACCTTCACAGACTTCGTTCACCGGCGATCCACAATGACTTTTGGATGCTCAGAATGTGACGCCTAACCGATTGGAGGATTCACAGTCCTCAAGTGTAACAAGTCTTCAGATCACGCGGACAGAAAGACTTCAGTGATGCCTAACACTCTTTGGTTTTGGGTGTTTGGGCTTTGTCCTCACAAGGATCTCTCTCTCAAATGCTTCGGAGGTGGGTTGCTCTCAAACGGCAAAAGTCGTGTACTAACTCTGAGCAGCCACCAATTTATGGTGTAGGGGGTGGGCTATTTATAGCCTCTAGGCAACCCGACCTGATTTGTCCGAAATGACCCTGGGTCACTAAGGAACTGACACGTGTTCCAACAGTCAGATTTCAAACACACGCGGCAACTTTACTTGGGCTACAAGTAAAGCTGACTCATCCAGCTCTGGATAAGATTTGCTCTCATTGTCTTCGCTCGAAGACATAGGATTTGGTTGAGTATCACTACAGTCACTCTGACTTTGTTCACTTGGACCCCACTTAACAGTACGGTGGTTCCTATGACTCAACAAAGAAGAAAAGGAAACAATGAAACGTCTCAGTCTTCGCGCTCCATAGTCTTCACACAATGTCTTCTCTTGTCATAGTATTCAATATGAATATCTTCATATACCACCATTGTCGTCAATGTCTTCATACATTTTTAGGGGTCATCTCCGATAGGTAAACCAAATCAATGAGGGACTACTACCTGTGATATCCTGCAATTCTCACAAACACATTAGTCCCTCAACTAGGTTTGTCGTCAATACTCCAGAACTAACTAGTGGTGGCACTAGATGCACTTACAATGAGGCAGGAGTGTTGTTCCCTATTTCTGTTGAAGACCCAGTTGAGGAGTTGTATGCTGTGCCTATTGCTGTTGTAAAGCCAGGTGAAGAGGCTGCTTACATTAACACACAAGAGAGCATGAATTTGAAAAAAATCAAAGGGCAAAGAGAAATTACAGGAAGATGTTAGCCCCTCTGATGATGAATGGTTTGTTGATTTGAACTGGTGTGAGGAGAAAGATGAAGAGCATGACATAGGTAATGAGGAGGAATATGAAATCATTGAGAAGTTGAAGCAGAAAAGGAAACAAAGAGAGGATCCTATGCATCACTTTGAAGGAGACACATAAGTGGAAGAGATGTGTCCAGAGCCAGAGGACTCAGACACAGAACCGGAGACACCACTTCCTCAAACCTTCAAGAAAGTAGGCAATGCTGGCCCCACTACAAGATCACACCATGAAGCTGACATTGAGGTAATTCCCGATTTCATTCCATTAGATGATTCAGCTTGTTTCCCTGGGGACTATGGCATTAGTGAATCAGATGATGAGTCAGGTCTGCCACTGCCTTGTGGAAGGAAGAGTTAAGCCAAGAGGGCCAGGACTAGGATCTGGTATGATGAGAGCAAGCCAGATGCTCATGACCAACTTTGCATTAGCATGTGCTTCACTGATGTGTATCAGTTTAGAAGAGCACTTAGGAATTTTCATATCAGAATCCTTAGAAATTTCAAGTACCATACGAACTGCAAGGATAGGATCATTATGCATTGCACAGAAAGGGACAATGGGTGTCCTTTTTTCATGACTGCATCGACAATTGCTCATGAGAAGACATTCTGCATCAAGAAGATGAGGTTGTTGCACACTTGTGGTGCACATGGAGAAAAAACAAAAGTGACAGTTGAATCGATGGCCAGAACCTGTGAGCAGCAACTATGAGATAATCCAAGGGCTGGTGTTGATGCAATTTTAAAAAGAAGAAAGACTAAGTATGGGCTGGAAGTGCCAAAGACCAAGTCCTATAGGGCAAGGTCATTGGCCATTGAAGTGGTGGAAGGTGACATGAAGGGACAATACACAAGGTTTAGGGATTATCTTCAAGCTGTGCTTGATACCAACCCTAGGAGCAGATGCATTATGACTACCACAGAGCTTGAGCACCATCCTAGTCCAAATCCTAGGTTCCACTACATGTTCTACTCTCTGAATGCTTCAAAATAAGGTTTCTTGAATGGGTGTAGGCCGTTTATAGGTATTATATGCATTCTACATTACTACAGTTCACTGCCCATATCTTGTAGAAAATAATGTACTCATTTCACTACCCAATGCTTTAATACATGTTTAGATGGTTGCTTTATCAAGCTTTCTACCGGGCAACAGATACTTGCTGCCACTGGTAGGGATGGGAATACCAACATATTCCCTATTGCAATTGGTATTGTTGAGAAGGAGGACAAGGATAGTTGGACTTGGTTTCTTAGCCAACTAAGAGCTTGCATTGGAGAGGGGAACCAGTGGGGCACATACACAATCATCTCTGATAGACAGAAGGTATATTTTCATTTCACAATTGAATGAGCCAGTTGTAGAAATAACAATTTGTATTTATTTGTATTGTGTATGAGCAAGTTATATGAATAATAATCTCTATTATGCATTCAACAGGGGTTGTTGAATGCAATTCAAGCTGTGTTCCCACACTCACCTCAAAGATATTGTCTTAGACATATCTATGCAAATTTCCAGTCAGCAGGCTACAGGAGTGAGGAGTTGAAGAAGGATATGGACAATGCTTCATATTCATACACCAAGAATGGTTTTGAGGTTGCAATGAATGAACTGAAAAAGTAGGATGAAGATGCTTGGAAGTGGCTTTGTAATATCCCTAAAGAGACTTGGGCAAGGCATGCTGTGGATCACACAGGCAAGACATAGCTAGTAGTCAACAATCTTAGTAAAGTATTTAATAATATGATACTAGATGTGAGGAACAAGCCAATAAGGAGTTGTGTTGATGGATTCAGAACTAAGTTGATGGTTAAGTACCAAGCAGTAAGAGAGAAGACAGAGAAGAGTAAGTGGGAGATAACACCCACTTATATGGAGAAGTTGGAGCAGTCAAAGAAGTACTCTACGCATTGCACTGCATACATGGCAGGTCCTGGTATTTGGCAAGTCACTAGTGGGGAGTCAACCTATTGTGTGAACCTTGATAAGTGGACCTATGACTGCAAGAAATGGGACCTATGTGGTTGGCCATGTAACCAGGCAGTTTCTGCCATTACAAGAGTGAAGGGATGATATGTCTCCAACGTATCTACTTTTCCAAACCCTTTTGCCCTTGTTTTGGACTCTAACTTGCATGATTTGAATGGAACTAACCCGTACTGACGCTGTTTTCAGCAGAACTGCCATGGTGTTGTTTTTGTGCAGAAATAAAAAGTTCTCGGAATTGCCTGAAAATCAACGGAGAATTATTTTGGAAAATATAAGAAATATCTGCAAGAAGATCCACACCAGGGGGCCTAGGGCCTGTCCACGAGGGTGGGGGGCGCGCCCCCCCTGCCTCGTTGGCCCCCTAGTGCCTTACCGACATACCCCCAGATCCTATATCTTCACTTTCGGGGAGAAAAAAATCAAGGAGAAGGAATTACCGCGTTTCACGAGACGGAGCTGCCGCCAAGCCCTCATCTCTCTCGGGAGGGCTGATCTAGAGTCCGTTCGGGGCTCCGGAGAGTGGAGATCGCCGCCATCGTCATCATCAACCTTCCTCCATCACCAATTCCATGATGCTCACCGCCGTGTGTGAGTAATTCCATCGTAGGCTTGTTGGACGGTGATGGGTTGGATGGGATCTATCATGTAATTGAGTTAGTTTTGTTAGGGTTTGATCCCTAGTATCCACTATGTTCTGAGATTGATGTTGCTATGAATTTGCTATGCTTAATGATTGTCACTAGGGCCCGAGTACCATGATTTCAGATCTGAACCTAGTATGTTTTCATGAATATATGTGTGTTCTTGATCCTATCTTGCAAGTCTATAGTCACCTACTATGTGTTATGATCCGGCAACCCAGAAGTGACAATAATCGGGACCACTCCCGGTGATGACCATAGTTTGAGGAGTTCATGTATTCACTATGTGTTAATGCTTTGGTCCAGTACTCTATTAAAAGGAGGCCTTAATATCCCTTAGTTTCCAATAGGACCCCGCTGCCACGGGAGGGTAGGACAAAAGATGTCATGCAAGTTCTTTTCCATAAGCACGTATGACTATATTCGGAATACATGCCTACATTGCATTGATGAACTGGAGCTAGTCCTGTGTCACCCTAGGTTATAACTTCTACATGATGAATTGAATCCGACATAATTTCCCATCACCGATCCAATGCCTACGAGCTTTACCTTTATTGCTTGTTGCTTATTTACTTTTCCGTTGATACTATTACGAAAACTACAAAACACTATTGTTACTTTTATTGCTGCTACCGCCACTATCATATTACTTTGCTACTAAATTATCTTGCTGCAGATACTAAGTTTCTAGGTGTGGTTGAATTGACAACTCAGCCGCTAATACTTAAGAGTATTCTTTGGCTCCCCTTGTGTCGAATCAACAAATTTGGGTTGAATACTTTACCCTCGAAAACTGTTGCGATCCCCTACACTTGTGGGTTATCAAGGGACAGCGAGAAGACTATGTGCATGAGTTCTTCAAAAAACCATTGTATAAGGAAACATACAAGCACATCATCTACCCTGTACCAAGGCATGATTATTGGCCTAAGACACCAACTGTTGACATAGATCCACCAGTGTTCAAAGAGAAGAAGGGCAGGAAGCAAACGGCTAGGACGAAGGGGCAATTTGAGGTCCCAACTAAGAAGGATACATCAAGGATGTCAACTATCACTTGCAGCAACTGCAAGATGCAGAAACATAGGTACACCTACTTCCCTCAGCCCCTAAAGCCTCATCTTCAGGCAAGAAAGGACAAGCACAAGGTATGGAATATGCACATTGTTGTCAATCTTTTCAACTTACATTGTTGCCCCAGTTTTCATTGTTTTAATCATTTGATTGCTTCATCCTAATTGTTGGGCTATAATGTGTGCTCTCTTTGACAACCAGAACTCACTACCATGAAGCTGGGGGAAGTTCTAGTGCTACTGCCCATCCTGGTACATCTACCAAGGGAAGAAAAACAACTGCTGCTGCCCAGCCTGCAACCAGTGCACCACCTACTGCAACTACCGGGGGAAGAAGAACAAGTTCTTCTGGTCCTGCCCAGCCTGCTATATCTACCAGGGGAAGAAAAACAACTAATGCTTCTACTGGTCCTGCCCAGCCTGCTACTTCTACTGGTCCTGCCCAGCCTGCTGCTTCTACTGGTCCTGCCCAGCCTGCTGCTTCTACAAGGCCAAGAAGAACAACTGCTGCTTCAAGAAGGGCTACAAGTGATGCTACTACTACTCCTTCCCAGGCTGCCACAAGAGCTTCAGGTTCAAGCAATGCACCCAACATGAGAGGTGGAAGGCCCTACATGGCACCAAGGGCTGCAACTACAACAGAGGGAGCAACAGTAGGGTCCAAAAGGAAGAGGTTCCAGAGCACCAGGATGAGGGGTTACTTTTATGCCAGTGGCAACTAGTCAGTGCACAAATTGGCTATTGTCTTTTGAACTTGCTGCCTTAAGTATTTCTAAATTTCAGAAACTATGCCTGAGAACTGCTATGTGTAATCAGTATTTAGCTTGAGAACTTGTTTGTGTTAGCTTGAGAACTGCTATGTGTCAGTAATCAGTATTTAGCTAGTTGCAACTATTATGGCTGAGAACTATTATGGCAAAGAACATGTTTGTGTGATCAACTATTTACTTGTTTGATTTGATGCTTTTTCTGTTCTACAATAACTGGTGGTTTTGTCGAGCCCAAGGCACCCTAAAGCCTAAATGATAGGTTTAGTGGCTTTGTCGAGCCAAAGCCACCCTAAAGCCTAAATGATAGGTTTAGTTGGCTTTGTCGAGCCCAAGGCACCCTAAAGACTAAATGAGTGGTTTAGTGGTTTTGTCGAGCCCAAGGTACCCTAAAGCCTAAATGATAGGTTTAGTGGCTTTGTCGAGCCCAAGCCACCCTAAAGCCTAAATGATAGGTTTAGTTCGCTTTGTCGAGCCCAATCAACCCTAAAGACTAAATGAGTGGTTTAGTGGCTTTGTCGAGCCCAAGCCACCCTAAAGCCTAAATGATAGGTTTAGTGGCTTTGTCGAGCCCAAGCCACCCTAAAGCCTAAATGATAGGTTTAGTTGGCTTTGTCGAGCCCAATCAACCCTAAAGACTAAATGAGTGGTTTAGGTCGTTTTGTCGAGCCGAAGCCACCCTAAAGCCTAAATGAGTGGTTTAGTTGGCTTTGGCGAGCCCGATCAACCCTAAATACTAAATGAGTGATTTAGGTCGTTTTGTTGGGCCGAAGCCACCCTAAAGCCTAAATGAGTGGTTTAGTTGGCTCTGTCGATCCCGATTAACCCTAAAGACAAAATGAGTGGTTTAGTCCAATTTGCCCAATTTGGCCATGCACAGTTGGTGTTGGCCACTGACCATTTAGTCCAAACAAGCAGATTAATAATTGCAGATTCATAATAGCATAGCTCTTACTATAGAAAGCTAACAACATTACATAATTGGGGTAGTTTTGCATCTACTCATTACATACATTAGATAACTTAACTAGAGGTAGTTTTGCAGAGAATCATTATAGTCATTACATAACTAGGGGATTCCCAAAATATACAACCCCAAGGCCAGCTATATTCTTCCAAGGCCACATATTAGCTTAACATAACTGAGGTGATGAACATCATGTTTCACTCATCAAGGATTGACTTGATCTTGGCAAGCTTGTGCTTGTTGCCATGACTAGCTTTCATAAGATCACCCACAAGAAACTCCAGCTTCTTCTTCTCCTCTATCAGCCAGTCCCTCTCTTCCTTCAAGTCATCCCTCTCATTCCTAGTGTTCCTAATCATCTCTCCCCGATATCTATGAATGCACTTCATATCCTTGTGTCCCTGAGCCAGCTTCTCCTTCTCCTTCATCTTGCCAATGGCATCACACTCCTTCTCTCTACTGATAGCTAGCTTCACCATGTCCTTGTCCACATCCATCTGCTTCTGCTTGAAATCTTCATCACTCATGACCCTGTTGTTCTGATCCGCCCAATCAAACATCTTGGTGACATCCTGAACCAGCCGACTGTACTGATCCCCAAGTGTATCCAACTCCTTCTTCACCTCCTCAAACTTTTTCTTATACTTCTCATGGTCAATCATTCTTCCATGGTTCTCCTCATGAAACATCTCCCATATCTTCTCCAAACATCTTTGCAGAATAGAAGGCCATGAGGCATCAACCCACTGAGAAACTCCACAGTCAATACCATCCTGCATCAAGTATTACAAAATAAATATGCTAACTTCAAGAAGAAAATAGATGAGATATTCAGTGATTCAGTAAGACCTGCAGATAAAGTAGACATTCAGGAAACTTGAAGTTCAAGCTAAGCTTATATGACAAGAGCAACACTACCATTAACTGAATTGCAAAATCACTGTTAAAAACATGTTAAAAACAAGTTTGGTCACTGCAACAAACTACATTAGTTCATTCAGTGCCACAGTCCAATTTTTGATAATCCCCTCAATTTTACTGACAGAAATTGATGCTTGCATCTGCAGCGCAACCACAGTCCAAAACATGTTTCATTTACTTAATTGACTGAAATAAATTGATGCGTGCATCTGCAAACATGTTTCATTTACTGACATACAGAAATTAATCTATCCATCTACAGACAGTACAAATGAACTTTCAGTAACTGAATTTACTGACATAATTTGATTCTTGCATCTGCAAACAGTCCAAATCATGTTTAATTAACTGAATTTACTGACAGCAATTCCAAACATCTTCAGACTAACTAAAACTAACTACCACCAACACAAACCCTAGTTGGATAACACTGACCTGAGGAACATCACATCCATAGAACCTCCTCCCAGTGTACTTTCCTTCAAATGCAACATATTTCATGCATGGGGCCAAGTGCACTCTACATGTGATGCTTGCATCTGCAGCTCTACCACAGAAGGATGCATCTATAGTGGTGCCAGGGTTCGCCTGCATTGTATCACAGTAACGAACCTCAGAACAAAGAAATACTGCTTCAAACCATTGTTTTAAATCGAAGAACACTTGAACCCTAACCCTAGGTGCAAATCAGATCTCTTACCCAGTGCTGCTCCAGCTCCATGCCAACCAGCTCCTCCTCGCTGCTCTCCTCTCCATCGTTCCACGATGGCATCTTGAACGGCGGCGAGGGAACCGTGCCTCCGGTGGCGGCGCAGAGCTCCGGCGGCGACTAAAGGGGACAGAGCAGAGTGGAATGGAGTGAGCAAGTGAGCGAGTGGAGTGGAGTGTGAGCGACGACGACTAGTGGGCTCTGTTTTGACCGCGAGTGCAGCCCTAACGGCCGTCAATCCGTGTGCCGTGAGGTTAGTCCGACGTGGAAGCTGATGGGTGGGCTTGCCGTGTCAGAAATCGGTTTAGCAGCGGGCAAACGGTCATTTGTTTTTATTGAGAAAATTTACATGAAAAGTGGTGGATTTTTGGAACGCGCTAGAAATGTGGTGGCAAATTGATGCATGGACTTCAAATGTGGTGGTTTTTTGCAATTCACTCTCTTCTACGTGAAGAATGCCAACTCAGTAGTGGACGCCATCAACCTTCCTTCCTTCAACAACGCCCCGCATCTATGAAGCGGAACTGGAGCCATGACCTGTTGCAGTCGATGCCGGAGATAAATACCATCTGCGATCGGCTGAAGAAAATGATGGCTCAAGACCGGCTCATCGTGATGGACTTTGTCATGACGTTCATCGAACGGCCGGGTGTAGCCGCTATAGCGCCGACCACATCGGATCTGTGACATGAGCGGCTTGCGCGACCCCTGTCGGACGTCGACTGTTGAGCTCCAGCTGACCGAGATCGCTCGCCGCGTCAACAACATCACCATCGCCAAGATCAATGAAGAGGACTGGTTTTGGGGCATGGAGCCCCACTGCCAGAACTTCCTAGTGCCGGCGGTACGCTCCCGCCAAGCATCCCCTTTCTTTAGTTTAATTTTCTTTTCTTGCTGGCCTCACATCGGATCCACCTGGAGCTGTTTCTGAGCCAACAGACGGGTGACAGGTTGAACCTGCTATGGTTGATGCCGGACCACGAGGAGTCTGATGGGGAGGACAACGAGAAGAGCGAGGTGAATGATGGCCTAGCCGCCTCCGTGGAGGAGGACGTGTAGGACACCAGAGCCAGCGGGTCCACCCAGCCTGTCCGAGACTGATCTGATGATAACCTAGAGGATTTCACTGACACGAACGATGGAGTGCATCCGTCGATGTCAATCGACTCCGACTCCAGCGCTAGGGCGCGACTGTGGAAGGCGGCCGACGTCCGTCCGGCTGGGAGAATGCCGCCGGAGGCGCGGTCGCATCACTAGTAGAAAATGGGCCGTTAGTCCCGGTTCATAAGGGCCTTTAGTCCCGGTTTTGGAACCAGGACTAAAGGGTCGATACTAATGCCTCCCCCCTTTAGTCCCGGTTCTTATACGAACCGAGACTAAAGGCCCTCCACGTGGCTGCCGGCTAGAGCTCCACCTTTAGTCCCGGTGGGCAACTTTACGATTTTTTTGTTAAAAAAATTCCGATTTTCAAATTTCTGAATTATTTTACAATTTATTCTCTAATCACCCACCCCTCATCACTGCTCAATTTAACCTCTAATCTCTATTCACCCCTCATCACTGCTCAATTTAACATCTAATCTCTATTCACCCCTCATCATTCCAAATCATCTAACTTCCCGGCTGGTCACCCATCCTCTCAGTACTCCAGCCTAAGCACGCTTAACTTTCGGGTTCTATTCCCCCTCGTTTCCAAGTCTGCACTTGTTGTTTTCCTGACAATAGTAAGATTTCAATCCTATTAACCTTCAGGAGTTTAGCTTGAGCATGAAGTCACACATTTCACTATTTGAGTTTGAAAGTATTATTCTAAAAAGCAATAATTATTTAGTAACGCTAATATTTCTTGAATAAGTAGTTTGATCATAGTTTGACCAGATTTGACCAAAATTCAAAAAAACTGAAATAATTATTTAGTAACACTAATATTCTTGAACAATTATTTAGTAACACTAATACTTCTTGAATAAGTAGTTTGACCATAGTTTGACCAGATTTAACTAAAATCCAAAAAACTGAAATTTGAGCATAACTTTTTTTCCTTTTAGAATCTGAGGATTCTAAAAAATTGCAAACTTTTTTTCCGACATCGTATGCAAAAGTTATAGCCGTTTTACTTTTTCATAACACTTTTTTTGCAAAACATGTCCAAATTTAAGTTTTTTAATTTTCCTATATGGTAGATGTAGTAATATAACTACATCTCGAAGGATTTTATTTTTTGAAGTTTTTATCATTTCCTTTTGTTTTTTTCAAAGCTGAAATGGCGATACACAGGGGGGCGGGGGTAGAGTTTGAGAAATGGGCCCTTTAGTCCCGGCTTGAGACACGAACCGGGACTAAAGGGCATCGCACCCTTTAGTCTCGGTTCGTAATGCAAACCGGGACTAAAGATTCAAACCGTGACTAAATGACTAAAGGGCATCGCACCCTTTAGTGCCGGTTCGTAATGCAAACCGGGACTAAATTTAGTCCCGGATTGCATTACGAACCAGGACTAAAGGGTGCGATGCCCTTTAGTCCCGGTTCGTGTCTCAAACCGGGACTAAGGGTCCCATTTGAACCAGGACTAATGCCTTTTTCACAACAACCGATACTAATGCTCACATTAGTCCTGGTTCGTAATGCAACCGGGACTAATGTGTATATTGAGCTGTGACCAAAGTCCTATTTTCTACTAGTGCATGGGAAGCAACCGGTCGAGACGCGGCCTCATGTGACCGAGAAAATCCCCGCTAGATCCCTCGGTAGGGTTCATGACGAGACCAGAAGTTTCGGAATGGATTCTGCACACACAGTTTACCCAGGTTCGGGCCTTCAAAGTGTAATACCCTACGTCCTACTTTGTCTTGGTATTCATGGTGAGGGGATACCTCGTGCAGATGATTACAATGGTGTTTGAGATGTCTACCGAGAGTTGAGTTCTAGATTGGATTGCTAATGAGGACCTAGGCCTCCCTTTATAAAGACAGGAGAGGCCTAGGGTTTACACATGGGGGAGATCATATTAACTCGTCCGCCGCCCTTTGCCTTGGGGAACATGCTAGTTGGCTTCGCCCCCTAAGGTTCCATGATTCCCTTTGGGCCTGGTGGGCCCTGGTCAAGGTCAAGGCCATGCTCATTTACGTTAGTTACCCTGGGTCTGGGACCCCGTCAGCCAACGGCCCCCCAGGGACACGTGTCAGGACCTATGCCGACGGCAATCCTCGGCCTATATGGAGCTTTGCCGAACACCACTTGTATGCCGACAATAGCCGTCGGCATATCCTGAGCTTTGCTTACGGTTTTACTCTGGCCGCCAGCTTACGTGTAGGTATGCCTTGAACTAGGAATATGGGAAAGTCGCCCCGGGTTGGGGGACTACTCCTTTATCTTTTGCCGTCGGCATATAGAGTATTCCCTATAGTGTATATTTGGAGAACCCTTCTCACTGTAATTGTGATATCTAGAGATGGATGATGTGGTTTATATCTCTGGTCTTTTTTGACTTTGCTAATTGTTTTTATGATTTTATGTGTGTATTGTTGTTGGTTGTGTGCATTTTAACTATATAGAGATTAGATGTGCATTCCTTGTGTTTATGGGGCTGTTTGGATGGTGGCCGGCGGTTGCCACACCAAAATTTTGGCGTTGACTGATTGCAGGGGTAGCGTTTGGATCAAAGCCCAAGTCCCGTGACCACGCCAATATTTTGGTCGGGCAGTTTAGATTTTACGCCCACGCGCGGGCGAAACCAGGGCGGCCGATTTCCGCACCAAAATATTGGCTCGCCCTGGTTTGGCGCCCCCCAACTCGGGCGTAAAGCAAACGACCCTTATATTCCCTTGATGCTTCATTTTGATTTAGTAAAATCTCTTTCGTGAAAAGAGAGGTTATAAATCCACCATCGTAAAACAAAATGCACATTACCTGGAGTCTCACCATATCATGTACACGTAGTAATTCCCTCACTCCTAATCATTCAGGTTCGATGTGATCCTGTTTATAACTAACTTATGAATATCCAGATGTTGATCACGTGGCCACGAGCAATCTAAGTACGCCTTGGTCAGGATCGATAATAGCTGTTCACTAGACGACGCTTAATTATTTGAATGGGCGAACATGGTGATCAGTTTTATTAGTATTCTGTAACGAGGACAGCGAAGGACGTCAACGGAATCTTGTTCAGTTTTTGAGTTCTTTATTTGACTCGAAAGAACTGACACTTCTTGGTCGTCTTCTCTATTCGATCAAATTAACAGGAAGTTGCACGGCAACATGCATCGTGGTCGACTCCGATCGATCGAACGTGCCATCATGTGTTGCTACGTAATGTTGCTAAATGCAAGGCATCGATTTGATCTCTCCCAGACTAATTGTTCTTGTTCGTCAACAATACGTAGCTGATCGAGGTGATTGTACCAAAACAGAGTTAAGAAACAATTATTTTAATGCATCACACAGTGGTCCGATTTACCTTAACTTTGAGTCTGAGAGGTATATAGTATGGGTCACCAATAAAAAAAATAGTCAGACAACGAACCAACATGTGGTTGGATGATTAAGGGGACAGTGGTATTTCCTGCCCACCAGGATTCAAGTCATAGTGCTTGCATTATTCCTGTATTTATTTCAGCATTTCCGGCGATGCGCTTTCAGTAGGAGGGGATGTACCCGTCCGCGACGAGGTACCTACGATGACTTCGTAAATCTTAAGATGATATGCTGGCTCGGTCGCTCGGAGGTGCTCATAGGGATAGGGTGTGCGTGTATACGTTCATAGAGATGAGTGTATGCACATATGTGTGAATGCTTGCGTCTGTATGTGTTAAAAAAAGACATACTACAAAATCCCACCAAAAATCAAAACACATTACATGGCAAATTTTAACATAACTCAACACACGAACACAAGTTGGCGTCCCTTTCAGGCGCGCTTGATCTCAGTAATGTCCGAAAGGAAATCAAGCAACTCATGGAGAAGTTGATAGAAAGAAAAACATAACAATTAACAAAAACAGTGTTGTACTATTCTGATCCCGAGCTCATGTGAGCTTGGGTGAACAGAAAACGAAAAGAAAAAGAAAAAATGCAATAAATCCAATTTTTTCTGTGAAACTTCGACAAAAGTTTTGATACATTGCAAAGTTTCAAAAACCGAATGACATTCAAGGACAATCTGGCAATAAAAAAGCGATGCTCGAAAATGTTGTTTTCAAACACATTTTGAAGCATCGATTTTGTTATTTTTGCCATGTTTTTCACGAATCTCATTTGGTGTTGAAATTTTGCATGCTGTTAAAACTTTTGTCAACGTTTCACACATTTTTGTTTGATTTTACTGTTCACCGAGCTCACCTCGGGATTAGAACAACACTTTCGACATTTAACTAGACTATATCGACCCACATAGGATCAAACCCCACATATCCACTATCTCCTTCATGACACTCACGAAAGGTAATCACCCTAAGAGGTGCATCGGTGCTCACTTACGTTGAGGAACCTATTAATCCGCATGATGGGTAGTGAGATGAAGTGTTGATTAGAGATACATTCTCCACTGTGGATGCCAATAGGATTCTTGATTCCGTTAGATATTCAGCTCCTGGAAGACTTTCTTGCTTGGCTTTATCCATGGTTGGGAACGTTCTCTGTCCGATCGACGTATCAGAGAGAATTCGAAGATCAGTTCTGGCACCAATGTCGTGGTATTGTCACGGTAGATGCCATGCGATGGCTTATCTCGTCCGGTTAGGCGCCGATGAGCGCCGCCAATGTCCGAAAGTGAGATTAGGTATGCACACTGATGAACACAGAGATGTACCCATGTTCTGGACCCTCCGATGGAGGTAACACCCCTAGTCCCGCAAGGATCACTATGATCAACACTAGGTGTACATGGATGCTCCCATAGTTGTATCAATGAAGGGTGAAGAGAGCTCTAGCTCTGCTCGCTGCCTCGGATGTTTGTATGTGTGGTGGAAAGAATGAGCAGACCCCCTCCGAGGGAGGCTCCCGGGAGGTCTTATACTTGGGCCTCCCAGGTTACAAAATGCCTAAAAAGGTGGGGTGGGCCCCGAATACCAACATTTCTGGTCTCCAATGGGGGTGACCGGCTGTGGGGTCCTATTGACCGTGGGGCCCACCAACTGCTTGGTCCCACCAGTTGCTTGTCACTGTAGCATGTAAGCCAAGACGTCATGGGATGGTTGGCACAATGCATCCACAGTGCTGGGCCATCCAAGCGCTAGTTGCCCGATCAGCAATACCGGCAGCACTGTAGCCACGCTCCCCATGACATGGTGGACATCCCGCCACTATTGCTGGTATGGATGGATTTTACGGGCGCGAGCCCGGCCGGCTGATACGTCTCCGTCGTATCTACTTTTCCTAACAATTTTCCTCTTGTTTTGGACTCTAATTTCCATGATTTGAATGAAACTGACCCGGACTGACGTTGTTTTCAGCATAACCACGATGGTGTTGTTTTTGTGCAGAAATATAAGTTTTCGAAATGGAAAGAAACTTTTTGGAGAATTATTTCAGAATAAAAGAAAATACTAGAGCCAAGAAACACATGAGGGGGGCCCTGGGTGAGCACAACCCACCAGGGCGCGCCCCCTCCAGGCGCGCCTAGGTGTGTTGTGCCCAACTCCGTAAATACCTATTTTTCCAGAAAAAGCAAGGAGGAAGAATTATCTTGTTTCGCTATATGGAGCTGCCGCCACCTCCTGTTCTTCACCGGGAGGCCATATCTGGAGTCCGTTTCGGGCTCTGGAGAGGGGGATCTTCGATCTTTGTCATCACCAACCCTTTTTTATCACCAATTCCATGATGCTCTCCACCGGGAGTGAGTAATTCCTTCGTAGACTCGCTGGTCGGTGAGGATCTGGATGAGATTCATCATGTAATTGAGTTAGTTTTGTTAGAGCTTGATCCCTAGTGTCCATTATGTTCCTAGATTGATGTTGTTATGACTTTGCCATGCTTAATTCTTTTCACTTTGGGCCCGGGTGCCACGAACTCAGATCTGAACCATTTATGTTTTCACCATTATATCTATGTTCTAGATCCGATCTTGCAAGTCATATTCACCTATTATGTGTTATGATCCGTAAACCCCGGAGTGACAATAGTCGGCATACTTTCAAGTGATGACCGTAGTTTGAGGAGTTAATATATTCACTATGTGTTAATGCTTTGTTCTAGTTTTCTATTAAAAGGAGGCCTTAACATCCCTTAGTTTCCTTCTGGACCCTGCTGCCACGGAAGGGTAGGACAAAATATGTCATACAAGTTCTTTCCATAAACACATATGACTATTTACGGAATACATGCCTACATTATATTTATGAACTGGAGCTAATTTTTTATCGCCCTAGGTTATGGCTGTTATATGATGAATATCATCCAACAAATCGCGGAGCCAGTGCCTACGAATTTCCTACACATTCTTCTTGCTAAATTACTACTGTTGTTGTTACTATTACAACTGCTACAAGATCATTGTTATCACTATTATCATTACTATTGCTGCTACCACTACTATCAAAACTATAGTTTTACTGTGCTACTGATCACTTTGCTGCAGAGAATTAATCTCCAAGTGTGGCTGAATTGACAACTCAGTTGCTAATACTTGCAAATATTATTTGGCTCCCCCTGTGTTGAATCTATAAATTTGGGTTGAATACTCTACCGTCGAAAATTGTTGCGATCCCCTATACTTGTGGGTTATCGACCTTTTTCTGGCACAGTTGCAGGGGAGCATAACTATATTTGTTGAGTCACTTGGGATTATTATCTATTTATTATTATGAGGAATCTGAAGGACGAAAGAACTAAGATCTTTCCCTCGACAACGAGGGGAGGTAAAGAATTGCCATCTAGCTCTGCACTTGATTATCCTTCAGTTATAAGAAAGCCTGAAACACCACAATCTGCTATTACTCATGATATGTCGCAAGTTATCAATGATGCTACTCCTGATATGAATGATGCTTATGAAGATGCTAGTACCTTGCTTGATAAGACTGTGCCATTGGGTGAATTTCTCGATGAACAACTTGCTAGAGCTAAATATATTGAGAATGCTGAAACTGACAAAATACTTGAAACTAAAAATCTTGAAACACCTATTAGATCTAGCCATCCTAGGTATGAATTGCCTAAAGTACCTGAAGGGTATGTTATGGATGAGGACACAACTAGAGACTTTCTTGCTTGCAATGATAGAGATGATCCTAAGAAATTATTATGCAAACTGAAAGAAAAGTCTTTGAATGCTAGAATGAAATGCAATCCTAAGTTTGCTACTTCACATATCTATGTTACTGATAAGTATTATGAGTTCTCTGTCGACCCAGAGTTAATTACTTTGGTAGAATCTAGTCCTTTCCATGGCTATGAAACTGAAACTGTAGTGACACATCTTACTAAACTGAATGATATAGCCACCCTATTTGCTCATGATGAGAAAATTCGCTACTATTATATCCTCAAATGATTTCCGTTCTCATAAAAGGGTGATGCTAAAGCTTGGTACAATACTCTTGCTCCTGGTTGTGTGCATAGTCCCCAAGATATGATTTATTACTTCTGCGAAAAGTATTTTCCTGCTCATAAGTAACAAGCTGCCTTGCAGGAAATATTTAACTTTGTGCAAATTGAAGTAGAGAGTCTCCCACAAGCTTGGGGGAGGCTTCTCCAATTGCTTAATGCTTTGCCTGATCATCCACTTAAGAAAAATTAAATACTTGATATCTTCTATAATAGACTAACCGATGCTTTTAGGATTTCCTAGATAGTTGTGCTGGTTGTGTTTTCAGGGAACGAACTGTTGAACAAGCTGAGGAATTATTGAATAATATATACAAAAATTATGATGATTGGACTCTTTCCGAACCACCGCCTAAACCAACTCCGAAGAAGAGGGGTATCTTATTTCTCAGTCCCTAGGATATGCAAGAGGTAAAGAAAATTATGAAGGAAAAATGTATTAAAGCATAGGATATAAAAAATTTACCCCCTATTGAAGAAATCCATGGACTTGATATACCACCAACTAAGGTGGTAGAGGTAAATTCTTTAATGAAATTTGATGAAAGTGATATCCCTTACAATAAACATCCTAGTCAATGCCTTTATGAGTTTGATAACTACATTAGAAAACAAGATCACTTCAATGCCAATGTCATGAAACAATTGAAATACAACTCTGATATGATTGCTCGCTTGAGTGACTTGTTATTTAGAATGTCCAATGATGTTAAAGGTGTAGGAAAACATGCCTCTATGGTTCAAACTCAATTAGAACAAGTTGCTCAATCTCAGAAAGAACTGCTAAATGAAATGAATAATAATATAAATGATTTTGCTGTTATAGTAGCAACTAGAGGAGGTAAAATGACTCAGGAACCACTATATCCCGAGGGACACCCTAAGACAATTGAACAAGATTCACAACGAATTAATCTTAGTGCACCTAGTCCTTCTAGAAGTAAAAAGAAGACGGATAATGGTAGGACTTTGCACACCTCTAGTGAACCTGAAATAGAAAAACCTCCTGAAAATAATGATGTCTCTATCTCAGATGCTGAAGCTCAATCTAGTAATGAACATTTATCCAGTGATAATGAAAATCATAATGAGGATCCTCATAAAGACACTCAACCAGACAATGATAAACAACCAGATAATGATGTTGAGATAGAGCATTTTGTTGATCTTCATAACCCGCAACCTAAAAATAAAAGGTATGATAAAAAAGACTTTGTTGGTAGGAAACATCGTAAAGAAAGAGAGCCATTGGTTCATAAGCCCATGCCCTTTCCAACTAAGTCAACCAAGAAAAAAGATGATGAATAATTTGAATGCTTTACTGAAATGCTTAGGCCAGTCTTTTTGCCCACTCGTTTGACTGATATTTTAAAGATGCCCCCTTATGCTAAATATATGAAAGACGTCATCACTGATAAAATAAAGATACCGAAAGCTTAAATCTCCACCATGCTTGCTAATTATTCTTTTAAGGATGAAGTACCTAAAAAACTTGGAGATCCGAAAATACCAACTATACCTTGCTCCATCAAAAGAAACTATGTTAAAACTGCATTATTGGATTTAGGAGCTGATGTTAGTGTTATGCCTTTCTCTTTATATAAAAGAAATGATTTGAATAAACTCGCACCTACTGAAATATCCTTGCAAATGACTGACAAATTAATTGCCATACCTATCGGTATTCGTGAGGATGTGCCCGTTGTTGTTGCAAATGTTACTATCTTAACTGACTTTGTTATACTTGAGATGCCCGAGGACGACAACATGTCGATTATCCTTGGTAGACCCTTTTTGAATACCGTAGGGGGCTGTTATTGATTGTAATAAAATCAAGGTCACCTTTCATATCAATGGTAATGAGCATACGATGCACTTTCCATAGAAACAATTCCAAGTGATTGGTATAAATATTATTGAAAAATCTCCAACACTCACCATTGGAAGTTTTCAAATCCCTCTACCTACTGCCGAAAAGAAATATGATATACTTATTATTGGGGACATGCATATCCCCGTTGTGGTAACCTAGTGTTTTACGAAAGTTCTTCGGTTTCATGCTAATTGAAGGTGGTTGTTAATAAGTATTGATTAACCTTATTAATGGGTCATTGTTGAGAGGTATGAAGTTGATGAATTTAGTAGGCACTTGTAGGATCGAAAGTAGGTCTAGGGGGGTGATTAGACTACTTAACCAAATAAAAATCTAGCCTTTTCCCAATTTTAAGTGTTGGCAGATTTTAGCAATTAGAACAAGTCAACCAACCTACACATGCAATTCTAAGAGTGTAGCAGCGAAAAGTAAAACATTGCATATGAAGGTAAAGGGAAGGGTTTGGAGAGTGCAAACACAATGGAGACACGGAGCTTTTGGGCGTAGTTCCGATAGGTGGTGCTATCGTACATCCAAGTTGCTGGAGACTTCAACCCATGAAAGGTAACGCCTGCGCGAGTCCATGGAGGGCTCCACCTACGAAGGGTCCACGAAGAAGAAACCTTGTCTATCCCACCATAACCATCTCCCACGAAGGACTTGCCTCACTTGGGTAGATCTTCATGAAGTAGGCGATCTCCTTGCCCTTACAAACTTCTTGGTTCAACTCCACAGTACTTGTCGGAGGCTCCCAAGCGACACCTAACCAATCTAGGAGACACCCCTCTCCAAAAGGTAATAGATGGTGTGATGATGATGAAATCCTTGCTCTTGTGCTTCAAATGATAGTCCCCCCCGACACTCAACTCTCTCTCACAGATTTGGATATGGTGGAAAGATGATTTGAGTGGAATGCTAGAGATCAAGATTCTTGTGGTTGGATTGGAATGTCTTGATCTCAACATATGAGTAGGTGTGGTTCTCTCTCAGAAAATGAGTAGTGGAAGTGTAGGAACGTTCTGATTGCTCTTTGAAAAATGGAGAAGGGGGTGAAGGGGTATATATAGCCTCCTGATACGTCTCCAACGTATCTTACTTTTCCAAACACTATTGCCCTTGTTTTGGACTCTAACTTGCATGATTTGAATGGAACTAACCCAGACTGACGCTGTTTTCAGCAGAATTGCCATGGTGTTGTTTTCGTGCGGAAATAAAAAGTTCTCGGAATGACCTGAAAATCCACGGAGAATTATTTTGGAAAATATAAAAAATATATGCGGAAAGATCTACGTTAGGAGGCCCACACCTTGTCCACGACGGTGGGGGTGCGTCCCCTCCCCCTGGGCGCGCCCCCCTGCCTCGTGCCCCCCTGATGCTCCACCGACGTACCCCCAAACTCCATATATTCACTTTCGGGGAGAAAAAAATCAAGGAGAAAGAATTATCGCGTTTTACGATACCGAGCCGCCGTCAAGCCCTAATCTATCTCGGGAGGGCTGATCTGGAGTCTATTGGGGGCTCCGGAGAGTGGAGATCGATGCCATCGTCATCACCAACCTTCCTCCATCACCAATCCCATGATGCTCACCGCCGTGCATGAGTAATTCCATCGTAGGCTTGCTAGACGGTGATGGGTTGGATGAGATTTACCATGTAATCGAGTTAGTTTTGTTAGGGTTTGAACCCTAGTATCCACTATGTTCTACGATTGATGTTGCTATGACTTTGCTATGCTTAATGCTTGTCACTAGGTCCCGAGTGCCATGATTTCAGATCAGAACCTATTATGTTTTCATGAATATATGTGTGTTCTTGATCCTATCTTGCAAGTCTATAGTCACCTACTATGTGTTATGATCCGGCAACCCCGAAGTGACAATAATCAGGACCACTCCCGGTGATGTCCGTAGTTTGAGGAGTTCATGTATTCACTATGTGTTAGTGCTTTGGTCCGGTACTCTATTAAAATGTGGCCTTAATATCCCTTAGTTTCCACTAGGATCCCGCTGCCATGGGAGGGTAGGACAAAATATGTCATGCAAGTTCTGTTCCATAAGCATGTATGACTATATTGAGAATACATGCCTACATTACATTGATGAACTGGAGCTAGTTCTATGTCACCCTATGTCGTGGAATTAGCACGGCAGATGTCCGGTTTAACGGACTTAGTTGAGGAACCATCGCGCGGGTTAGCTTGAAGGGGTTAAAAGCACACAAAGGACACAGAGGGTTTATACTTGTTCGGCCCCTTTGATGAAGGTAAAAGCCTACGTCTAGTTTGGTTTGGTATTGCTTGGGCGTCGATGAACAGGGAGCTGATTGCTTGCCTGCGTCTCGACGGGTTGTTGCTCGTCCTTGAACCGCTGCCGGGTCGTCCCTTTATATAGGAGGTAACGCCCGGTTCGGTGTACAGAGTCCCGAGGCCGGCTCATAATCATGTCCGCCTCGGTCTCTGCTGTTTCTTCCTTGTGTCTCAAGTTACATGATAAGACGGTTTACAAACCGTAACTCTACACATGGGCCCTAAGCCTTCATGGGCCGTAATCTCTACTGAGTTTACAATTATACAACCATATCACCATAATCCAGTTTAACCTAGCCGGTTTACACCTGCTAGTAATATCCCTGACATTAGGCCCCAGAATGATTTGAACTTGTTCATGTCAGTCTCCTAAATCTTGCATAACCTTCTTTCTTGTGTCTTCTCAGTTTTTGTAAACCGGCGATGACGCCATCCCTGGAAATCATTTGATTTGATCATGACATCACTTCCACATTTATCGCGCACAGCTTTTTATTATCTTTGCTTTAAAGGCCATCCCAAGAATCGAGGCGACAGTTGAATCTTTATCCAATCTCTTTCTTCCTCAAACCCCGCGCTTACCGTTTCGTCTCTCCTCGGCCTATAAATACCGCTGAGGCCCATCTCTTTCACCTCCTGCTTCTTCTTCTTCCGTCTCCGCACCCGAGCTTCCGCCGCCGTCCGTCGAGCTCGCCGTCGCGAGCAAGTCCGGCGCTGCATCAACCTGAATGCGACCAGATAACTCGCCGCCTGTCGTTTCCTTCTGCCTCAGGTATCCCTTTTTCCCTCGCTGTAGATCTGTAGCTTAGGGTTTCACCATGTTTCCGCCATTAGACCTCAAAGCTTCGGCTGTTCGTCCTATGCGCCATGCTTGTAATAGGCTCAACCTTAAATTTATCTTCGAAACTTACTCCCGCTCCGCTGCCTTATGCTTAGACTTGGCATTAGATTCAATCCTTAGATTCATCCGCTATGTATAAGACCCCCGTAGTTCTTCTGTAACAGACCTGCATAAGTTTCTTCTTTTTCTTACCGCTCAGATATGTTTTACCTTAGCCTCTTGTAGAAACCTGTTTTTTCACCCTCATAGATCTGTAAGATACTCGCCGGTTTAGTCGGTCATACATTGCTTCTGCAACGCATTAACCATGAACCTGACGGTTTAGCTTCTTTCTTTTGTTGTCATAAACCGGTAGTAGCTCGTTTCCTGCTTACTTCCGGGATGGTAATGCCATTAGTCCCTTGTCTAAACCGTCGATGTGATTTTGCATATATGATCCGGTTTATGCCTCTGTACTTAAATAATCCGGATTTTAAACTTCACTTCTTCAGCACTTTCCTTCTGCTAATATGTCTGCCAAGCAGTTCGTTTCTTGCAACTGGGTTCCTTCTGTTATTACGGAAGAAGACTTAGCTAATGCTGCTGCAATTAGTACCCTGGGCCCTCAAGCAGTTCTGAAATGGCGGGCCCCAGGAAATGAATGCCCCCCTACTCCCAAAGAAGGAGAAGTTATTGTTTTCTTTGACCATATAGCCCGGGGCTTTAGTCCTCCCGGTTCAAAGTTCTTCTGGGACGTGCTTGCCGCTTTTCAGCTTCATCCTCAGGATATAGGTCCAAATTCCATATCAAACATCTGCGACTTCCAAGTTTTCTCTGAGGTGTATCTTCAAGAGGAGCCATCAGTCGACTTGTTCTGGGATTTCTTCCATTTGAACCGGCGAACTGAGTTTACTGTTGGACCTCATCAAGAACTGGGCGGCGTTAGCATTCAAAAGAGAAGAGACACGGTCTTTCCCCACGCTGCCCTCCATACACATCCCAAGGATTGGAACAAATCTTGGTTCTATTGCCATGATACTTCACCTGAAGGAGAGAACCCACTGCCGGGTTATCGCGAACATCGTCTTCCTGAAGACCATCCACTGCCGCAACGTCTTAGCTCCTCAGAGCGGCCCCGGTTCGCCTCTCAACTCGCCAAACTCAAAGCCTTTATGGCCAACGGATTGACTGGAGTTGATTTTATGTGCTGCTGGCTTGCCTGGAGTATCTTCCCTCTGAGCCGGCGCTCCGGTTTGATGTATCAGTATACCGGAAAGCCGGATGATCCGCAGCGGTTTACCGACGTAATGCTTCCTGAAAAGGAAGTTATTGAATCTGCCAAGAAAATGCTCAACATCTCTTTGGAGGAATGTGGCAAAACCGGATTGGCTCCATATTATAAGAAGAATAAACTGCCAGCGGTAAGCTTTCAATCGCTTCTGCTTGCTTTTAATCGGCTCATTTAAATTACCTTCTATTTATCTTTCCTCTTGTATATAGGCCGACGATCCTTTTTGGAAGAGGAAACCTCAGGACATGTCAGGCAAACAGTCACGCCGGAAAACCTATGCTGTTAAGAAGAAAAAGGCGGCTTCTGGCTCCGGTTCACATGTTGAAGAAGATGATCCGGATTCTGAGGTATGAGTTAATCCAGATATGATTTCTTCTCCTTTATCCCGATTTATGTTAACATTGTCTTTTCACAGGATTTGGCTGAAACTGATAAAGCGGCCGAAACTGAGGTAATCACTCTTTCTTCAGATTCCGAACCGTCGGTGCCCAAGATTCGTAAGGCATCTCGGAAATACCCTTTTTCTCATCCTTACGCTCAACTAGGCCCCAATTTTCTTTTGAAGAAACAGCAACACGAAGCCCGCCGGACTACACGCCATAGTGGCCATGTAGTCGAGTCTTCCGGAATATCTCTTACTCCGGCCCGGAGGCGCCGCTCTGAGGTTTTACTTTCCCCAACTCTTCTTCATCCCAACGCTGGACTTATACGCAAACCACTTAAACCGTCTGATCCTAATTATCAGGAGACTCCTTTATCCTCTTCTGGCGAATCCACTACCACACAGGTCCCAACTCTGAAGACTGTCCCTGGGTAAGTCCTTTATTTCATCCGGTTTACCTTTGTATTTTCTTTTGTGACTCTGATTTCTTTTCCAATTCCTTTCAGCAAGCCTAAGCCTAGCAAAAGGGCAAAGTCCAGCAAAACGGTTGCTGAGACTGGCACTGATGATCCTGTGGCTGATCCGGATACAGTCATTCCTCCGGAAAATGAGCCTACAGTTCAGCTTGACGATCCTGCTCCCATGGATCATAATTATGCTACTGCTTTTGAAAATCCCAATGCTGAAGATGTTCATGAACCGGCGAGTCCTGTCCGGGCCAACCCTCCTCGGACTAGCCCGGCTCCCTCTAGTCCGGTTCATACTGCCACTCCACAACCGGCAGCTGCCTCTTCTCCGGATATTCAAATAACCGGTACAGGTTATACCGCTCCTTCTGAGCCCATAGTTTTAGCCGAGCATACTGCTAAAGCGGAGAAACTCCAGCAAGAAAAGGGCAAGTGGAGTACAGACTTGTCTAGTTACGCCGAGCTGAGTGCCCAGGAGCTTTATTTCGGGTATTTGAACCGGCTTCATACTAGTCGGGACTATGAAGCGGGCTTGGTCAATATGATGAAGGACAAATATGAGGTATCTTACTTGACTTTTGCTTTTGCCTTCTTTGTATTTCTGTCTATGTCATGGTAGCCCCCAAGTTCCGGTTTAGCTTTGTTGAAAGGTGAACTGGTACTTTCAAATGTGAGCAAATAATCTTACATTAGCCCCCAAGTGCCAGGGGCATAACTCGGTTTATGTGCATGGGACTTGTCTGAATCTTTCTTTCGATGTTTCAACTGCCCATTAGCCCCCAAGTGTCAAGTAGACAACTTGTTTTTGTGCTTGAGACTTGTCTTTAATTGTCACTCTTTGATACTTCAATTGCTCATTAGCCCCCAAGTGTCAAGTGGATGACTTGGTTATGTGCTTGAGACTTGCCTGAACTTTGTCATTTATTCCTCTTGATTTCCTTTGCAGGCTGACTTGACCCGGAGAGCTGAAGAAATAACTGAACTCCGGAATAGACTTGCTGAAACTGAATCTGCTGCTGCCAAGGCCAAAAAAGATCTGGCGCTGAGCTTAACCACTGCTGAACAATTGAAGAAATATTTTGAATCGGAACGTGCAACCTGGGAAGTGCAGAAAAATGCTCTTGAAAAGAAAGAAGAGGATGCTGAGGAAGCTCTTAACCCGGTGACAGAAGAACTGTCCGGTTTAAAGCGGCAAATAGAGCTTATGACTTCTGCCGTCTTTGGTAAATACTTAACTTGCACATGCTTTCATCTTTGCAATCTTTATTCCGCTCCGGTTTAACTGTGATAATCATATGCAGGGCGCCGCGTCACCCATCTTGGGGATGATTTGCAGAAGAAAATCAAGGCCTGTTATACTCTGGTTGAGCAGCTATATTCCGGTGCTCAAAGGATTATAAGCGCGATGTCTTTTAATAAACCGGCCCCCACCACTATCCAAGGTACTCTGGAGAAGTTGTCTATCTTGCCTACACGCTTGGAAGAGGTGAAGAAGTCTGCTGCCCGAGCCGGTTCTCTTGTAGCGCTCACCAGAGCCAAAGCGTGGGTTCCAGATTTTGATCCGGAAGAAGCCCTGAACGGGTATCCTAAGAAGACGGATCGGCCTTCACTGGCAAAGACCTTCATGCTTTGACGAAGGAGATGCGTCCTCTTGCCAGCAAACTTGCTGTTGAATCAGACTTGACCAGGTATCATCCGGCGTACGATTTACAGAATGAGCGGGTGGATCGGCCGGTTTATGATACCGAAAATCTAATCCCACCAGTGCGCCCCCACACTTTCTCCCCAGATGTTGATCCGTCTGATCTGATTACTGAAGAGATGTACTTCCGTGGTTTATCAAAGATCGATTGGCGCGTTCCTGACTTTCAGCCGCTTCAGGAAGATGAAGAAGCTCCGGAACAAGTCGATTCTCAGTCATCGCAGCAGGAAGAAGCATAGGCCACACAGTTTATGTTTGTAGCTGCGGTATTATTTTGCCAAAAAAAAACTTTAATCCGTTCAGGCTTGCTGTGCCTTGTAATAGGATAGCTGGAAATATTGTCCGTCTTGATCCGGATGTCCCAACTTTGCTTTGGCGTCTGCCAATTTGAATCCTTTGTCTGATATGGTTTATCTTGCATACTATCTGTTTCTGCATAGATAACACTTAAAAGATGTCCTAGCGGTTTATCGCCGGACCGATTAAAACGCACTCGTAAATATATCAAAAAAGTGTCTGTTTTATACCAGAAATAACTTCATACATGTGATTAAGTATGCTTGATATCCTTAATCCGGCGAACATTTTTGTTTTTGAGGAAGCTCTTGGCTCCGTTGGGGCGTACCCAATTATTCCGGGTTTACAAGAACTACCGGTTTAAATAATGCTGGAGCTCTGTGTCCAGACTTTTGAAGATATGTGGTCAACTTTGAAGTTGTCCCACTCCAGATCAAAGAACCATAGAAACACATGAGAACACAAATACAAAGAACACAGGTTTGCAAATAAGACCATGTAGTCGAGGCTTTTTGCGAGCTGCCAGGCTCCAAATCAAAGCTTCTGATTCGAATACGATCAGTAAACCGGGTCACCAGGGGCTAAGCTAGGATTCGAATACGATCCGTAGCCCCCTAGTGACCGCGAAATTTTAGCCAATCAATGGATTCGAATACGATTCAAGGAGCTTATGATTCGAATACGATCATATAAACCGGATCACCAGGGGCTAAGCTAGGATTCGAATACGATCCGTAGCCCCATGGTGACTGTGAAATTTTAGCCAATCAATGGATTCAAATACGATCCAAGGAGCTTATGATTCGAATACGATCATATAAACCGGATCACCAGGGGCTAAGCTAGGATTCGAATACGATCTATAGCCCCCTAGTGAGTTTAGCTATGTTCTCTTTGGTTCGAATACGACCTATGTTTGAACAAGAAGCCCTTTAGTGGGTTTGGCTGTGTTCTCTTTGGTTCGAATACGACCTATGTTTGAACAGGAAGCCCTTCAGTGAATTGGTGTGTTCTGTATATCAACATAGATAGATCAAGGCATCTTGTCTTCTTAATGAAAATGATATATATCAAGAGAAATAAACTGTAGATGGATATCACCATAAGATACTTATATTGGAAAAAGGGCTGACCCCCCGATTTATCGAGGGCGCCGGTTTATTCATTAATCATAATATATACATAGGATACAGCAGAGCTCATGGCTCAAGTATAGTAGGGCCGCAGGAGAGCGATGTTCCACGGCCTCTTTGTCTCTTCTCCTGATGTCCGTGAGTTCTCGTGCTCTCGAACGTCCACCAGGTAATATGAACCGTTGTGTAGATTCTTGCTGACCACAAAGGGCCCTTCCCAAGGCGGCGATAGCTTGTGCATATCTGTTTGATCTTGGATGAGCTGGAGTACCAAATCCCCCTCCTGGAACGTCCTGGTTTTGATCCGGCGGCTGTGATATCTGCGCAAATCCTGTTGATAAATCGCGGATCGTGCTGCTGCTATGTCACGCTCTTCATCTAGCCGGTCCAAACTGTCCTGTCTTGCCTGCTCATTGGCTGCTTCAACATAAGCCGTCACCCGTGGTGAATCATGATGGATATCACTTGGAAGGACTACTTCAGCCCCATACACCATGAAGAAAGGTGTATAACCTTTGGACCGGTTCGGCGTAGTATTGATGCTCCAGAGGACAGAAGGTAACTCCTCAACCCAGCACCCTGGTGTTCTTTGCAAGGGAGTCATAAGCCGGGGCTTGATACCTCGCAAAATCTCCTGATTAGCCCTTTCAGCTTGACCATTGGATTGAGGGTGAGCTACAGAAGACACATCTAGGCGAATATGCTCCCGTTGACAAAACTCTTCCATCTCTCCTTTAGATAAATTGGTGCCATTGTCTGTGATGATGCTGTGTGGAAAGCCAAACCGGAAAATTACCTTTTTGATGAATTTAACCGCTGTTGCCGCATCACACTTGCTCACAGGCTCTACCTCAATCCACTTTGTAAACTTATCCACAGCAACCAGCAGATGAGTTTTTTGATCTTGGGATTGTTTGAAAGGCCCAACCATATCGAGCCCCCAAGTTGCAAACAGCCAAGTAATCGGTATCATCCGGAGCTCCTGTGCCGGAACAAGAGCACGTCGTGAAAATTTCTGACAAGCATCGCATCTCCGGACTAGATCCGCCGCATCAGCATGGGCTGTCAGCCAATAGAACCCATGTCGAAAAGCTGTAGCCACCAAGGATTTTGAACCGGCATGATGACCACAATCCCCTTCATGGATCTCACGAAGGATATCACAACCTTCCTCAGATGACACACACCGCTGTAATGCTCCAGAAACACTGCGATGGTGAAGTTCTCCGTTTACAATTGTCATGGATTTGGAGCGCCGGATTATCTGCCTTGATTCAATCTCATCATCTGGCAATTCTCCACGGCTTAGATATGCCAAGTAAGGGAGTGTCCAATCCGGGATAACATGAAGTGCCGCAACTTGCTGTGTTTCCGGATCAGGAACGGCCAAATCCTCCTTCGACGGTACTTGAACTGATGGACTGTGTAACTCATCCAAAAAGGCCACCAGTGGCACCGGTTTACGCTGTGAACCCAACCGGCTTAGAGCATTAGCCTCTTCATTCCTTCGCCGGTCTATGTGATCCACTTGATATCCTTTGAAATATCCTGCGACTGCTTCATCTTCTCGTCTGTAAGCTGCCATGAGAGGGTCTTTGGAATCCCATTTGCCGGATACTTGCTGTGCCACTAAATCTAAATCGCCAAACACTTGACCCGGCTCAAGTTCATCTCCTTAGCCATCCGTAGGCCATGAAGCAATGCTTCATAGTCTGCTGCATTGTTTGTACAAGGAAACAGTAAACGGAGGACATAACAAAACTTGTCACCTCGCGGGGAAGTTAAAACAACTCCAGCCCCCGAGCCTTCTAACTGCCTTGAACCGTCAAAATGAATCGTCCAGTATGTAAGATCCGGCTTCTCCTCTGGTGCTTGCAGTTCTGTCCAATCATTGATGAAATCCACCAATGCTTGGGATTTGATAGCGGTGCGTGGCACATACTTCAATCCGTGTGGGCTAAGCTCAATGGCCCACTTCGCCACTCTGCCAGTAGCTTCCCTGTTCTGGATTATATCCCCCAATGGAGCTGAACTGACAACAGTTATTGGGTGGCCTTGGAAATAATGCTTCAACTTCCGGTTTGCCATGAACACGCCATATACCAGCTTCTGCCAATGCAGGTACCTTTGTTTGGATTGAATGAGAACTTCACTGACATAATAGACTGGACGTTGAACCGGATATTCCTTTCCTGCTTCCTTGCGCTCAACCACGATTGCCACGCTTACTGCCCGTGCATTGGCGGTGACGTATAACAGCAATGGCTCACTATCAACAGGGGCAGCAAGGACCGGCGGCTCTGCCAGTTGCCGCTTCAAATCCTCAAACGCAACGTTTGCCTCATCACTCCATATAAACCGGTCTGTCTTTTTCAGCATCTGATAAAGCGGAATTGCCTTCTCTCCCAGACGGCTAATGAACCGGCTCAACGCTGTGATCAGGCCAGCGATACGCTGAACATCATTGATGCAAGCCGGTTTAGTCAAAGACGTGATTGCCTTGATCTTCTCCGGATTGGCTTCTATTCCTCTGTTTGACACCAAGAATCCAAGAAGCTTGCCTGCCGGAACACCGAAAGCACACTTCTCCAGATTAAGCATCATTTTATAGGCCCGAAGGTTGTCAAAGGTCTCCTTGAGGTCCTCTATCAGCGTCTCCTCCTTCCTTGATTTCACCACAATATCATCCACATAAGCATGAACATTTCTCCCTATCTGCCCCTTAAGACAATTCTGTACGCAACGCTGGTAAGTTGCTTGGGCACTCTTGAGCCCAAAAGGCATAGACACATAGCAAAAAGCACCAAAAGGAGTTATGAAGGCCGTCTTCTACTGATCTTTAACTGCCATCTTGATCTGGTGATACCCTGAATATGCATCCAAAAAACTTAGCCGCTCACATCCCGCCGTAGCATCAATGATCTGATCAATACGAGGGAGAGCAAAAGGATCGGTTGGACAAGCTTTGTTTAGGTCTGTGTAATCCACACACATTCTCTACTTTCCATCTTTCTTTAACACCAGTACCGGATTAGCCAACCACTCCGGATGAAAAACTTCAACTATGAACTCTGCGGCCAAAAGTCTGGCCACTTCTTCTCCTATAGCGTTGCGCCTTTCTTCGTTGAAGCGGCGCAGATATTGCTTGACTGGTTTAAACTTCGGATCAATGTTAAGACTGTGCTCAGCAAGTTCCCTCGGTATACCTGGCATGTCAGAAGGTTTGCATGCAAAGATATCCGGATTCTCACGGATGAACTCGATGACCGCTCTTTCCTATTTTGGATCAAGGTTAGCGCTGATAGTGAACTGCTTGGATGAATCGCCTGACACAAAGTCAACTTGCTTGGTTTCCTCCGCAGACTTGAACTTCAATGCCGGATCATGCTCTGTAGTTGGCTTCTTTAACGGGGACATATCTGCCGGATCAACATTGTCTTTGTAAAATTTCAACTCCTCCGTAGCACATACTGCCTCCGCATAAGCAGCGTATCCTTCTTCGCACTCCAATGCAATTATCTTTCGACTCCCATGAACCGTGATGGTTCCTTTGTGACCCGGCATCTTGAGCTGTAGATAAACATAGCACGGCCTAGCCATAAACCTGGCGTAAACCGGTCTTCCAAACAGAGCATGATATGGGCTCCGAATTTTGACAACTTCAAAGGTTATCATCTCCGACCTGGAATCCTGTTCATCTCCAAAGGTAACTTCTAGGTCAATTTTCCCAACTGGGTAAGCTGATTTACCTGGCACTACTCCATGAAACACCGTGTTTGACTGTCTTAGCTTCTTATCTGTCAGCCCCATGCGATGGAAGGTCTCATAATACAAGATATTGATGCTGCTGCCGCCGTCCATGAGAACCTTGGTGAATTTGTAGCCACCCACCTGTGGTGCTACCACTAAGGCCAATTGGCCCGGATTATCCACTCGCGGCGGGTGATCCTCCCTGCTCCACACAATAGGTTGCTCCGACCAGCGCAGGAATCGTGGTGTTGCCGGTTCAACCGCGTGGACCGCCCGCTTTAAGACTTTTTGATCCCGTTTGCACAAACTCATAGTGAACACATGATACTGTCCACTGCTCAGCTCCTTTGGATTACTCTGATATCTGGATTGCTGCTGCTTCTGGCGCTGTTGATTGCCCTGATTGTTGTGATTGCCCTGGCCTTGCTATTGGTTGTTTTGGCTATGTAACCGCCCTGACCATACTGATGGTTGCCTTGGTTACTGTAACCGCCCTGACCATACTGATGATTGCCTTGGTTATTGTAGCCATTGTTGTTGCCATGATATCCTGATCCAGAGCCACTGCCCTGGTGACCCGGACCATGAAACCCAGGGCCTGAACCGCCGCCTGGTGGCCTGTTGTTAGATCTGATCCGGATCATAGCTTCCATCATGGCCTTACATTCTGCCCAGGTATGTTTAGCTGGATGCTCCTTTGTTCCATGTTTCGGGCAAGGCTCATTCAATTGTTGCTCCCAATTAATGAACCCCCCGCCGTTCTGTGCAGGCGGTTTACCCTTGTTGCACTAAAAGCTCCCTTGAACTTGGGTATTGGCCACGAAATCAGAGCCACCTTCTGCCTTTCGCTTTCAGAGGAAGCTTGCTCCGACCGGATTAGCCTGTGCCGGTTTACCGGGTTTATTTGCCTTTCCAGACTTATCTCCATCCGCTTCTGGGTACTTAGTGTTGTCGGAGTCCCCATACTTTACCAAAGCGCACATGAGAGTTCCCATGTCATTACAATCCCGTTTGAGCCGTCCTAGCTTCAACTTCAGAGACTCAAACCAGCAATTGTTTTCCAGTGTTACTATCGCCGTACTGGGGTTGATACCGTTCGAAGAGTGCAGGATTTCTGACACTCGCCGGACCCATGCACTCGTAGGCTCCTGCTCTCCTTGAATACATGCCGCTAGGTCCACCACTGACATCGGCTGTTTGCACCTGTCCTTGAAATTTTTGATAAACTGGCGGCGTAACTCACCCCATGATCCGATGGAGTTAGGTGGTAAGCTCTTCAACCAGGTCCGGGTTGTACCCTCAAGCATCATCGTAAAGTACTTCACGCAAACCGCTTCATCTACGTCCAGCATCTCCATAGCCATCTCGTAACTCTCAACCCAAGCCTCTGGAGCCAAATCTGTTGTGTAGTTAGGCACCTTACGTGGACCCTTGAAATCCTTGGGTAACCTTACACTTCGTAAGGCAGGAATAAGAAACTGTATTCCAAAGGAACTCGTCGTGACTCCCGTCTCCGCTGTTGTTGTGTGAACCGGCGTTGTTTGACGGATCTCCTCGTGAGCCGTAGGTCCGGCCCGGTTTACCGCCTCCTGGGCTTGCACCTCTGTGCCCGCCGGGTTACCCTGTCTGTGACGATGTCGCCTCCGTTCACTGCTGGACACCTCCGGTTCATCCCAATGCCTAGTATAACTCCGGCTATGGCGGGGTGTTGAATGAAGTCTCTCCCTACTGTAAGAATACGCCTGCTGCTCTGTCAACGCCGTGTTAAGCAGATCCTTGACCCTGCGTGCCTCCATTGCCACGGGGGATGTCCCCTCAATGGGTAAAGCGGCTAGGCGTGAAGCGGCAGCAACAATGTTATCCAAAGGGTTTGAGTAATGACCCAGAGGAGTGGGGATGTGAGGCGTGGATATAATCCGTCGATCTTGCTACGCAGTGGGCTGTTGAACTGGTTCACCCCTCACTGGAGCTGTCCTCCGGTTTACCTCCGGATCATTGCTGGCTCCTGCTCCTGGCGTCCCGAAGAGATTCATCGCCTCATAGACCGGCGGTAGACGAGACTGATACCTCCGACTTCTTACTCCCCGCGCAGAGGCCTGATCCATCCTGAGCTGGAAGGCCTGAGAATCCAGCTCTGCCTGCCTTGTTGCTATCATAGCCTTCTCTGCCTTCAGATCCTCTCTTGCTTGCTCGATCCGGCCCCTCAGCTGAAGGAGTTCTGCATCGTGTTGCGCCTTGTCTGCTGGAGCCACCACTGCTACTGCTCGGGTTGTCAACTCCTCGACCAAGGCGGATAGAGCGTCAGAGGGCGAGAGGGCCTGGCCGCTCCCCCCTACACCAGCTTCTGCTGTGATCGCCCCGTTCACCGTGGACTGCGACGTAGGTTGTGATCCGGCCATAAAGACAGCCACCCGGTTTGGCAGATCAAAGTGGTCCGGAATACTGTCTCCATCGGACGCACCCTCAGAGCGGCCGTCCCGCAACAGATACAAGGATTCAGTCTCTCCGGATGAGGATTCATCGTCGGAATAGACAACTGTCTCGCCACCAGATTCCGATCCGTCCTCGGCTTGGACTCCGTGAATTGCTCCGACGAAGACGCGCTTCATGGCAGGCTAAATCCGGGCCGATCTCGCATGCTGAGCCGGCTCGACGATGTTGGGGAAGATGTCCGGCTCAGGTCCCGGTTCACCAATCTTGCCGATGAAGACGTGGATGCCGCCGAAGGGAACCCGGTACCCGTATTTGATTGAATCGACCTTCGGGCCCCAGCCTGCGTCGTCGATGTAGATCCGGCCGCGACGACTCTTGGTCATCCGGCCGACCGCGTAGCCCTTGAGTCCTTCAAAGCTGCCCTTCAAGAAATCGAAACCATCATGCGGAGGCCCCACGGTGGGAGCCAATTGTCGTGGAATTAGCACGGCAGACGTCCGGTTTAACGGACTTAGTTGAGGAACCATCGCGCGGGTTATCTTGAAGGGATTAAAAGCACACAAAGGACACAGAGGGTTTATACTAGTTCGGCCCCTTCGATGAAGGTAAAAGCCTACGTCTAGTTTGGTTTGGTATTGCTTGGGCGTCGATGAACATGGAGCTGATTGCTTGCCTGCGTCTCGACGGGTTGTTGCTCGTCCTTGAACCGCTGCCGGGTCGTCCCTTTATATAGGAGGTAACGCCCGGTCCGGTTTACAGACTCCCAAGGCCGGCTCATAATCGTCTCCGCCTCGGTCTCTGCTGTTTCTTCCTTGTGTCTCAAGTTACATGATAAGACGGTTTACAAACCGTAACTCTACACATGGGCCCTAAGCCTTCATGGGACGTAATCTCTACTGAGTTTACAATTATACAACCATATCACCATAATCCGGTTTAACCTAGCCGGTTTACACCTGCTAGTAATATCCCTGACACCCTAGGTTATAACTTTTACATGATGAATTGCATACGACATAATTCCCCATCATCGATCCAATGCGTACGAGCTTTTCACATATTGCTTGTTGCTTATTTACTTTTCCGCTGCTACTATTGCAAAAACTACAAAAACACCGCCATTACTTTTATTGCTGATACCACTATCTCTATATTACTTTGCTACTAAACTACCTTGCTGCAGATACTAAGTTTCCAGGTGTGGTTGAATTGACAACTCAACTACTAATACTTAAGAGTATTCCTTGGCTCCCCTTGTGTCGAATCAATAAATTGGGTTGAATACTCTACCCTCGAAAACTGTTGCGATCTCCTACACTTGTGGGTTATCAAGACTATTTTCCGGCGCCGTTGCAGGGGAGCATAACTCTATTCTTTAAGTCACTTGGGATTTATATCTGTTGATCACTATGAAGAACTTGAAGGACTCAAAAACCTAGATCAATCCCTCAACTACGAGGGTAGGTAAGGAACTGCCATCTAGCTCTGCACTTGATTCACCATCTGTTATGGGTAAATTTGCACCACCTACTCCTGCTATTGAATCTCATATATCGTATGTTCTTGATGATGCCACTTTTGCTATGTATGATGAAACTACTTATATGCCTGATAGTATTGTGCCACTAGGTGAATTTCTAGATGAACCAATTGCTAAGGTTAGGGAGAATGCAAATATTGCAACTGATAATATTTATGAAAGTGATGATGAAGCTTCTCCCCCTAGATATGAATTGCCTGTTGTTACTGAGGGTTATGTTATGGATGAAGAAACTGCTAGAGACTTTCTTGCTTGCAACGATAGATATGATCTTAAGAAATTATTAGCTAAGCTGAAATAAAAGTCCTTGAATGCTAGAATGAAACATGACCCTGCTTTTGCTACTTCACCTATCTTTGTTATTGATAAGGATTATGATTTATCTATTGATCCTAAGTTAATTACTCTGGTTGAATATGATCCTTTCCATGGCTATGATCTGAAACTGTTGTGGAACATCTTACTTAGTTGAATGATATAGCCACCCTGTTTACCAATGATGAAAAGATTCGTTACTACTATATCCTTAAGTTGTTTCCGTTCTCATTAAAGGGTGATGCTAAGACTTGGTTTAATTCTCTTGATCCTGGTTGTGTGCGTAGTCCCCAGGACATGATGTATTACTTCTCTGCTAAATATTTTCCCGCTAATAAGAAACATGCTGCCTTACGGGAAATATATAACTTTGTGCAAATTGAAGAAGAGAGTCTCCCACAAGCTTGGGGGAGGCTTCTCCAATTACTTAATGACTTGCCTAATCATCCTCTTCAGAGGAACGATATACTTGATGTCTTTTATACTGGACTATCTGATGCTTCCAGAGACCACCTGGATAGTTGTGCTGGTTGTGTTTTCAGGGAAAGAACAGTTGATCTAGCTGAATTACTATTGAGTAATATGCTAGCCAATGAAAATAATTGAACACTTCCTGAACCAGCCCCTAAGCCAACTCCGAAGAAAAGAGGTGTTCTATTTCTCAGTCCTGCAGATATGCAAGAGGCAAACAAATCTAAGAAAGAAAAAGGTATTAAATCTGAAGATGTTAAGAATTTACCACCTATTGAAGAAATACATGGTCTTGATAACCCGACACAGGTAGTAAAGTTAAATTCTCTTTATAGATTTGATGAAGGTGATATCCCTTGTTATAACTCTGCTAGCCAATGCTTAGATGAGTTCGACAATTTTATTGTGAAGCAAGAAAACTTCAATGCTTATGTTGGTAGACAATTGCAACGTAATGCTTATATGATGGAACGCTTGAGTGATTATATCTCTAGAATTAAAGGTGAACTGAAACTCATTGGTAAACATGCTTCTATGGTTACCACTCAAGTAGAACAAGTACTTAATGCTCAGAATGATTTGCTCAATGAATTAAATGGTAAGAATAATGACTATGCTGCTATAGTTGCTACTATAGGTGGTAGAGTGACACAGGAAGCTTTGTATCATGAGGGCCACCCAAAGAGAATTGTGCAAGATTCTCAGAGAGCTAATTTAGATGCACCTAGTTCTTCTAAGAAGAAGAAAAAGAAAAATGATAGAACTTTGCATGCTTCTAGTGAACCTGTAGCTGACACACCTGAGAATCCCAATGATATATCTGTTTCTGATGCTCAGACACAATCTGGTAATGAAAATGAACCTAGTGATAATATTAATGATGATGTTCATGATGATGCTCAACCTAGCAATGATAATGTTGTAGAGATTGAACCTACTGTTGATCTTGATAACCCACAATCAAAGAATCAACATTATGATAAGAGAGACTTTGTTGCTAGGAAGCACGGTAGGCAAAGACAACCATGGGTTCAGAAATCCGTGCCTTTTCCTCCTAAACCATCCAAGAAAAAGGATGATGAGGATTTTGAGCGCTTTTCTGAAATGATTAGACCTATCTTTTTGCATATGCGTTTGAATGATATGCTCTAAACAAATTCTTATGATAAGTATATGAAAGATATTATTACCAATAAAAGAAAGATACCTAAAGTAGAAATTTCCACCATGCTTGCCAATTACACTTTTAAAGGTGGAATACCTAAGAAACTAGGAGATCCAGGAGTACCCACTATACCTTGCTCCATTAAAAGAAACTATGTTAAAACTGCTTTATGTGATCTTGGAGCCGGTGTTAGTGTTATGCCTCTCTCTTTATATCGTAGACTTGCCTTGAGTAAGTTGACACCTACTGAAATATCTTTGCAAATGGCTGATAAATCATCTGCCATACCTGTCGGTATTTGTGAGGATGTGCCTGTTGTGGTTGCAAATGTTACTATTCTAACGGACTTTGTTATCCTTGATATTCCCGAGGACGATAGTATGTCTATTATCCTTGGTAGACCCTTTTTGAATACTGCAGGGGCTGTTATTGATTGCACCAAAGGCAATGTCGCTTTTCATGTCAATGGTAATGAGCATACGGTACACTTCTAGAGGAAGCAACCTTAGGTCCACAGTATCAATTATATTGGAAAAATTTCAACTATTACTATTGGAGGTTTTGAATTTCCTCTTCCTACTGTCAAGAAGACATATGATATTCTTATTGTTGGGTACATACATATCCCCATTGATGTAACCTAGTGTTATTAAAAAATTCTCCAGTTTCATGTTATTCGGAAAGAATTTATTAACAAGACCTGATCAGCCTTGTTAATGGATTCCTTTTGATAAGCATGGGATAGGTGAATCTAGATAGCACAACCTTTGGTACCCTCCTTTTACTTTCTGTTAATTAGGATAAGTAAAGAAAAAATAGTATTCTCTGGCTGTTTCCAGACTTATCCGTGCAATAAAAAATACCCCGAAAGTAAAAGTTCTCCAAATGCTCTGAAAATTAAATATGATTATTTCTAGAATATTTGAGAATATATGGCATAGAAAACACAGCGAGGGGAGCCAGCACCTGGCCACGAGGGTCCAGGGCACGCCCACCATCACAGGGCGTGCCCCCTGCATCATGGGCCCCACGTGGCCCCCCTCCACTTATTCCTGCACCCAATCCCTTCTTCTTCCTCCCAACAAAATCACTACCCAGCTCAAGCACGAGTTCTAGCTCATCTTGGTGCCATTTTCGATCTCCTTGCTCAAGGCACCATTCAACAAACTGTTTGGGGAGATTGTTCCTTGGTATGTGACTCCTCCATTGGTCCAATTAGTTTTTGTTCTTGTGCTTTAATTATTGCAAATTTTTGCTGCTGTGGTGACCTTGTTCTTGAGCTTGCATGTCAAATTTCTTTGGTCCAAAGTAGTTTTAATGCATAATATAGTCTCTAGATACTTGTAGGAGTTGTTGCTATGAATCTTGTTGAGTTTGGTTCACTTTTATTTTGAGTTACTAAAAATTTCAAAAAAATTCAGAAAAATGCATAGGAAAATCTTCCAAGGTGGTTCTTCAAGGAAGCAAGAACCGAGGCTTGCGATTCGTGAGCCGGACGATGAACTACCGAGGGAAGCTGAAGTGCGGCCTTGTGAATGGTCGTCAGACAAATTTATGGTTCAGGTTGGCATTAAGGAGGAATTTGACACATATGTGCGCAACGCTGACCTCGAGGGCTTCATACAAGATAAGTGCCCTCAATACCGTTGCTTAACTGATACCTTTGTGAGAAGGTTTAAATTTTCATCTTCACGTAAATTTAACACTGTCCTATTTGACCTTTATGATAAATCTTACACCATGGACTTTGAGGATGTTAATGATGCTTGTAAGCTCCCGCAGTGGGGCAGTATGGGTGATCCTCGCAAATCTGAATATAGAGAATTCCTTGCTAGTATCACTATGGGGGAATCTAGAGAAATCACACAGGCTACCATAGGGAGCATTCATTTTCCTACTATTCATTACTTTGCTCTCTTTATTGGTAGATGCATAAACGGTAAAGATGTGGCTTGCCACATGTGTGTCCCTGATCTTAGTGTTCTCAAGAGTGTTGTATTAGGTAATAGACAGTTTAACTTGGGAGCCATTTTTGCATGTAGGCTACATCATAATGGTTTGCATGGAGATTTATTTGGTTGGATTTATGCCACTCGCATAGCCCGCCGTCTTGGTGTGCCTGTCCATGAAAATGATGGACCTTTACTGCCTGCTTATTAGGATTACAATGCCATGACTAGTCACCGGTTTATAGAGGGATGAACAATCCCTCAAATGTCGACTAATCTTTAACAGGCGTCATGCCGTCCATATTGCTCTTCCTGCCCCTACTTTGTTTGACTTTCAGGCAAAAGGGAGATATACTATAACCAGGGAGGAGGCAAATGAGTATCATAATATGATGGAAGCAGCCCGCCTCCAAGCTGCAGCTGAGCAGGCAGTAGCTGCTGCATCTCAATACAACCCCATCTACAACTTTGGATATCAGCCAGGCCAATATTGGCCATAGACCAACTTAGGCCAAAAGCCTAAGCTTGGGGGAGTACGTGTTTCTCACCGACTTTACATTCATGTTCACACACTTATTCTAGTTGTCGGTGCTCACACTCTTTCATTGTACCATCTATGTTTAGTTTCAGTTCTTTTTCTTAGTCCTTTTCTTGTGTGTCAGAAAAAACCTTAACAAAAACAAAAAATATTGGTTGTAGCTTTTAGCTAGTTTAATTTCCTTGCTTGTAGTAGTAGTAATTAAAGAAAACCCAAAAAGATTTCTCGTTCTTCTTTTGCTTGTTGGGAGCTTTCCCTTGTAAATAGTTTCTTTTCTTTTCTTTGGGGGTCAAGAGTAGAAGACCATGATTAAAATGCTTAGTGGCTCTCATATGCTTTATTGTTGATTTAACCTTGAGCCATATTACCTTGACTTCTCTCTTGTATTTAATTGCTCGCAGATTCCAGCTTAGTCCAATGCACGTGCACTATTATTATTATCCACACCATTCGGCCGTGCAAGTGAAAGGCAATAAGGATGATATATGATGAATTGACTGAGATGAGAAAAGCTGGTATGAACTCGACCTCTCTTGTTTTTGTAAATATGATAGTTCATCGTTCCTGATTCAGCCTGTTATGAATGAAACATGCTTGCAATGACAATTAGAGATCATAGCTGCTTATGCCATGCTTAATTAGATGAGAGTTTATAATGGTCTATCTTGCATGCCAACATGATATTAAAATGGTTGTGACGTGGTATGATAGGGTGGTATCCTCCTTTGAACGATTCAAGTGATCTGACTTGGCACATGTTCACACATGTAGTTAAAACAAAATCAACATAGCCTCCACGATATTTATGTTCATGGTGATTTATATCCTACTCATGCTTGCATTGATTGTTGATTAATTTTAATGCATATTCATGACTGTTGTCGCTCTCTAGCTGGTCGCTTCCTAGTCTCTTTCTAGCCTTCACCTGTACTAAGCGGGAATACTGCTTGTGCATCCACTTCCATAAACCCCAAAGTTACTCCAATGAGTCCACCATACCTTCCTATATGCGGTATTTACCTGCCGTTCCAAGTAAATTTGTATGTGCCAAACTCTAAACCTTCAAATGAAATTCTGTTTTGTATGCTCGAACAGCTCATGTATCAACTAGGGCTGTCTATATCTTCCATGCTAGGTGGGTTATTCTCACGATGACTGGACTCCACTCATCATTCATGAGAAAATGTCTGGTAATCGGGATGCCCAGTCCCATGCTCAAATCATAATAATGAAACAAAACTTCCCCAGGGATGTTGCTGGTTTGGACGATACCCGTTGTTTCGGGCCAGCCGTGGAGTGGAGTGTGCTTGTTGGTGGTTGGGGGAGTATAAACTTTACCATTATGTTTGGGAACCGCCTATATTGTGCGTAGCATGGAAGATATCGAGATTCTTGGTTGTTATGTTGACAATGAAAGTATACCGATCAAAATGTTATTCATCTCTATTTAAAAATCGAGCTCTAGCACCTCTAGAAATCCCTGCTGCGCTCTGCGAAGGGCCTATCTATTTACTTTTATGCTGAGTCATCGTCATCTTATTAAAGAGCACAAGTAAGAGAGCACCTCTATCATTTGCATGTATTACTATTAATTTGCATTGAGTATGATCATGACTGGATCTCATTTACCATGAATTATAATGTCTAGTCAGTCCTTGATCCTTAAAGGTGCTCTGCATTTATGTTTTGCTGTGTCAGAAAGGGCTAGCGAGATACCATCTTGTTATATCATATCATGATTGTTTTGAGAAAGTGTTGTCATCCGAGGTTTATTATTATTGCTCGCTAGTTGATTATGCCAGTGAGGTGACTAGACATGAGACCTGAAAGTTATTGTGAATGTGCTTAGTTGACGATCTTTGCTGAAAATCTGAATGCTGGCTAACATATTTACAACAATAAGAGCAAACAGAGTTTGTCAAAGTTTTTCTTTATCACTTTCAGTTTATCAATTGAATTGCTTGAGGACAAACAAAGGTTTAAGCTTGGGGGAGTTGATACGTCTCCAATGTATCTACTTTTCCAAACACTTTTGCCCTTGTTTTGGACTCTAACTTGCATGATTTGAATGGAACTAACCCGGACTGACGCTGTTTTCAGCAGAATTGCCATGGTGTTGTTTTTGTGCAGAAATAAAAAGTTCTAGGAATGACATGAAAATCCACGGAGAATTATTTTGGAAAATATAAAAAATATCTGCGGAAAGATCTACGTTAGGGGGCCCACACCCTATGCACGAGGGTGGGTGCGTGCCCCTGCCTCGTAGGCCCCTTGATGCTCCACCGACGTACCCCCGGACTCGATATATTCACTTTCGGGGAGAAAAAAAATCAAGGAGAAAGAATTATCGCGTTTGACGATACGGAGCCGCCGCCAAGCCCTAATCTCTCCCGGGAGGGCTGATCTGGAGTCCGTTCGGGGCTCCGGAGAGTGGAGATCGTCGCCATATCGTCATCATCAACTTCCTCCATCACCAATTTCATGATGCTCACCACTGTGCGTGAGTAATTCCACTATAGGCTTGCTGGACGGTGATGGGTTGGATGAGATTTACCATGTAATCGAGTTAGTTTTGTTAGGGTTTGATCCCTAGTGTCCACTATGTTCTGAGATTGATGTTGCTACGACTTTGCTATGCTTAATGCTTATCACTAGGGCCCGAGTGCCATGATTTCAGATCTGAACCTATTATGTTTTCATGAATATATGTGTGTTCTTGATCCTATCTTGCAAGTCTATAGTCACCTACTATGTGTTATGATCCGGCATCCCCGAAGTTACAATAATCGGGACCACTCCCGGTGATGACCGTAGTTTGAGGAGTTCATGTATTCACTATGTGTTAATGCTTTGGTCCGGCACTCTATTAATAGGAGGCCTTAATATCCCTTAGTTTCCACTAGGACCCCGCTGCCACTAGAGGTTAGGACAAAATATGTCATGCAAGTTCTTTTCCATAAGCACGTATGACTATATTCGGAATACATGCCTACATTACATTGATGAACTGGAGCTAGTTCTGTGTCACCCTAGGTTATAACTTTTGCATGATGAATTGCATCCGACATAATTCCCCATCACCGATCCAATGCCTACGAGCTTTTCAGATATTGCTTGTTGCTTATTTACTTTTTCGCTGCTACTATTTCAAAAACTACAAAAACACTACCGTTACTTTTATTGCTGTTACCACTATCTCCATATTACTTTGCTACTAAACTACCTTGCTGCAGATACTAAGTTTCGAGGTGTGGTTGAATTGACAACTCAGGTGCCAATACTTAAGAGTATTCTTTTGCCCCCTTGTGTTGAATCAATAAATTGGGTTGAATACTCTACCCTCGAAAACTGTTGTGAACCCCTACACTTGTGGGTTGTCACCTCCACACAAAATCCAACCGTTACACAGATTTGACCCAACTCGGTCAGACCGAATAGGTGAACTCAGTGAGACCGAATCAGTTCAAAATGTGAACACATTAGGAATGTCGGTGGGACTGACATGATCAAGTCGGTTGGACCGAGGTGCTAGAGCTAGGGTAAAACCTCATCTCGGTGAGACCGATTGCCTGAACCCGGTGGGACCGATTTCAGTAATGAGAAAATAGAGAGTTTGTCACGCAAACTCGGTGGGACCGATCGCTCTTTTTAGTTAGATCAAATTGTTACGAAGGGAAACTGAGAGTTTACCATGCAAACTAGGTGGGACCGATCGCTCTTCTCGGTGAGATCAAAATGTCAGAAAAGGAAACAGAGAGTTTGCAAAGCCACCTCGGTGAGACTGAGATCCGTATCAGTCTGACCAAATTGTCTAGGGTTTCTGGCAGTGGCTATGTCAAATGATCTCTGTGGCGCCGAATAGATCAAATCGGTGGGGCCGAGTTTGACTTAGGTATTTGGACATATGTGGAATTTGAGAAAGTGGCTGATGGTTTAGGAGCAATATCACTAAGCACTTGAGCAAGTAGACCATTAAGCAACACCTCATCCCCTTTTAATAGTATTGGCTTTCCTATGGACTCAATGTGATCTTGGATCACTAAAATGAAAATGAAGAGTCTTGAGCCTTTGCCAATCATTGTCCTTTGCATTTTGAGGGGTCCACATCTCTAGTCCATGCCATGCAAATCATTGAACTTCCTGAGATATTTAACTTGAATGGATATTAGTTCAGTGAGCTATATGTTGTTATGAATTTCCAAAGCCACCTGGGGATTAGTTGCACTTTAAGTCTCCCCCTTTATGGTAATTGATGAGAACATATAGATCAAAGCTTCGACAAATTATAATATGAATGAAATACATCGTCGCTTTGAGAAGTATGTGATAAGCAAGAGCTCCCCCTAAATTTGTGCATTATTAAAAATTTGGTTTTGAATGCAAATGCACAATCGATTAGGATCATGGGTCACTCTTCCATGTCACATACATCTTGGTGGAGCGCTAAAAAATGATAAAAATTTAAACAACATGCACGCATAAAAAAACAAGTGAATGATCATACACAATCATGCAAACACACATTAAGCGTAGTATGATCAACCACATAAGTGTCTCACGAGCATAAGCAAACTTTAGCAGGGGTAGCAATAACCAAATGAACCAACTAGCAAGAAAAAACCAACAAAAGATGCAAAACACACACACACACACACACACTCTCTCTCTCTCTCTCTCCCTCTCTCTCTCTCTCTCTCTCTCTCTCAGAGCCTAATGATCTATACACTTTCTCCCCCATTGGCAACAAGTAACCAAAAAGCTTGAAAATGCATAGTGTTATGCGACACTCTAGGCACTATCTCTAGGAGCTCCTAAAGGGGTCTTCTGGCTTGTTGCTGCGGTGTGCGTAGATGATGTGGAGATAAGAGCATCCAAAAAAGCTTCACAAGATGTCTGAGGAGCTGGAGGAGTTGACACTGGTGGTACAACTGTGGCTTGTGGTGAGAGGTAAAGGGAGAGGTTTGGAGAGTGCAAATGCAATGGAGACATAGAGATTTTTGGCATGGTTCCGATAGGTGGTGCTAGCATGCATCCACGTTGATGGAGACTTCAACCCACGAAGGGTAATGGCTGCGTGAGTCCATGGAGGGCTGCACCCACGAAGGGTCCATGAAGAAGCAACCTTGTCCATCCCACCATGCCCATCGCCCACGAAGGACTTGCCTCACTCGGGTAGATCTTCACAAAGTAGGCGATCTCCTTGCCCTTACAAACTCCTTGGTTCAACTCCACAATCTTGTCGGAGGCTCCCAAGTGACACCTAACCAATCTAGCAGACACCACTGTCCAAAAGGAAATAAATGGTGTGTTGATGATGAACTCCTTGCTCTTGTGCTTCAAGTGATAGTCTCCCCAACACTCAACTCTCTCTCACATATTTGGATATGGTGGAAAGATGATTTGAGTGGAAAGTAACTTGGGGAAGGCTAGAGATCAAGATTCTTGTGGTAGGATTGGTATATCTTGGTCTCAACACATGAGCAGGTGGTTCTCTCTCAGAAAATGTGTAGTGGAAGTGTAGGCAGGTTCTGATGGCTCTCTCTCAAATGGAGATGGGGTGGAGGGGTATATATAGCATCCACACAAAATCCAACCGTTACACACATTTCACCTAACTCAGTCAGACTGAATAGGTGAACTCGGGTAGACCAAAGCAGTTCAAACTGTGAACATTAGGAATCTCAGTGGGACGGACATGATCAACTAAGTGGGACCAATGTGATAGGCCTAGGGCAAAACCTCATATCGGTGGCGCCGATTGCATGAACTCGGTGGGACTGATTTCAACAAATAGCAATACAGAGAATTGGTCAAGCAAACTCTATGGGACGGATCGCTCATTTCGGTGAGACCAAAATGTTACAAAAGGATCACAGAGAGTTTACCATGCAAACTCGATGGGACCGATCGCTCTTCTCGGTGAGACCGAAATGTTACGAAAGGATCACAGAGAGTTTGCAATGCCATCTCGGTGAGATCAAGATCCGTATCGGTGTGACCGAATTGTCTAGGGTTTGTGGCAGTGGCTATGTCAAATGAACTCGCTGGAGCCGGATGGTTCAAATCGGTTGGGCCGAGTTTGACTTTAGGTTTTGAACATATGTGGAATTTGAGAAAGTGGTTGAACGTTTTGGAGCAGTATCACAAAGCACTTGAACAACAAGATCATTAAGCAACACATCATCCCCTTTTAGTAGTATGGCTTTCCTATGGACTCAATGTGTTCCTGGATCACTAAAATAGAAATGTAGAGTCTTGAGCTTTTTTAAATCTTCGTCCTTAGCATTTTAAGGGGTCCACATCTCTAGTCCATGCCATGCCAATCATTGAACTTCCTGATATATTTAACTTGAATTGATATTAGTTCATGACATATATGTTGTTATTAATTACCAAAACCACCCGGGGATTAGTTGCACTTTCACACCGAAGCATAAATAGAGTCTAGACATGCAGTTTCGGTCAGACCAAAATGCAGTTCCGTGACTCCGAGATGCTAGGGTTTCATAGAGATAGTGATTTCGGTCGCACGGATTCGTACACTTTGGTCAGACCAAGTTGTACTTTCGCAATGGCATGAGCCAAATCGGTGTGACCGAGATCCTCAGATCGGTCGGTCCAAGATGAGTTCGGCTGAAACCTAACCCTAAGTTTTGCATAAAATCTAATCTAAGGAATTCTTTTGGTGGATAGAATCATCTCATACGTGGTAAGAATAATGGCAATGATCTTTGTGCAAGGATCAGAACATTGGAGCGCACAAAGGGTCGAGTTCATACCCTAACTTGGCGATGAACTCGCTACGACAACAATGACTATGGAGATTCCATTGACGGCGACGGAGACCAGCAGCAGGAGGCACTGATGACGATGGCGATGATCTGGAGACCAAGGGGTGGCAGTGCTAGGGCGCGGACTCGTGCGGTTTGAGGAAAGTCTCAATCGTACGAGTACACAGAGTATATATATATATATATATATATATATATATATAAATATATATATATATATATATATATATATATATATATATATATATATATATATATATATATATATATATATATATACCCAAATGTTGTCGGTGTGACTGAGTGGAACGACTCGGTGGCACCAAGATGCAAAACTGTTGGCACTTACTGCAACTCGGTGTGACCGAATTGTTCTAACCGGTTGCACCGAGATGAAAACCTAGATCAAATTTAATGAATTTGGTGAGAACGGGAGGCGTGAGTTGGTCTGAACGAGATGCATTAAGATGTTTAGGAGGTTTATGCCCTTGACGGATCGGTGACTCCGAGTGCTCCTCACTCGGAGGGTCCGAATTCGACTTGTTCAAACTTTGTGATGTAGAATGAATAGAGTTTGAGATGAGAAAAACATAGATAGCTACAGGGAGTACTTAGGCATTCTTGTCCATCCATTTGGCAAAAGGAAAACCAAACAATCAAAGCAACAAATGGATGTCCTTGAATGGTGAAAAATATGCAACCAACATGCTCACACAATAAGATGGCAAATAAAACATGTGGCAAAGCATGCACAAACACGCTAGCATCTGTCAAGAAATTGGCGATGACTAGGCCATCTATATATGAGTATATTGACTTAGGAGCCAAATGAAAACATTTGATCATAGGTCATACTCATCATTTAAGTACAAGTGGGGTTACCACTTTTACATAAAGCATTGTTGTGTTCACACCATTAGAGTTGCTTTAGATCAAATCTTAGAGCAAAGCGCCGCCAAGATGTGATATCCCCCCTTTAAGGGATGAACTAACCTTGGATTTTTTCGATGATGACTTCATGTAGATGTTGAAGATGTGGATGCTCAATTTTAATGTAGATCATTTGGAGCAATCCATCCGAGTGAGTGCACTTTCAATACCTACATGGGTTAGTCCCACAAGGAACACACAAGGATATCCATAGACATAGAGTGAAATACACATATGATGATGTCCATGAAAGCATTAGGTTACCTTGTCCCTTGTCTTACCAACAAGAGGGTTTGTGCTTCCTTGAACTAGTGCCAGATATGGAAGTTGATTGCACTTGTCCTTGCCAAAATGAATATGAGTGAAGTATGTTGGCGGAGTCACCCTCAAGAACTCTCTAGTTCTTCTTGTTTGGGACCCGCATCAACTTGATGGGAGTCCTTGGAGTTGTAGATGTACTTGATGAAGTAGAACTTGAAGTAGTCTTGGGAACCCACTTGACCGATGCCTTAGGATCTTCTTCAAATGAATCAATCTCTTCTTGAAGCTTGTCCTTGACTTTTAGCTTGTGGTCATGTGGTGGAAGATCATCTTGAGTTTGTGTCCCCTTAAAAGAAGTGGGGTCATACTTCTCTTCTTGAGGAACAAACTTCATCTTGGAGTATTCATCTTCTTCCCAGTCAACTCCATTGGCATTGAACTTCCATTCAAAACCAACACCTTGATTCTTCCGGTGCCTTCCTTGCTTGCGTATAATTTCCTCAAATTGCTTACTCCTGGCAAGGCTTTTGTAAACACCTTTCTCTATGATTCCCTTCAATAAGCAATTTTCTTGCTCAAGTGTAACTTGGCTAAGAGAATCATTCATGGAATCAAGAGAACTACTAGAAGCAACAATATTGGATTTAACATGATTCTTGCTACTACTAGAAGAAGAATCTTTCTTGTTTTTGTTGCTAGATTTTACATGTGGCATGTAAGTAGACAAGACTAACGCTTGGCAATGTAAGGAGAACTTTTCTTTCGAAGATCATCATTGATTGCTTTTAGGAACCCATGCTCTTGCTCTAAATTTAGCTTTTCATGAGTCTTTAAAAGCTCTCGATGATCCTCCAAAGTAGTTTCATGAGCTAACTTAAGAGTGTTTAGTTATTTAGTTAGACGCTAAATATCCTTCTTATCACTGTCATTCGTTTCATCTTGATTAGCATGATTAATAGCAATTTCATCATAGATTTCATCACTATTATTGTCAACAAGTAATTCATCATCTCCACGCAAATCATCTTCATCACTATTGAAATCAAGGTACTCATGGTGTGATACCTTGGGGCCTTTAGCCCTGAAGCGTCTTCCAATTCCTTCATTTGGTGAGTCAAATATGTTGTAGGAGTTGGATGACACAAGAGCAATGCCTGCAACACCTTCATCTTGAGTATCTTTGGAGTCGGAGTGATGGCTTCTCTCAGAGTAGTTGTCGGAGTCGGAACCGGATACCCATGCACCAACATGAGCTTGATGTCTTCGTCTTGTATAACACCTTGATGATTTGTCCTTCCTTTCTGAATCCTTGCTTCTATGAGAGGGTCTTCATTCATAACGATCATCTCTACTCCTTCTCTGTCTTGGTGGTGATTCATCTCTTTTACTTCTCCCTTTGGGTGAATCTTCTTTTCTCTTGTTTGGAGCCGTACACTCATTTGAGTAGTGTCCGGGTCTCCCATAATTATAGCAATTGAGATCACGACTAGAAGATCTTTTGTCATTGTAGGACCTTGACTTGGAACTTCTCTGTTTGCTTCTAATCTTGTAGAACTTGTTGAAGTTCTTCACCATTAAGATTAATTTTTCATTGAAGACTTGTTTCTCACTTGATGTTGTAGGAGCATCACATAAAGCTTTATAAGCACCACTAGACTTTTTGTGGTGCTCTATAATGCCCAGTATGTGACTATGCCTCCCACGTGTCGAGGCACGACTTAAAGGCATAATCACATACTAGAATGATCTCAAGTAAGGTATCTGTGCACAACTCATGTAAAAGAGGGGATGGAAATGTAAAAGAATAGTTGGCTTACACTCACCACATCACACAATGTAATACATTAACATACATCATGCGAATAACATCAGAGTCCGACTACGGACGAAAAACCAAATGAAAGATACCATAAATAAAGCAACACAAGGTCCCGATCATCCTAGTAAGAGCCCTATTGATACTCGGGATAGGACACGTAGTAACGTCCACGCTCTTCATCGAACTCCCAATACAACTCTGAACCACCACCTGTGTATTTCTCTACGGTACCTGCATCTGGTGTTGTGTAGAATCTGTGAGCCACGGAGGGCTCAGCAATCCCGTTCCCGGGTAGCAATACTATCAAAGCCTTAGGTGTGGAAAAGGCTTAAAACAAGGTTGCAGCAGCACTAGCACTAACTTACGAGTTTAGAGTGAGGAGAGATCAAGTGACAACGATCGCCAAAGTGATCATGAAGTGATCCTAACTACTCACGTCAAACATAACCCCACCGTGTTCACTTCCCGAACCCCTTCGGAAAGAGACCGTCACGGTTACTCACGCAGGTAGTGTATTATGAACATGGTATCTAGTTATCTACAACCGGATATTAACAAATTCCCATCTGCCACATAACCGCGGGCACGGCTTTCGAAAGATCAAACCCTGCAGGGGTGTCCCAACTTAGCCCATCACAAGCTCACGATCTGCGGAGTCGCAACTCCAAGGTGGGAAGACCCGAGTATTCTCGGAATCCCGTGCTCAAGATATTCCGACATAGGTAAAACTAATCCAACAAGACCTCCCGGTGTGCCGACACCCTGATAGTAGCCGCGCGTATCTCGTCTCAGGCCATGACCGGATGGGACATCCTACAGGTGTATACCAGCCCTTAAGTTTCCTCGAGGTGGCCCCGCAGGCTGCCCAGTTTGGACCAACACTCCTGAGGAGCACTGGCCCAGGGTTGTTGATTAAGAACTCGGGTTTGCAACGCCCTATGCAAGTTTTAGTTATTAGGCAAATGTAAAACCAATGTTGGGCCTTGCTGGAAAAGCTTTAGCGCTAAGCGGGTTATCAAGGGGGGCCCATAAACCCCAACTGTGTTAGGGACGCAAAATCAAGGAACATAACACTGGTTTAACGGTTCCTAGGGTGGCATGAGTGGAACAAAACACCAAGCAAGAGGCTTAGCCTTCAACCCATTACCAATATATAGATGATTTAGTTTAACAGTTTATATATTGTGATATCCAACAATAATTTCATCATGAAGCAAGAATCTTCTAATCTTCACCTGCAACTAACAATGCTATAAGAGGGGCTGAGCGATGCTTACGTAGCCAAACAACGGTTTCCTAGGTGGGTGGTTAGAGAGTTTCATGGCAACAATAGGAGGCTGACAAACAGACATAGGCATCGAGGCAATATCTTAAGAGCGAGACATCTAGCATAGGCAAAGATAGTAGTGATATTTGGCTAAGGTCATCTTGCATGTTGATTCCATGGAGGAATCATAACCTTGCTCCTCAAACTCAACATCAGTAGGAACCTCGTACTCTGTATCGTCACCGGGCTCTAACCAAACACAACAATGCAACACCGGAACACAATCAATCACAATGCAATGCTCAAACACATGATGCATGAACATGATGAACAAGGACAAGAGCAGGTATGATGCATGGCCTAGGGTCACAAGAGTGCAGCAACATCATAAGCAAACAAGAGCACTCACGTGAAAGAAAACAAGCAAAAACGACAAATAACAAGTTTATGTAGATTATTCAAATAAGCATCCAACAAGTTTAAAGGGGTTGGTTAACATGGCAAGGGTGCAACTAATATTACAGCAACATGCTAGCCCATTTAAATGGGATGGAAATAACCAACAACAATTTCCAGAAACTCCCACTATTAATTAATTGCATTTGGGACAGATCTGAAAAATTCTGTTATAAAGTTTGTTAAACATGCTAAACAACAGGACCAAAATATTCTACACATTTTTCCACCCCAAAAGCATATAAAGTTTGTTAAATTTGGAGTTGTAGATATTTAGTTATGAATTTTACAAGTTTAGGTATTTTTAAAACAAGAATAAATTCAAGCAACATTTTAAAAGTTTTTAAACATGGCAACAAACAGCATATTCATATTCTACATAAGATTCTAAGCACTTTTCATATATAACTCATTTCCATCAGAAGAAAATATCAACAGTTATTAATTAAACAAGAATAAGGCAGCAAAAAGAAAAGAAAAAGAAAGCAGAAAAAGAAAACAAGCGCATGGGTCAAAGTTGACCCACGTCTGCGCTAGCCTGAGCCACTGACGAGTGGGCCTCACTGGGCTGAGGTGGCACCAGCGGGTGCGCGAGGGGGCTGGAGGCAGCTGAGTAGCTGGCCGGTGGGGCCTGCCTGTCAGCCTCTTAGGAAAAATAAAAGGGGGGCGAAATCCACTGCCCCCTCACGGATTCAAACCCACAACCTGTTGCTTAACTAACGGAGACATAGCCATAGCGCTAGCGATCGAAACTTGATAGAGAACAGGTGCGATATCTGAAGACTAAACTGAAGAAGCAGCAGTAGGGAAAAAACATGGCTCGTCGGAGCTGTTCCGGCGACCAAAATAGACGGTGGAGGTGTGCGGAGTGCTCCTGGAGGAGTTCCGCATCCATACGACGCACCTGCGACACCTAGCAAGCACTACATCGCCGGCGGCGAGCACTTGACAGAACGGCGGCGCCGGGCAACAACAAGACGATGCAACGGCCTAGGCAGAGCGGCGACTGGACAGCCATCACCTACACGACGCGCTGAAGCGAACGGGCAACAAAACACGGCCTACGGTGGTCGGGGCACTCGCCGGAGACGAGGTCCAACGGCGACGAGCTCGGGCGCTGGAGGAACTCGGACCTAGAGGGTGCTAAGGAGGGGGAAAAGAGCACGAGGAGGTGGAGGCGCTCACCACGAACACGGAGGTGTGTTCGGTTGTCCCGGAGGTGGACGGATTCGACGGCGGCGAGTCTCGAACAGCTGCGGGTGCCGGAGTGGAAGAAGAGGAAGAAGACGTCGGCCGTGAGGCGATCGGCTCTGTGTAGAGGAAGTAGTCGACGTAGTCGACGTCGGGGAAGCAGCTGGACACGGTCGGCGAGGCTGAGGTCGATGGGAGGCACGCCGGCGACGAGCTGGGGCTCCCAGATGCGTGCGGGACCTCTCTGGATCGGCGGATCTGGTCGAGCTTGTCTCTCCAGGTGGCGAGAGGAGGAAGAGGAACCCTAGGGGAAAGGGAAGGACACGCTGCGGGTTTAAATGCAGGCATCAGATCACGAGACCTCGACGTCCGTGATCATGGCGCGACGACGAGCGCGCGCTCTGGCTTCGCAAATGCGTGACGGAGGTAGACGGCGACGCGGGGCTGTGAGGCTGACATGTGGGGCCAGGGGCAAAACGAACGGCGCGACTGCGCGCTGGCTGAGCCGCTGCGGGAGAGAGGAGTTGGGCCGCGGCTGCTGTGGAGAAAGGACTGGGCCTGGGGGGAGGAGGAAGAGGAGGCCCAGGCCGCAGCTGTTGTGCTGATGCTTTTTCTTTTTCATTTAACTTCAGACAGAAAAGAAAAAGAAAAAGCACAGGCTTAAAGGAAAAGAGTTAGTGGAAAAAGAAAATATCCCCATGCTCCTAGGATTATGCCCTATTTAATAAAATTGGCTTGGACATTTTTAGAGGCAGAAAAATAAAAGGAGTTTGAATATGGTTCAAACTCTTATCATATTAAACCCAACCAAATCAATTCCAAATGGGTTGATATTTGGCAGAGAGGGTGTAGACATGGTGAAAGGTTTTTAGAAAAAGAAAAACATTAATGAACTTGGCTAGGTGACTTGCACAATGGAGTAAAGAAAGGAAAGAAAAGAAAAAGGAAGAAGAAGAAGAGGGAAAACAAAGGAGGGGGTCTAGGGTTTAGCAAGGTATGGCTAGAACCACACTCATATACATCACAAGGCCTCACACATACACATCAACAAGAAGTAAACTAAGATGCCATGATACCTTGATGATGAAGCAATGCAAGGATGCAAAATAAATAAATGACATGAAAAAGCCAAAAATAAATGAGCTCAAATGACAAGAACCCCCAAGGATAAGGACAAGGATCAAAATGAGAATGCTTTATTTCCATTATAGGAAAGTATCACATATGGGGTGTTACAAACTCTCCTACACTACAAAAACATCTCGTCCCGAGATCTAGGACTGGAAGAAGGAAGCATACTCGGAACGAAGGTGATCTTCTCGTTCCCACGTATCTTCTCGATCGGTATGGTGTGACCACTTCACTTTCAAGAACTTGATGGACTTGTTGCGGGTTTTGCACTCAGTTTCCTCAAGAATAGCAACAGGGTTCTCACGGTAAGACAAGCCTTGTTGAAGATCAATCTCCTCGAACAGAATGATGCGTTCAGGTGTCTTGAAGCACTTGCGGAGTTGAGACACGTGAAACACATCATGAACATTTGCAAAGTTGGAGGGAAGCTCGAGTTGGTAGGCTAGATCACCTCTTTTTCCAAGAATCTTGAAAGGACCCACGTATCTAGGAGTAAGCTTGCCTTTCATACCGAATCTCCGGGTGCCTTTCATAGGAGAAACACGGAGATAGACATGATCTCCAATGTCGAAAGCCAAATCACGATGCTTTCCGTCATAGTAGCTCTTTTGACGCGATTGTACGGCTTTGAGATTCTCACGTATGACTTTGCACATTTCTTCGGCTTCTAAGATAAAATCATTACCAAGAAGTTGACGTTCACCAGTCTTGGACCAGTTGAGCGGGGTACGGCACTTTCTGCCATAGATGATTTCAAAAGGAGCTTTGTCGGCAATTGCTTGGAAGTTGTTGTTGTAAGAGAATTTGGTAAACGGGAGACAATCTTCCCACTTCATACCGAAAGAGATGACACAAGCTCTCAGCATGTCTTCGAGAATCTGGTTCACTCTTTTGACTTGACCACTAGTCTGAGGGTGAAATGCAGTGCTGAAGCGAATTTTTGTGCCCATGGCTAACTGAAAGGAGTCCCAGAACTTGGATGTGCACAAACTTCCACGGTCTGAGGAGATGACTTGAGGAATGCCATGCAAACAAACAATTTTGGAGGTGTACAGCTCTGCCAGCCGAGCTGCGTTGATGGATTCTTTGATGGGAAGGAAATGAGCTACTTTAGTTAGCTTGTCAATCACTACGAAGATAGCATCATTCCCCTTCTTGGACTTAGGAAACCCAGTGACGAAATCCAATTCAATGTGATCAAATTTCCACTCGGGAATAGGTAGAGGTTGAAGGAGACCGGCTGGACGTTGATGCTCTGCCTTCACTCTTCTGCAGACATCACATTCATTTACAAATTGGGCAATCTCCCATTTCATGGGAGTCCACCAATATGATTGCTTGAGGTCTTGGTACATCTTAGAACTTCCGGGATGAATCGAGAGGAGGGAGTCATGTGCTTCATTCATTATGAGCTTCCTGAGATCACCCTTGGTTAACCACAATTCTGTCCTCAAAGAACAAGGTGTCTTTCTCATCAACGCGGTAGCACTTGTATTTGGGAGTACCCTTAGAAATACCATGTTTCAGTTTCTGCACCATAGCATCACTGAGCTGGGCCTCACGGATATGATCTTCCGAGGTAGGAGCAACTTGAAGGTTTGCAAGAAAGCCTTGCAGAACAACTTGGAGGTTGAGCTTCCTGAATGATTCACAAAGTTCAGGCTAGAACGGTTTGAGAAGGAGACTATTGCAATATGCCTTTCTGCTCAAGACATCTGCAATGACATTGGCCTTGCCAGGTGTGTACTCAATGCTTGGATCATACTCTTGGATCATCTCAACCCAACGAGTCTGGCGAAGGTTAAGGTTTGGCTGTGTGAAGATGTACTTCAAGCTCTTGTGATCGGTAAAGATGTCCACTTTTCTGCCCAACAGAAGGTGTCTCCACGTGATCAAGGCACGTACAACTATTGCTAGCTCGAGATCATGTGTGGGGTAATTCCTCTCATTTGGTTTCAACTGACGAGAAGTGTATGCCACAATCTTCTTGTCTTGCATAAGAACGCCACCAATACCTTGCAAAGAAGCATCACAAAAGACTTCATAGGGCTTGGACTCATCCGGAGGAGTAAGAACCGGAGCAGAAATGTGCTTCGCTTTGAGTGTTTTGAATGCCACATCACAATCAGGAGTCCAGGAGTACTTGACATTCTTCTCCAACAGGTTGGAAAGAGGCTTGGCAATCTTGGAGAAGTTCTTCACGAACCTTCTGCAATAGCTAGCGAGACCAAGGAAGCTTCGGAGTTGCTTGACATTCTGCGGGGGTTCCCACTTGACAATAGCTTCAACTTTCTTTGGGTTCACAGAAATACCCTCGGCAGAGATAATATGGCCAAGATATAAGACTTTATCCAGCCAGAATTCACATTTAGAGAACTTCACATAGAACTTGTGTTCACGGAGCCTTTCCAAGACTAAACGGAGGTGCTTGGCATGGTCTTCTTCATTCTTGGGGAATACCAAGATGTCATCCAGATAGACAAGAACAAATTCATTGGTGTAGGGGTTGAATATGAAGTGCATCATCCTCGAGAAGGTGGGTGGAGCATTTGCGAGGCCAAAAGACATGCCCGTATATTCATAAGAGCCAAAACTTGTTCTGAATGCGGTCTTGGGAATATCCAATTCACGTATACGGATCAGGTGGTAACCCATCCGGAGATCGAGCTTTGAGAACACCTTGGCTCCTTTGAGCTGCTCGAACAATTCATTTATATTGGGGAGTGGATACTTGTTCCTTATTGTCTTCTTGTTCAATGGCCGGTAATCAACGCAATGGCGTTCCATGCCATCCTTCTTCTTGACAAATAGAATGCCACAACCCCAAGGAGATGTACTAGGCCTGATTAGACCCATACGTTCTTGATCATCGAGTTGTTTCTTCAGCTCCTTCAACTCATCAGGGGAAAGCTTGTACGGACGCCGACATGCTGGCTAGGTACCGGGCTGGAGTTCAATGACGAATTCAACTTGACGATGGGGAGGCATGCCTGGAAGCTCTTCAGGGAAAACATCTTCGTATTCATTGACCACCGGAATCTGAGAAATGGCATTAATTTCGCCCTTGTCATTGAGAGAGAATAGCCTGATTGTGTTATCTCGAGAGGCGAAGATAATCACGTCTTCGTCAGGATGAGTAAGCTTGACTTCCTTTTTTGCACAATCAATGTTTGCATCATGCTTGGAAAGCCAATCCATCCCAAGAATAAGATCATTGTCGGAGTTGCCAAGAATAACCGGAGAAACCAGAAAACTGTAATAACCCATGTGGATAGATATATCCGGAGCATACAAGCTAGAATTCATTTGTTTTCCTGGAGAAGTAATTGATAACTCCCTTGGTAAAGCCACTGTTCCCACATTGTGCTTGAATGCAAATGGATATGACATGAAAAATGTGATGCACCCGAATCAAACAAAACTTTAGCAGGTTTAAGGTTGACTGGAAGATTACCAAGTATCACATCTGAAGAATTCTCTGCTTGAGCTGCATTCATCAGATTCACTCTTGCAACCTTGGGATTTTTCTTGACAATAGTAGTGCTGACATGTGGAGGAGGCGGAAGGCGCCTTGGGTTGGGGGACTTGTTACCATAGTGACCCTTCTGAGTACACTTGTTGCAAATCACTTCTAAGAGAGGCCGGTGATAAGGACCACTTGATCTTGAAGCTTGAAACTGAGGCTTGGACTGATTGCTTGGGTTGGGTGGGTGAGAGAAACCACGGCCACCTGAGTGCTTGTTGTTGTTTGGAGGACGGAGCACCGGAGGAGGCGGTAGCCATAACTTCTGCTGCTTTGCAACCACTTGGGAAGAAGAGGAGGAGTGAACATCATCTCTGATCCTCTTTTTGGAAGCTTCAATCTTGAGCTGGGCTACCTCTTGCTTAAGAGCTATATTGTAGAATTGGTCAAATTCATCCGGCTCAAACAAGGTGAGAGCTAGATGGAGTTCATCCTTGAAACCACCACGGAACTGATAAATCTTGCTCTTGGCATCTAGGATGTCTTCCTTGGCATAACGAGCAAGATTCTGGAACTTGACATTGTATTGATAGACGGACATGGTGCCTTACTTCAGGTTGCGGAATTGCTCACGCATGCCTTCAATGACACTGGTTGGAATGTGGTGAGAGCGGAAATCCTTGCAGAAGTCAGTCCATGAGATCTCATGTCCACCTCTGGAATTTTTGTACTGTTGCCACCAATCAGCAGCTTGATCATTGAGTTGGAAAGTGGCAAACTTGACATAATCCTCAGGTCTCACGTTAGTGCATTCAAAGTGCTTTTTGATGTCTGTGATCCAGTCTTCAACATCTAGCGGATCGACACATTAACTGAACTACTTCGGTTGGTTTGCCAGGAATTGGTTGAGGGTTGCAAAATGAGGTTGATTGAACAGATTGCCTTGGCCTTGGTTCCCATGACCACCTTGATTTGCTTGGTTGGCTTGAAAGTTTCGTAAGCATCTGGGTGTTCTGGTTGGTCGCTTGCATAATTTCTCTCCATGCCTTAGACGGAGGAGGAGGGGAAGGAAGACGTTCAGGAACACGCACTTCTTCACCCTCTGGGTTAGCGTTGGGAACCCTTTTAGGAGCCATCCTGAATGAGATGACAACTATTAGCCATTGATTGAAAAATATAAAAGCGGAATCAACGGCTAGAAATTGCAACATAAGTCTTCACAAGAACATCCGAACAAAATGAACGAATGTATTCTACAGTTTAATGATACAACAATCTTCTCGACAAGCCACTTGGGAGATCAAAAGGTAAATAAAAACAACAAGGAGCAGATAGAACAAATACATGATAGAAGCTTCGTTCCACATGTTCGTGTTGAAAGCTCATGGAACGTGTTACAAAAGGGTTTTGTAATCCCCGGATCAGCATAGCCAAGGACCCTTTAAGATGCAACTCCCAATTGGAACAATGCCCATAAAACCTCTTCACTCAATGTTGAACCCCGAACTTCATACCATGCATTCGTTGGAAGAATGCCTATGAGCTACTAGAAGAACCCACCTATTAATTTCCGAAGGTTTCCGGTTATGCAATCGGGTGGGGAAGCACTGCGCACTCAACTCTAATCCTACATCCAGCTGTATCCATCCTTCAACACATAACCAGTCATCCTCGGAAATTGTTTACGTCGGACCTTCGAAACGCATCTGCTATACAAGCTATGGAAATACTCCCGAACTATCCCCCTAGTACTGGGTGACGTTGGGGTTATCTCACCACTAACCGCATAGAAGAGTTTTCGATATCGGCCGTCTTAAGTATTCTAGAACCGCTGCGATAAATTTGTGATGACAACACATCGGAGCTCAACTCCCCGGGGACACTACCACAACCCCTAAATGACAGGAGGCATCGAGAACAAAGTTCTCGTCAGAAAGATATCGGAACAATCCAAACAATACTCGTGTGATCCTAAAAAAAATTTAGTGATTTTTTGAGAGAAGAAGAGATAGAACAACGTTATGAGTCCTCACCAGAGCGATGAAGGGATGAGGAGTAAAAAGAAATCCTACTCTCCGATATATATATATATATATAGGACTCAAAACATTTTTATGTGTGTGCCTAGACTCAACCGTCAACGATTCGGTCAATCAGGGGCGCTCCTAGGTTGGAGAAGGCTATGAATACCAACTTGACAAGGGGGGCCCTAGTATGTGATTATGCCTTTAAGTCGTGCCTCGACACGTGGGAGGCATAGTCACATACTGGGCATTACACGCTCTTCCTTATCATTGAGTGACATCTCATGAGCAACAATTCTACCAATGACTTCCGTTGGCTTGAGATCTTTGTAATTGGGTATCATATGGATTAAGGTGCACACTGTATCATACTTTCCATCCAAGGCTCTTAGGATCTTCTTGATGATGAATCTGCCGTTCATCTCTTCGCTTCCTAAGCCGGCAATCTCATTTGTGATGAGAGCAAGCCTAGAGTACATCTAAGTGACTCCTTCACCATCCTTCATCTTGAACTTGTGAAGTTGACTTTGAAGCACATCCAACTTGGATTCCTTGACGGACTCTGTACCTTTGTGCATATCAACGAAAGATCCCAAATTTCCTTCGAATTCTCAAGGCGGCTGATTTTGTTGAATTCTTCGAGGAAAAATCCATTGAAGAGCATATCACAAGCTTGAACATTGTATTGCAGCATCTTTAATTCTTCTGCAGACGCTTCACGAACCGGTTCTCTTCCATCCTCGAAGTATTCACCTTGCAAACCAATTCGCACAATAGCCCAAATGGCGGGGTTATGTCATAGAATATGTATTTTGATCTTATGCTTCCAACTGCAAAATTTGTACCATCAAAGTAAGGACCTCTATGGTGGTGACTTCCCTCGGTAAACGCCATACTCTCCTAGGTTGTGAAACAAAGGCTATAATCACCAAAGCTATGAAAATCAAGTCTAATGGAGACAAAAGCTCTGGTACCACTTGTAGGATCAATAGTAGGTCTAGAGGGGGTGATTAGACTACTTGACCAAATAAAAATCTAGCCTTTTCCCAATTTGAAGTGTTGGCAGATTTTAACAATTAGAACATGTCAAGTAACCAACCTACACATGCAATTCTAAGAGTGTAGCAGCGGAAAGTAAAACATTGCATATGAAGGAAAAGGGAAGGGTTTGGAGAGTGCAAACACAATGAGGACACAGAGGTTTTTTTGTAGTTCCAATAGGTGGTGCTATCATACATCCACGTTGATGGAGACTTCAACCCACGAAGGGTAACGCATGTGCGAGTCCACGGAGGGCTCCACCCACGAAGGGTCCACGAAGAAGCAACCTTGTCTATCCCACCATGGCCATCGCCCATGAAGAACTTACCTCACTTGGGTAGATCATCACAAAGTAGGCAATCTCCTTGCCCTTACAAACTTCTTGGTTTAATTCCACAATCCTTGTCGGAGGCCCCCAAGCGAAACCTAACCAATCTAGGAGACACCTCTCTCCAAAAGGTAATAGATGGTGTGATGATGATGAACTACTTGTGCTTCAAATGATAGTCTCCCCAGCACTCAACTCTCTCTCTCATAGATTTGGATATGGTGGAAAGATGATTTGAGTGGAAAGAAACTTGGGGAACGCTAGAGATCATGATTCTTGTGGTTGGATTGGAATTTCTTGATCTCAACACATGAGTAGGTGGTTCTCTCTTAGAAAATGAGTAGTGGAAGTGTAGGCACGTTCTGATGGCTCTCTCACAAATGGAGAAGGGGGTGGAGGTGTATATATAGCCTCCACACAAAATCCAACTGTTACACACATTTGACCCAACTCGGTCAGACCGAATAGGTGAACTCAGTGAGACCGAACCAGTTCAAAATGTGAACGTTAGGAATCTCGGTGGGACCAACAAGATCAACTCGGTGGGACCGATGTGCTAGGGCTAGGGAAAAATCTCATCTCGATGAGACCGGTTGCATGAACTGGGTGAGAACGATTTCAGCAATGAGCAAACAGAGAGTTGGCCAGGAAAACTCAGTGGGACCGATCGCTCTTTTTGGTGAGACTGAAATGTTATGAAGGAAAATAGAGAGTTTACCATGCAAACTCTGTGGGACCGATCACTGATACGTCCATTTTGCATCATGCTTTTATATTGATATTTATTGCATTATGGGCTGTTATTACACATTATGTCACAATACTTATGCCTTTTCTCTCTTATTTTACAAGGTTTACATGAAGAGGTCAAATGCCGGTAGCTGGAATTCTGGGCTGGAAAAGGAGCAAACATTGGAGACCTATTCCGCACAACTCAAAAAGGCATGAAACTGCACAAAAGCCAGTTTTGGAAAATATAAAAAATATCCGGCGAAAGAAGTACAGGAGGGGGGCGACCCATTGTCCACGAGGGTGGGGGGCGCGCCCCCTGCCTCGTGCGCCACCTGGCAGCACCCCGATGCCCATCTTCTGCCATATGAGGTGTTTTGACCTGGAAAAAATCATAAGGAGGCTTTTGGGATGAAGCGTCGCCGTCTCGAGGCAGAACCTTGGCGGAACCAATCTAGGGCTCCGGCTGAGTTGTTCTACCGGGGAAACTTCCCTCCGGGAGGGGGAAATCGTCACCGCCGTCATCACCAACAACTCTCCCATCTTGGGGAGGATTATCTTCATCAACATCTTCATCAACACCATCCTCTCAAACCCTAGTTCATCTCTTGTATCCAATCTTTGTATCAAAACCTCATATTGGTACCTGTGGGTTGCTAGTAGTGTGTATTACTCCTTGTAGTTGATGCTAGTTGGTTTATCCGGTGGAAGATCATATGTTCAGATCCATTATGCATATTAATACTCCTATGATTATGAACATTAATATGCTTTGTGAATAGTTACATTTGTTACCGAGGACATGTGAGAAGTCTTGCTATAAGTAGTCATGTGAATTTGGTATTCGTCCGATATTTTGATGAGATGTATGTTGTCTTTCCTCTAGTGGTGTCATGTGAACGTCGACTCCATGACACTTCACCATTGTTTGGGCCTAGAGGAAGGCATCGGGAAGTAATAAGTAGATGATGGGTTGCTAGAGTGACAGAAGCTTAAACCCTAGTTTATGCGTTGCTTCGTAAGGGGCTGATTTGGATCCACATGTTTCATGCTATGGTTAGGTTTACCTTAATACTTATTTTGTAGTTGCGGATGCTTGCAATAGAGGTTAATCATAAGTGGCATGCTTGTCCAAGTAAGGGGCAGTACGCAAGCACCGGTCCACCCACATACCAAATAATCAAAGTTACGAGCACGAATCCAAGTAAGGGGCTTGCCGATAATTCCCATGTGTCCTCGGGAGCACTTAATTTTATATAAGAGTTTGTCCAGGCTTGTCCTTTGCTACTTGTTACTAATTACCTTATTTAGTTTTACCTTTTCTTACTTGTTACCAATTACCTTATCAAAAAACTATCTGTTACCGATAATTTCAGTGCTTGCAGAGAATACCTTACTGAAAACTGCCTATCAGTTCCTTCTGCTCCTCGTTGGGTTCGACACTCTTACTTATCGAAAGGACTATGATAGATCCCCTACACTTGTGGGTCATCAAGACTCTTTTCTTGCTCCGTTGCCAGGTAGTGAAGTGCCTTTGGTAAGGAAAAATTTATATAGTGTGCTGAAATTTACTATCACTTGTTACTATGGAACTTAATCCTTTGAGGGGTTTGTTCGAGGTATCTTCACCCCAACCAGTAGAGAAAAGAGTTGCTCATCAACCCACTGAACCTACTGAAAATGTTTACTTTGAAATTCCTTCGGGTATGATAGAGAAACCGCTAGCTAATCCCTTTACAGGAGATGGAACATTGCATCCCGACTTGCACCTAATCTATGTGGATGAAGTTTGTGGATTATTTAAGCTTGCAGGTATGCCCGAGAATGTGATCAAGAAGAAGGTATTCCCTTTATCTTTGAAGGGAGAGGCATTGACATGGTTTAGGCTATGCGATGATATTGGATCCTGGAACTACAACCGGTTGAAATTGGAATTTCAACATAAGTTTTATCCTATGCATCAGGTTCATCATGATCGTAATTATATATATAATTTTTGGCGTCATGAAGGAGAAAGTATCGCTCAAGATTCGGGGAGGCTTAAGTCAATGTCATATTCATGCCCCAATCATGAGCTCTCAAGAGAAATGATTATTCACAAATTTTATGCTCGGCTTTCTCTCGATAATCGCTCCATGCTCGATACTTCTTGCACTGGTTCTTTTATGATGAGGACTATTGAATTCAAATGGGATCTATTGGAAAGAATTAAACGCAACTCTGAAGATTGGGGTCTCGACGAAGGTAAGGAGTCAGGTATAACACCTAAGTTTGATTGTGTTTAATATTTTATGAATACCAATGTTTTCTGTGAATTTAGCACTAAATATGGACTTGACTCTGAGATAGTAGCTTCTTTCTGTGAATCATTTGATAGTCATGATGAACTCCCTAAGGAGAAGTGGTTTAAATTTCATCCCCCCATTGAAGTAAAAGTAGTTGAACCTATTAGAATTGAAGAAAAGACTATCATTTATAATGTTGATCCTATCGTTCCTACTGCTTATATTGAGAAACCACCCTTACTTGTTAGAATAAAGGATCATGGTAAAGCTTCAATTGTGGTTCGTAAGAGTAATACTAGAACACCTACACCCTCTGAACAAATTAAAGTTGAACCTAGTGTTGCTATGGTTAAGGATCTCTTGGTCGATGATATTGATGGGCATGTTATTTACCTCTGTGATGAAGCTGCTCGAATTGCTAGACCCGATACTAAGAATAAACATAGACCTGTTGTAGGCATGCATGTTATTTCTGTTAAAATAGGAGATCATTGCTAACATGTATTATGTGACATGGGTACTAGTGCTAGTGCCATACCTCATTCCTTATATGAAGAAATTATGCACGATATTGCACCTGCTGAGCTAGAAGGTATTGATGTTACTATTAAGCTTCCAATAGAGGCACTATTTCACCAGTTGGGATTGTTAGAGATGTTGAAGTCTTGTGTGGGAAAGTTAAATACCCTGCTGATTTTCTTGTTCTTGGTTCCCCACAAGATGATTTTTGCCCCATTATCTTTGGTAGACCCTTCTTGAATACTGTTAATGCTAAGATAGATTGCGAAAAGGACATTGTTACTGTTGGTTTAGGGGATATGTCTCATGACTTTAACTTTGCTAAATTTTGTAGACAACCCCATAATAAAGAATTTTCTAGTAAGGATGAAATTATTGGTCTTGCTTCTATTGCCGTGGATCCTAACGATCCTTTAGAACAATATCTGCTAAACCATTAGTGATATGTATATGAATGAGAGAAGGGAAATAGATGAAATATTCTTTAAACAGGGACCCTTATTGAAACACAACTTGCCTGTTGAAATTCTAGGGGATCCTCCTCCACCCAAGGGTGATCCCGTGTTTGAACTCAAACCATTACCTGATAGTCTTAAGTATGCTTATCTGGATGAAAAGAAGATATATCCTGTTATTATTAGTGCTAACCTTTCAGAGCAGGAAGAAGAGAAATTATTGAAAACTCCGAAGAAGCATCGTGCTGCTATTGGAGATACTCTTGATGATCTTAAGGGCATTAGTCCCACTCTATGCCAACACAAAATAAAATTGGAGAAGGACGCTAAACCGGTTGTTGATTGTCGGTGTACTAAAGTAGGGGTACCTTAGTATCCCGACTTGTGCACGGGCAGTAGCAGCATCCCGCGGTAGGGCTTGCCACGCGCCCGCCAAGGCCCACTCTAGTTCCTTTGGAGCCAGTCAAGAACAAAGTATTCAAGACAAAGAAACAAGGCCCCGGCAAGAGGAGCTTGCCGGGAAGGCCGCTCCAGGCTCAAGACTACCCCCATAGCACAAGACCCTGGCAGGAGGAGCCTGCCAGGAAGGACAAAACATAACGTTTCAAGAGACTTGCCGTGGCGCATCGCGCGCCCCGGCAAGGCCCGGAGAGCGACAGGCTTCCGGGCCCGGCAAGGTAGCGACCGCGGCAAGGCGCTTGCCGCGGCAAGCTTCCACTATGTGCCCGCGCTCCAGCTCATCCGGCCACGCGTCGCCCTGGGGCCCCTCCAGGAGCACGTGGCGGAAGGCTGTGCAACCTGGGGGACACGGTGGCAAGCCACGATGACGAGGCTACCGTCGTGGCGAACAGAGACGCCCGGACGGACGCTTTTTACACTGTTTGGGGCGACGGTGACGGGCATTCAATGCCCTGGTCCCCCACCATCAAGGTTAGGTACAAAACACTGTACATACATTGTTACAGCTACCACCACTTTTATGTTTTTACCCTCAACTACGTTGCCACCTGTCGGTGACCCCTTTGACCTATAAAAGGAGGCCCATGCACAACGTAGAGGGGGTTCCGATCCCAGATCACTCTCACGCTCGGTGTTGCAAGCGGCAAGTACTGTAGATCTTCTCGCTCCCGAGCCAAGAACTCAATAACTAACCAAGGCAGGAGTAGGGTTTTATGCATCCGTGCGGCCCGAACCTGGGTAAATTGCTCGTGTGTGCACCTCGATCCGCTCTTTGTGCTCCCTCCGCTCCCTTGCCGTACCGAAAAGGGGCTCCGGTCCCATAGGTGTTCGTGGGCGATCAGTTTCCCCGACATCTTTGGCACGCCAGGTAGGGGGGTGTCGAGGTTGTAATCTTCAGCAACTTCACCAACTTCGTTAACTTCATTGACATCCACCAAAGAAGAAAGCTTCGGAGGTAGGAGGGCCGTCCGCGTCGATCCCGCCGCCACCAGAACCAACAGTTGGTGGGGTAGACGCTGGCGGAAGGACGGACGCCGGCGAGGACATTCACGGCGCCGCCAAGTCCAAGGAAAAGACGGACGACCGAGCGCACTCCAAGACCTCGGCGTCCGTGCACGCACCGCGCCCCTCTCAGGAGGTGCCGGAACGGCAGTGACATGGTACCCAAGGTACCATACGCTTGCTGGGACAAGGCCAGGTTGGAGGGTCGCGGGACGCTCAAGGCCAACGCGCTGGCACTAGCAAGGCGCGGTCGCCGGGGCGAGAACCTGCTCCTTCTAACGCTGTTAGGAGTCCGAGCATGTCTCGCTCCTCGCACCGCTCGCCACCGCTCCCCTCCACTCCAGCGGAAGCTCTAGCTAGAGCTCAGCTGCTCCTCGACTTCCCTCCAGCGGCAGACAAGGCCGAAGACTGGAGGGCTACCATCCAAAGCCTCATCGCCTTCGCCAACAATGACACGCCGCAGCAGCCGGCGACGTCACGGCCGCGGCAAGTCAGCCAGGCGCGGGCCGATGGAGACAAGACCGCCGGGGGTGCAACTACCATGCACTCCCCGCCGCGGAAGCAAAAATCGCCGACTCACCGGATCAACGTCGACGACGACTCCACGGCGTCGTCGGATCCATGGGCTCGCCGCGATCAGCGCCAAGTCCTGGACGATAGGCGACAAGAAGACGCTCGGACTCGTATCGAGTGTCGAAGAGAAGCGCGACGATAGTTTGACCAGCGCGCTGGGACCGCTGTCGACATGCACGCGCCCGGCGAACCAGGCGACTTGCCGTACGCGGCAGGTTGCCCTGCATTCACCCGTGAGCTGCGACAAGTCCAGTGGCCCAGCATGAAAAACTTCAAGCCCGACGTACCCGAGAAGTACGATGACAAGACCCATCCCTCAGAGTTCCTCAGCATCTACACCATTGCGGTGCAGGCTGCCGGGGGATGAGACGAGAAGATATTAGCAAACTACTTCCCGCTCGTGCTCAAGCCAAACGTCAGATCTTGGCTCATGCACTTGCCGGAGAACTCCATCTCTTCTTGGGCCGACCTGTGCCATCAGTTTGTTGGCGCCTTCACGGGCGGCCACAAGCCCCATGGCCAGGAAAGTGATCTCCACATACTTTCCCAGAAGGAAGGAGAGTCCCTGCGGAAATACATCCAGAGATTCAGCCGCGTCCGGCACAACATCCCGGACGTCCACCCTGCCGCGGTTATTAGCGCTTTCCATCAGAACGTGCGTAACCGCCGGATGAGGGAGGAAATGGCGATGTGCAAGATACGAGACGTCAGTGAGCTTTATGCCCTGGCAGACAAGTGCGCGCGCGCTGAAGAAGGGAGGAGACTCCCCGGAGAGGATGTTGGAGCAAGAGGAATGGACAGTGAGGATGCCGCCCCGGCAAGGAAAAACAGGCGGCGGAACAATAAGAAGAAGAAGAACAAGGAAGTACTGGCCGTAGAGCAGTCCGGCAAGGAGGCAGGCGCCAAGAAAACTCAGGCTGGTGGCTCCGGCAAGGAGGCCGCCACTGTAGCCGCCGCCGACAAGCAGGACGGCTCCGACAAGCAGTACTGCAAGATCCACCGCACCAAGGGCCACGATCTCCAGAACTGCAAAAGGGTCGAGTACCTCGTCGAGCAGTAGAAGGCTGAGTACGAGCGACGCGACAAGGAGAAGGCCCAGGGAGGCGGAGGAGAGTCCGGCAAGAAGCGGCCCTTCAATGGCCGGGGAGGACGCCGCGGCAAGGCAAAGCAGCGGCAAGGAGATAGGCCTCCCCGCGGCCACGACAAGGACGAAGACGAAGACGACGACGAGGACATGGACGACGGAGACAACAGCGAGCAAGAGTTCCAGAAGGCCACAGAAGTTCTGTGCGTTGATGGAGGTGCCTCTCTGCATACTTCCCTACCGCCAACTCAAACAATGGGTGCGAGAAGTTAATGCAGCAGAGCCACGCGTCGAGTCGCGCAAACTCCTGAAGTGGTCCAGCACGCCCATCATCTTCGACATTGAGGATCACCCTGATCGCACAACTGTGGTCGGGTGCTTGCCGATGTTGGTTTCGCCAACCATCCGCAACCTCAAGGTCACCAAGATGCTGGTTGACGGCGGGGCCGGCCTAAACCTGATCTCCTCTGCTGTGGTCCGGAAGCTGCAGATCCCCGACAGCGAGCTCGAGGAAACCGGAACTTTCCAAGGAATTAACCCGGGAAGGAGCAAGCCGAAAGGGAAGATCACACTGCCAGTAACCTTTGGCGGAGAGCTAAACTTCAGGACTGAGAGGATCACCTATGACGTTGCCGATATCCCGTTGCCATACAACGGGATACTTGGCCGTCCTGCGCTCGCCAAGTTCATGGCAGCCTCTCATTATGCCTACAACATGCTCAAGATGCCAGGCCCAATAAGCGTCATCTCTGTCCCCGGCGACAAGAAGGACGCGCTTATCTGCGCCGACAAGATCTACCGGGACGCAGCAGCCGCAACGGATAGCAAAACACTTGCCGCTGAGGCTCCCGGGGGGGAGAACAAGACCAAGTCCGGCAAGAGCTCTGGGGCCCACTCCGGCAAACGCACCTCTTCGGAGTGCTGCGCTGCCATCGAGGACGCACCATCGAGCTCCACCGGCAAGTGCAAGAAGGGAATGGCAGCTCCACCTGCAACTAAGAAGGTGTCCGCCAAGGAGGACGACACTGGTGGTACTTTCACCATCAGTGCCACACTCGATCCTAAATAGGAAAGCGCGCTCGTTGCTTTCCTGCGGGCGAATGTCGACGTGTTTGCATGGCAACCGTCTGACATCCCTGGCGTTCCCAGGAAAGTAATTGAGCACAAGCTTGCCGTTTGTCCTCACGCGCGGCCCGTCAAGCAGAAGGTCAGAAAGCAAGCGGTGGAGCGCCAAGAGTTTATAGCTGAAGAAATCAAGAAGTTGGAAGCGACAGGCCTTGTTAGAGGTGTGCTTCATCCCACGTGGCTGGCCAACCCAGTTGTCGTGCGCAAAGCTAATAGGAAGTGGAGACTTTGTATAGACATCACTGATGTAAACAAAGCTTGTCCCAAAGATCAATTTCCCTTGCCGCGCATTGACCAGATCGTTGACTCCACGGCTGGGTGTGAGTAGCTTTCGTTTCTTGATGCCTACTCCGGATACCACCAGATATTCATGGCTGAAGAGGATGAAGAGAAGACTGGATTCATTACTCCATGTGGCACTTACTGCTTCATACGCATGCCCTTTGGGTTGAAGAATGCGGGTTCAACATTTGCAAGGGTGGTCCACACTGCTTTTGAGCCGCAAATACACAAGAATGTGGAAGCTTACATGGATGATATAGTGGTCAAGAGCAAGGACAAGGATACCCTGATTCAAGACCTAGATGAAACCTTTGCAAATCTGCGCAAGATACAACTCAAGCTTAACCCCGAGAAGTGCGTGTTCGGAGTCCCCTCCGGCAAGCTTCTCGGGTTCTTTGTGTCCCAGAGAGGGATTGAAGCCAATCCCGACAAGATCAAAGCCATCGAGCAGATCGAAGCTCCGAAGCGCGTCAAGGATGTAGGAAGACTTGCCGGCTGTGTGGCTGCTCTCAATAGGTTCATTTCTAAGTCTGCAGAATGCGCCCTGCCGTTTTTCAAAATTTTGAAGAAGGCAGGTCCAATGAAATGGACTCCAGAAGCGGAGGCAGCGCTGCAAGACTTGAAAGGGTACCTATCCTCCACTCCGATACTTGTCGCACCTAGGCCACAGGAGAAGTTGCTGCTGTACTTGGCAGCAACCAATCAAGTGGTTAGTGTTGCGTTGGTAGCGGAAAGGGAGGCAGACGAGGAGCCTACAGCCCCGGCAAGCGCATCCACCGACAAGCAGGGGGCTTCCCCGACAAGCTCTGGCCCCGACAAGGATGAGTCTGCGCAGGTGCAAGGAGAGGTGCGGAAGAAAATGGTGCAGCGCCCGGTTTATTTTGTTAGTTCCCTCTTGCAGGGGGCTAGGTCAAGATACTCTGGAGTGCAGAAGTTGCTTTTCGGCCTCCTCATTGCCTCCAGAAAGATGCGCCACTACTTCCAAGCCCATGAGATAACAGTGGTCACTTGCTTTCCGCTGAAGAGGATATTGCAAAATCCGGAAGCAACGGGCAGGATTGTCGAGTGGGCACTGGAGCTGTCAAGCTTTGGTCTTAAGTTTGAAAGCACTTCAACTATCCAGAGCAGAGCCTTGGCAGAGTTCATAGCAGAATGGACACCAACACCAGACGAAGAGGTTCCAGAGACAAACATCCCCGTCGAAGAAGCGAGCAAAGAATGGGTAATGTACTTCGATGGTGCCTTCTCGCTGCAAGGCGCCGGGGCTGGTGTGCTGCTTGTCGCACCCACCGGAGAGCACCTCAAGTACGTTGTCCAAATGCACTTTCCCAAGGAGCAAGCAACAAACAATACTGCAGAGTATGAGGGTTTGCTTGCCGGCCTCAGAATTGCAGCAGAACTTGGGATTGAGAAACTGATTGTGCGGGGAGATTCGCAGTTGGTTGTCCGTCAAGTGAACAAGAGCTACCAAAGCCCATTGATGGAAGCTTACGTCGACGAGGTGAGAAAGCTTGAAGAACGCTTTGAAGGCATACAAATGGAGCACGTTCCAAGAGCTCAAAATGACGTCGCAGACGGCCTATCAAAGTGTGCTGCACTAAAGCTACCTGTGGAACCAGGGATCTTCGTGCTCAAGCTAACTCAACCATCCGTTACACCATCAGTTGGGCAAAGCAAGAAGAGAAAGTTGGTCTCCGGTGACTATTTGCCGGCGGATCTTCCTGAAGTCGCCGCCAAGGTCCCCAAGATCAATGACCAAGTTACTGAGGAACAGTCTGCTCCTGCGGACCCAAGGGTCCGTACAGTTGAAGCAGGCGTTCCCGGCAAGTCTTGCCCCGGCAAGACTGCCGGGGAGCGTCCAGCTCCGGCCGAGCCTCAGGTTCTTGCCGTAGAAGCTGACGTTCCCGCAGCAGCACTAATGCCTTTAGTCCTCGTTGTTGAGCCTCAGGCTCCAGCATGGGCACAGCAAATTGTCCATTTTCTTCAAACTGGAGAACTTCCCGAAGAGCTAGAAGAGATAGAGAGAATAACCAGGCAGTCAAGTATGTACCAGTTCATCGGCAATGAACTGTACAGAAGAAGACTCAATGGTGTCAGATTGAAGTGCATTTCCCGGGAAGATGGACAGAAGCTGCTGGCAGAGATACATGGAGGTATATGTGGCCACCACATTGGCGCAAGAGCACTTGCCGGCAAGGCGTTCCGGCAAGGTTTCTTTTGGCCAGAAGCCCTCCAAGATGCAACTGCACAAGTAACCAAGTGTGAAGCGTGCCAGTTCCATGCCAAGCAAATACATCAGCCAGCTCAAGCTCTCCAGACGATCCCTTTGTCCTGGCCCTTTTCGGTCTGGGGGCTTGATATCCTCGGCCCCTTTCCCCGTGCACCCGGGGGCTTTGAGTACTTGTACGTCGCCATCGACAAGTTCACAAAGTGGCCGGAAGTGGAACCAGTGAGAAAGGTGACCGCACAGTCAGCAGTCAAGTTCTTCAGGTCAATTGTTTGCCGTTTCGGAATCCCTAACATGATCATCACCGATAACGGCATACAGTTTACAAGTCGCACCTTCATGCAGTACGTCCAAGACCTTGGCGACAAGGTCTGCTTCACTTCTATTGCTCACCCGAGGAGCAATGGTCAAGCGGAGAGGGCAAATGCTGAAGTGCTGCGCGGACTCAAGACAAGAACTTTCGACAGGCTGCACAAGTGCGGAAGAAACTGGATTGAGGAGTTGCCGGCGGCTCTTTGGTCCATCAGGACGACACCAAATCGAGCCACCGGACAGACACCCTTTGCTCTTGTCTATGGAGCAGAGGCAGTTCTCCCCACGGAACTCGTATACGGGTCTCCTTGAGTGCTCGCTTACGATGAGCTCGAGCAAGAACAGCTGCGGCAAGATGATGCACTGCTCCTCGAGGAGAACCGTCTTTAGGCTGCTGTATGAGCTGCTCATTACCAGCAAGCTTTGCGCCGCTACCATAGACGCAAAGTTAGAGCCAGAAGTCTCGAGGAAGGCGACCTTGTCCTTCGGCGCATTCAGTCCGCCAAGAATTCCAACAAGTTGACGCCAAAGTGGGAAGGCCCTTATCGGGTGAGACAAGTCACAAGGCCCGGCGCTGTCCGCCTTGAGACCGAAGAGGGCTTACCGGTGAGCAACTCCTGGAACATTGAGCATCTTCGCAAGTTTCACCCATGAGGCGCGGTTGCCGTGATCCGCTCCGGCAACCACCTTTTGTACAAGTCTTGCCACTGTTGCATGTAAACCTTTGTACAAAGCCGGGCGCAGACCCCGTGCATCAGTAAAGCTTTTGTGCTTCGCATGACTTGTCATTTCATGCCTTTCCATTTTCTTGCATGTGTTATCTGACACTTTGTGCAGCACACACACCCGGTAAGCAATAACAAGCCGCAAGGCTCCATATCTGTGTTTCCTCCCTTTTTCCTTTTTTCTCTCAAGCAGAAGAAGTGTTCCTCGCGCACAAGTTTGCCGGGGGGGGGGGG
>LR738709.1:76786406-76800150 GCA_902687465.1 Secale cereale
GGGGGGGGGGGAAGGAGACAGTGGTATGGACCAAGTGCTGTTCAAGAAAGGAAAGCCTTGCCGGGAAGAAAACAACCCACAAAAGCTAAGTTGGCAAAGTTTGAGCATTCAAATTTTTTAAATTTTAAAAGTTATCTTCCTTGAACGACCACACTTTGTATGGAAAACCTGTGCGCGGAGGAACCTACCCGTGGCTAGCCGCGCCCTTACTTTGTTTCGAGCACGCTCAATGGCTTAAGTGAGCTGCGACACGTGTCGCGCCCTTACTTCGTTTTCGAGTTCGCTCAACAATCTAAGTGTGCTGCGACTAGCTGCGGCAAGGTTTATTGCCGGCAGAGGCATTGCCAGCTGGCTGTTGAAGTTCCGCACTCAGCGCTCGCGGCAAGGGCCCCTTTGCCGGCAAGTTCCCTAAAAGCGAAGGGTAAAAGCATACAAAGAAAAGGAGTCGGACAAAGGAAATAACACTGCATCAACTACCCAAAATAAGGTTATATTACAAGATAACTTGTCGCTGTTTCTAATAAACTACTGTCCATGACTTAATTGGCAGCGACAAAGGAAGCGGAAAGAAAACAGCCTAGTCTACACGATCGCCGTCAACTCTCCTGATCTTGCCCACCTTGGCCACGATGGGGAAGACAAGAGCCTTCAGCGCCTCCTGGTCGGCGTCGGGCGGCAAGGTCCGGAGGACGTTCTCAAGATTGATCCCGGGGTTGCGGTAGATTATCTTCGTCAACACCCTCTCAACAACTCCCGTGCAAAGCCTGCGCGCCTCGTTTTCCAGCTGCGTGGGGATCCTCTCCCGGAGCTGCTCGAGGGTCGGCGCTATCCCCCTGAAGAATAAGCTCAGCTTGGCGCTGTGAGGGAGGTTTGCGTCGGGGGAGTACCCGAGGTGCTCCGTCCCCAGCGCCGCCATCTCCCTGTCGATGTCAGCGGCGGCGGCGACGAGCTCCTTGGTCCACTGCTCCACCGTCTGCCTGAAGTTGTTCTGCGTGAGGGCGGCACTGTCCAACAGCGCCTTCTCAGCCCGGAGATCTTCCTTCAGCTTTGTCTCCCTGTTCCTGGCGCCGTCAAGTGATTCAGTGAGGGTGGACAGCTTCAATTCCATGTCCGCGATGGAATCCTTGGCGATGGTGAGCTCCTGGCCCTTGTCGGAGAGACGGACCTGCAGCTCCGAGTGGCTGTGGGCGTCTTTCTCCCTCTCCAGTGTGAGCGCGGCAACCTTCTCCTCGCTCGTCTTCAAGTTAAGCTCCAACTGTGCCACCCTCGCCTCCAAGTCTCTCTTGGCGGTCTCTGCAGCTGCAGCGGCATCCCTCGCTTCCTGCAGAGCCCCGCAGAGGGAGTGCTTGCGCGCGGTAAGGTCATCCTCATGGCTATCGAGGTCGACCTTCCGCTGCCTCAGCTCACCTTCCCGCCGAGACATGTCTTCGGCGGCGAGCCGTTGCTGCTCCTCTGCTTCGGCTTTTTCGAGGATGAACGCTTGGTGCGCCTCGGCGAGCTCCTCCTGCTCCTCCGCCAAGTTCCGGAGAGCCGCTTGGTTGGCGGCGCGGAGCTCCTCGGCGCGCTTCTCCAGATCGACGCCTGCCTTGGCAGCCAGAGCCTCTCGGGACTCCAGCTTGGCCTGCCTGGCGTGGTACATGGCCAGGAGCTTCCGCAGGAGCTGCTCCTCCTCGGGCTCGCTGCTGCTGCCGGGCGCGTCAACAAACCTCAGCCCGGCGGAGGCCAGGACTTCCCCATCGAAGACCTCTCCCTCCGCGGGCGCCCTCGACGTAGAAGCCCACGGGAGTTAGATGAAGACCCCGTTGGCGGCCTCCAGATAGACGCCCGGCTCGGTCGCGGTAGCAGAAGGGTCGGCGGCCGGCGCAGCGTCCGGCGCTCCTGCGGCCTCAGGGCCACCAGTGCGGTCGCCGGTCCCCTCCTTAGCTGCAGCGTCAGTGGCCGCGGTGGTCTCATCGACGGTGGCCTCCGTCTCCATCGGCTCCGGGGCGGACGAGTCTGAAGACAAGAAAAGAAGAAGAAAGAAAGGAGAATTGTCAAGCAAATATCCAAAAAAGAGAAGTTCAAGAAAAGAAAAGCACAAGGGTTACCTGCGCGAGCCTCTTCTTCGACGGGGTTCCTCGCCGGGGGATCCTCCCTCGGCGGCGTGGTGGTAGCCCCCGCCGGCGGAGGGCCACTGGTGCCTTCCCGTGGCGGGGTGCTCGCCCTTGGCGGAGTACTCGCCCTTGGCGGGGTACTCGCCCTTGGCGGGGTATTCTCCCTCGCCGAGGAGCTCCTCTTTGGCGGGGAGGATGAGACGAGCGGCTCGTCGGGAGCAGTCTCTTGACGCTCCTGAGGCTGCGGCTCTGCTTCTGCACAAACCAGCAAACAAACAAGACATTAGCAAGGATAAGAAGCCCATGCGCGCCCGACAATTGAAGAAGTAAACCGAAGACTTACGCTGGGGGCTGCTCTGCGGAGCAGCAGGCTGGTCCGGCAAGCTTGTCGCTGGCGCATCCCCCGCCGCTGCGACAGGCTCGTCTTCAAGGTCGACCACCGGGATCTTGGCCCTCTTCGGCATCCTCTGGGCCAGGGTCCTGGAAGGAAAACAAAATCAGGATCAAGCAAACAAAGAAGATTCAAGACAAAAACAGTAAATTGAAGAAAACAAGTACTTACTCTTCCTCCTCCTCGTCGGAACTGAGGACGGAGAAGTCAAAGTCCGCCTAGCGCGTCCCGGCGCGAGGAGCTGGAGGAGTAGGCTCCCTCAGGCGCTTGGCGGGCGCTGGAGCGGTGGTCTGAGAAGACCCCGCTCCGGTACTCGCCGAGGCCCGAGGGCAGAAAGAGCGGTGGAGCTCGTGAGGGAAGATCCTCCCCCAGCCGCTGAGGAGGCGCGAGGCACCCCCTTGACGGCCTTGCTCGTCATGGTGGCGCCCGTCGAGCGACGCTGCGGCTGCTGCCCCGCCGGTGGCTTCGCCGTGTCCGCAGCCTTGCGGAGACGCTTCTTCGGTTCAGGCGGAGGACTTGGTGGTGGCGGAGAACTCCCCGAGGATGAAGAGGAGTCGTCGAGGCCCAGAGACCCGCCTGAGTCTTCTGAGGAGTCGCCCGATTCGGCACCTTGCTCGGCGGGTTTGCTCGACTCTGTGCCTTGCCCGGCAGCCTCGCTCGTCTCGGCGGGCTGCCCGACAGGCTTTATCAGCTTGAGGATCTCTTCCTCCTCGGCCCGACTCACCGCGTCCGCTGCGTCCGCCTCATCCAAGGAGTACCCAAACTCATGCGCAGCCTCGGCTGCGGCTGCCTCCTCCATTCTGCTGGCAATATACGCCACGTCCCGGTCGGTGGTGTCGCGGGTGAGACCTTTCTTCTCATCAGGGTTGATCGGCAGCTCCACCAAGTTGTCGAAGAAGGTTTGTGCGGTTTCGTCGGAAGGCGCCAGCCAAGTGGGGTCAACCCCGTGGGAGTCGCACAGCGGCATCGCCGCGCGGATAGCACTAAGTGACGAATTGTTACATAGTGGAACTACCCCCCGCGGCACGGCAAACCACTCCGGGTGTTTGGGGTCATGCTTGAATAGCTCCCGGAGCATCCCCTTGAGCTCCAGGACAGTGAAGTTATAGTTGAGGCCGGGGCGCAGCCTCATACAGTCTGCCGCGTTACCGAAATCCCAAGCAGCCCTCTTCCTCTCCTGCAAGGGGGCGAAGCGGCGGCAAAGGAAATCTGCCCCGACATCGCCTACAGTAAGATTGGCTTGCCGGAGGCGAAGAATCCTAGTGAGAGCTATCTTCAGCTTCTCGTCCTCCGAGGCCAGATCACTCCAATCCTTGCCGCGCACTATTGCAGCTCAGCGCGGGGAAGTAAACTGCTGAGGTCCATCCTCGATGATCCAGCACCAGTCAGCCCTCCACTCCTCCCACTTGCAGCGGAGCTCTCCACTCAAGTATGCCTCTTTCTTATTAAGCCTAAAGATCCAAGAGATCCCGCCGGACAAAGGGGATCCAGACTGTACCCGAGGCGTAAAGAAATGGCGGAAGAGGGCTACATTGGGGGTGACTTCGACAAAGTTTTCGCACAAATGTGCGAAAACGGCCATGGTTAAGATTGCGTTCGGGGTGAAATCCAGAAGGTGGAATCCATACGTGTTCATAACGTCGCAGAAGAACTCGGAGTATGGAGGGCAGAGTCCGCAATGGAAGAACAGGGCAAAGTAAGGATAACCTCCCGGAAACATGTCGCAGGCTTCGGCGGGGAGAACCCTGGTGCGCGGGTGAGCTTTCATCTCCCTCAACCAGAAGAGGTAGAACTTGTCCTTCAGCTCCCTCGCGCCGAGCCTCGGCGGGAAGACCACCATCCTCTTCCGCATTGCTGCAAGCTTCGCCGCCCATTCTGTCTTCGCGGCTTTCGCCTTGTCGCCCTTCAGAGCCATGGCGGGGACGGCAAGGGGGGCCGACGGTGCTGGGAGGTTGACCGCGGCGGAAGAAGGGTGGAGCTTAGCTCTCTTTCGACCTTTCGGGAGGAGGAGAGCGGCGGGGGTTTCTGGAGGTTGAAGACGCAATGAAGCAATGGGGGAAACTGCCCCTGTTTCCTCTGCTTTTAAGGGGGAGAGGGGGACGTTCCGCATTTTCCCATTAAAGAAACAGGCCACGATCTCTCCCACGACGCCGCAATCGACGCGTGCCGTTAGGGAGGGATGCGGCGGATACGGAGAGGGCTGCGGCGCGTCGTGGGCCGCAGGTGCCCGTGCACTGTTTTGGGCCTGGCCCAACATCGTTCGGCACCGTGTGTGGCCCAGGCCCGGGGGCTCCTGCCGGTGTACTAAAGTAGGCTTACCTTAGTATCCCGACTTGTGCACGGACAGTAGCAGCATCCCGTGGCAGGGCTTGCCACGCGCCCGCCAAGGCCCACTCTAGTTCCTTTGGAGCCAGTCAAGAACAAAGTATTCAAGACAAAGAAACAAGGCCCCGGCAAGAGGAGCTTGCCGGGAAGGCCGCTCCAGGCTCAAGACAACCCCCATAGCACAAGACCCTGGCAGGAGTAGCCTGCCAGGAAGGACAAAACATAACGTTTCAAGAGACTTGCCGTGGCGCATCGCGCGCCCCGGCAAGGCCCGGAGAGCGACAAGCTTCCGGGACCGGCAAGGTAGCGACCGTGGCAAGGCGCTTGCCGCGGCAAGCTTCCACTGTGTGCCCGCGCTCCAGCTCATCCGGCCACGCGTCGCCCTGGGGCCCCTCCAGGAGCACGTGGCGGAAGGCTGTGCAGCCTGGGGGACACGGTGGCAAGCCACGATGACGAGGCTACCGTCGTGGCGAATAGAGACGCCCGGACGGACGCTTTTTACACTGTTTGGGGCGACGGTGACGGGCATTCAATGCCCTTGTCCCCCACCATCAGGGTTAGGTACAAAACAATGTACATACACTGTTACAGCTACCACCACTTTTACGTTTTTACCCTCAACTACGTTGCCACCTGTCGGTGACCCCTTTGACCTATAAAAGGAGGCCCATGCACAACATAGAGGGGGTTCCGATCCTAGATCACTCTCACGCTCGGTGTTGCAAGCGGCAAGTACTGTAGATCTTCTCGCTCCCGAGCCAAGAACTCAATAACAAACCAAGGCAAGAGTAGGGTTTTAAGCATCCGTGCGGCCTGAACCTGGGTAAACTGCTCGTGTGTGCACCTCTATCCGCTCTTTGTGCTCCCTCCGCTCCCTTGCCGTACCGAAAAGGGGCTTCGGTCCCATAGGTGTTCGTGGGCGATCAGTTTCCCCGACATTGATCATCAACGACGGTTAAATCCTAAGATGAAAGAAGTGGTAAGGAAAGAAATACTAAAGCTTCTAGAGGCAGGTATAATTTATCCAGTTGCTGATAGTCAGTGGGTAAGTCCTGTCCATTGTGTCCCTAAGAAGGGAGGCACTACTGTTGTTCCTAATGATAAAGATGAATTTATCCCACAAAGAATTATTACAGGTTATAGGATGGTAATTGATTTCTGCAAATTAAATAAATCTACTAAGAAAGACCATTACCCTCTACCTTTTTTTGATCAAATGCTAGAAAGGTTATCCAAACATACTCATTTTTTGCTTTGTAGATGGCTATTCTGGTTCCTCTCAAATAACTGTGTCAAAAGAGGATCAAGAAAAGACTAATTTTACTTGTCCCTTTGGCACCTTTTCTTATAGACGCATGCCTTTCGGTTTATGTAATGCACCTGCTACCTTTCAAATATGCATGATGGCTATATTATCTGATTTCTGTGAAAAGATTGTTGAGGTTTTCATGGATAATTTTTTCTGTTTATGGAGCTTCTTTTGATGATTGCTTGAGCAACCTTGATCGAGTTTTGTAGAGATGTGAAGAAACTAATCTTGTCTTGAATTGGGAAAAGTACCACTTTATGGTTAATGAAGGTATTGTCTTGGGGCATAAAATTTCTGAAAGAGGTATTGAAGTTGATAAAGCTTAAGTCGATGCTATTGAGAAGATGCCGTGTCCCAAGGACATCAAAGGCATAAGAAGTTTCCTTGGTCATGCTGGTTTTTATAGGAGGTTCATTTAAGGATTTATCGAAAATCTCTAGGCCTCTGACTAATCTCTTACAAAAAGATGTTCCTTTTGTCTTTGATGATGATTGTGTAGAAGCATTTGAAATACTTAATAAAGCATTGATCTCTGCACCTATTGCCCAGCTTCCTGGCTGTTATTTACCTTTTGAAATTATGTGCGATGCTAGTGATTATGTTGTAGGTGCTGTTCTAGGGCAAAGAGTTGATAAGAAATTGAATGTTATCCAATATGCTAGTAAAACTCTAGACAGTGCCCAGAGAAATTATGCTACTACTAAAAAAGAATTTTTAGCAGTTGTATTTGCTTGTGATAAGTTTAGACCTTATATTGTTGATTCTAAAGTAACTTTTCATGCTGATCATGCTGCTATTAAATATCTTATGGAAAAGAAAGATGCTAAACCTAGACTTATTAGAAGGGTTCTCTTGCTACAAGAATTTGATTTGCATATCACTGATAGAAAGGGAGTTGAGAACCCCATTGCAGACAACTTGTCTAGGTTAGAGAATATTCTTGATGACCCACTACCTATTGATGATAGCTTCCCTGACGAACAATTAGCTGTCATAAATGCTTGTCGTACTGCTCCATGGTATGATGATTATGCTAATTACATTGTTGCTAAATTTATACCACCTAGTTTCACATACCAGCAAAAGAAAAAGTTCTTCTATGATTTAAGACATTACTTCTGGGATAACCCACACCTTTATAAAGAAGGAGCAGATGGTATTATTAGACATTGTGTACCTGAGCATGAACAGGAACAGATCCTACGCAAGTGTCTCTCCGAGGTTTATGGAGGACACCTTGCTGGAGATAGGACTGCACATAAGGTACTGCAATCTGGTTTTTATTGTCCTACTCTCTTCAAGGATGCCCGTAAGTTTGTCTTGTCTTGTGATGAATGTCAAAGGATTGATAATATTAGTAGACGTCAAGAAATGCCTATGAATTATTCACTTGTTATTGAACCATTTGAAGTCTTGGGCTTTGATTATACGGGACCGTTTCCTTCCTCTAATGGGTATACACATATTTTAGTTGCTGTTGATTACGTTACTAAGTGGGTAGAAGCTATTCCAACTAGTAGTGCTGATCACAACCCTTCCATTAATATGCTTAAAGAAGTTATTTTCCCGAGGTTTGGAGTCCCTAGATACTTAATGACTGATGGTGGTTCACATTTTATTCATGGTGCTTTCCGTAAAATGCTTCTTAAGTATGATGTTAATCATAGAATTGCATCCCCATACCACCCATAGTTTAGTGGTCAAGTAGAACTAAGTAACAGAGAGCTGAAATTAATTTTGCAAAAGACTGCTAATAGATCTAGAACGAATTGGTCCAAGAAACTTGATGATGCATTATGCGCCTATAGAACTGCATATAAAAATCCTATGGGTATGCCTCCGTATAAAATGGTTAATGGAAAAGCGCGTCACTTACCTCTCGAACTAGAAGATAAGGCATATTGGGCTATTAAATAGCTCAATTATGATTTCAAACTTGCCGGTGAGAAGAGGTTATTTGACATTAGCTCGCTTGATGAATGGAGAACCCAGGCCTACCAAAATGCCAAACTGTTTGAAGAAAAAGTTAAAAGATGGCATGACAAAAGGATACAAAAGCGTGAGTTTAACGTAGGTGATTATGTCTTGCTATACAACTCTCGTTTAAGATTTTTAGCAGGAAAACTTCTCTCTAAATGGGAAGGTCCTTACGTTATCGAGGATGTCAATCGTTCCGGTGCCATAAAAATCAACAACTTCGAAGGCACAAATCCGAAGGTGGTGAACGGTCAAAGAATCAAACATTATATCTCAAGTAATCCTATAAATGTTGAAACCAATGTTATTGAAACTGTAACCCCGGAGGAGTACATAAGGAACACTTTCCATAACGATTCACACTCCGAAAAGGAAGATGTATGTGATACGGTAAGTAAACCGACTCCAAAACAGTTCTAATGTCAATTTTCTCCGTTTTGGAATATTTTAAAAAATAGAAAATTAAGAAGCAGTCCGGAAAGGACACGAGGCGTCCACGAGGGTGGAGGGTGCTGATACGTCCAAAACGTGTCTATAATTTCTGCTTGCTCCAAGCCTCTTTTGTGTGATATTGCTATGATATTTATACACTTCCATACACTTTTGATCATATTTGGACTAACCTATTAACTCAGTGCACCCCAGTGCCAGTTTCTGTTTTCTGCTGTTTTTGTATTTCAGGTTTTCCCACTACGTAAACTGCCAGAAAAATCCCGGAAAAATTATATAAAAAATCAGCATTCCGGAAGCTTCCATGTGGCCAAAGTAGGGCCAGAGGGGGACCAGAGGGTCTCCAGGCGGCCTGCCCAGGCGGCCCCCCTTGGCCGCGCCGCGGGGGGGGGGGGGGGGGGGCGCCTGGGCCCCCCAGACCTCCGCTGATGCCCCCCTTTGGCATATATTTAACACCCATCGAGGAAACCCTGATTCCGGACCCCTTTTCTCCAGACGCAATTCCGATCTCCGCCGCCATCGCCATCAAGCTTCGGGGGACCAGAATGCCTGTGCCAGCACCCTGCCGGGATGGGGAAGTGCCCCCGGATTCATCTCCATCGACGTTGCTTCCTCCCTCCATGATGCGGGAGTAGTTCCTCCTCGGGGCTGAGGTTTCTACCAGTAGCTATATGGTAAATTCTCTTTCCCATGATGTGATCTTCATTGTGATCATAGGCTATGTTAATCTAGGGTGATCCCATGATATTTCCCCTTCCTCTATGTATTGGATTGATGTACTCACTTGTCTTTATCTAGTATAATCCCCGAGACCAAGGTGACAGCGGTCTATTGGACATGGATTAGAAAAGTATTTTCATGAGTGATTTCCTCTCTTGTGTGTTGATTGAAGATTGAGAGTCTCTTGGTGCTTGTCTTTGACTATCCTTTAGATATGTTATGGTGATTGTGGGACTCTCTTTAGATGGCCGCGGTGACATTGGGAAATTCTTAGATTGAGAACTACGAACTTTGAGGTGTGCATTTGTAGCCCTACATAATTCTCGTCCTCTCTTGACCACGAAGGAATGACCTCCGAGTGTGTCCCCTTTGCATGTTTTATGGGAAATATCATGTGATTCGATTATGTTAATGTTGTTGGGAGTTGCCACTAGTGAAAGTATGAACCCTGGGCCTTGTTTCCACCATTGCAATACCATTTGTGCTCACGTTTACCACTTGTTTGCTTGCTGCACTTTTTATTACAAATTTATATTACTTTGTTTTGCCATCCATATCACTTGCCATTTAACATCTCTTCGCCGAACTAGTGCACCTATACATCTGACAAGTGTATTAGGTGTGTTGGGGACAGAAGAGACTTCTTGTATCTTAGTTGCAGGGCTGCTTGAGAGAAACCATCTTCAACCTCTACTTCCCTGAGTTTGATAAACCTTAGGTCATCCACTTGAGGGAAATTGCTGTTGTCCTACAAACCTCTACGCTTGGAGGCCCAACATAGTCTACAAGAGTAGAAGCGTGTGTAGACATCAAGCTATTCCTGGCGCCGTTGCCGCGGAGGTGAGCGCTTGAAGGTATATCTTTAGATCTTGCAATTAAATCTTGTTGTTTCTTGTTTTTATTTCACTAGTTATGCTTATGGACAACCTTGCTACTGGATCGTTGCTTACGGGAAGACGCCCCACACCTATGGTGGGTGCTCCTCCCCCTACTGAAATTGTGCCCTATAAAATACCAGCTGGTATTATCGATCATGTTTTGGCTAATCGTTATGCAGGAGACAAACATCCCGGTGAACACTTGCTATATCTGTCACAACTATGTTCATTATTTAAGTTTGCAGGTGTATCAAGGGAGTTTGTCATGAGGAAATTATTTGCCTTGTCACTGAAAGGAAAAGCATTGGAATGGTATAGGCTACTAGATGACTCTCACCTGATGGATTGGGAAGAGATCCAGTCTCTCTTTTACTCCAAGTTTTATCCTCTTCATGACGGAGAGAGCATAGCTCAAGCTTGGGGGAGACTAAAAACGTTAATGCTAAAAGGTCCTAACCATGGGCTCCCCAAAGATATAATTATTACTAATTTCTATGCGAGGCTTTCTCGATGGGATAAAGATTTGCTCGACGCTTCCTCTATGGGTTCTTTCACAAACAAAAAGATTGATGCTAAATGGGAACTCCTTGAAAGAATTGAACGCAACACTGAAGATTGGGAGATCGACAAAGTTAAAGAGTCAGGTATAATTTATGAGTATGATTGCATTAAGTCCTTTGTTGAAACTACAAGTTTTAATAAGTTTAGTGCTAAGTTTGGTCTTGATTCTCAACTCCTTGTTGATTTCCTCAAATCTTTTGCTTCACATCTTAATATGCCTAAGGAGGATTGGATCAAGTATCATAAACCTTTTAAAGAGACTTGCAAAGAAAATGAAATTGTTCATGATGATTGCAACATGCATGCTCCAATTCCTAAAAATGAAGTTTTATATAAGCATGTTAATTTTTGTGGAGTGGATAGACCTTGTGAAAGGCCTATGATTGAAGAAGAGAAGTATTGTAAGCAACATAAGCATGAAAGAACAATCACTTGGGTCAGAGATTTAAATGAAATTGCTAGAGAATTGTGTGACCTTTATCCTTTTACTTGTGAACTTTGCCGTATAGAGGGTCACTTTAATTTTCAATGCATGAACTTTCAAAACATAACTGTTAACCGGTTGTGTGATAACATGATCACCTCTGATCTTTATGATGAGCTTATGTTATTTTTGATGTGTGAAGAGTTATCAGAAAAGACTTCTTGGCTGGATGATAATGCCATAGGAATAAAAAACACTTTGCAAAATTGCCATCTCTATTGTGTTGTTAATTGCCATGAAAATGATTACATAAGTAAGATTATAAAGGAGGGAACTTTACCAAAGTATAAAAATGTCTCTTATATTTCTTCTAATAAAAAGGAGAGTTTCTCCCAAGTTTCCCCTATTGTTTCTAATGATAAACCAGGATATGTGGAGAAGCTTCATCTCCAACCACTCCCTCCTAAGGTGAAGAAGAAGAAAAAGAAGAGGAGGAGGAAGAGGAGCAAGAAGGAAGAAGAATGGGTATCAACCTGGCCTGAGCATATTCCTCCCATCAACTTTTATCCTAACGGATGTAAGTTTAAAGAAGAAGGTGAAGTTTATTGCCTTAATTATCATCTTGATGATACGTCCGTAGGTACTATTGAAGATGATTTTGATTATGACATGCATGTTACTTATTGTGATTGGGAAAATGATGATAATGCTACTTATGATCTTGAAAATCTTTTTGGTACCAACTCTGAAAGTGAAGATATGGGAAGCTCTAAGCTTGGGGATGATAGGATTGCAAATCCTTTACCCACTAGTGATGTGATAATTGATAATTCTCTTGCTAGTAAGAATAAAGACAACATGTTTACAAATATAGTTGCTAGCAATGATAATGCTCTTCTCTACCATGATGATGTTATAACTCCAATCTATAGTGATTATGAAGGTACCTATGACATAAGGAGATATTATCCTTATGAAACTTGTCATAATCATGGAGGGAATTACTCCCTTGTTGAACACCACCCTCCTAATATACAATTAATCTATAGTGTTCAAGTTGTTTATGATAGTCCTACTCCCACTATTACCAATGAGAAAGATTATGCTTATGTGGAGAGTGAGAGTACCTTTTTGCATGTGGATCATGGTAACAATGCTTTATGTGATGCTTATATTGTTGAGTTCATCCATGATGCCACTGAAATTTATAATGAGAGAGGGAGACTTGGTTCTAAATATCTTAATAATAAGAAGTTTCCTCTCTTTATGTTGAATATTTTGAAGTTATGCTTGTTTTGCCTTCCTATGCTAGTTGCTTTGTGCTTCAATGAATTATTATATTGCAATATTCCTATGCATAGGAAGCATGTTAGGCTTAAATGTGTTTGGTATTTGCTTCTTGATGCTCTCTTTTGTTCTTCAACTCTTATTCCTACGAGAGCATCATTAAAGTCTTATGCCTAGCTTAAAGGCATAAAAGAAAGCGCTTTTGGGAGGCAGCCCACAATGAATAAAATTTTATTTTGCTTTTGTTGTGTCTTGATGTTGTTACTACAGTAGCACCATCATTGTATCTTTACTTTTCAACTTTGTGCCAAGTGTAGCCTCTGATTGCAAGAAAGTTCAAAAGTTGTGACGTGCTGTCCAGGAAACAGATTCTGTCCTTGGATAGAAAAATTCGTATAAAATCAACAGATCATCATTTTGGTCTGAATTTTTTCGACAGCGTGCCCTATACAATTGTATTTCGTGCGTCTGTTCTGAGTTTTTTGATTAGAGTTGCAGAAGTGCCCCGAAAAAATCATTTACTACCTGCTCTTCTGTTTTTCACAGATTCTGTCCTGTTTTGCCTTTCCTTCATTTTGCAAACCTTGAGCTTGCTTTTTCTTTGCAAAAACCTTTTGGCAATCTTGAGAAACAGTAGACCTTCAAGAATATCATTATTTCCAGCAAGGAACAATTATTTTATTAAGGGTACTAACCTCGCAAACCAGATTATGATGAGTTATGTATGAAGGGAGTTTTCAAGTGTGCGAGGGAAGATGATAAAAAGATTCAGGAGTATCAAACGCTCAAGCTTGGGGATGCCCCCATGCACCCCCAAGAAATATTCAAGAATACTCAAGCGTCTAAGCTTGGGGATGCCCCCGTGCATCTCCTTCTCCATCAACATTATCAGTTCGTCCTTCGTTCCACTATATTTTTATCACTTCATGTGTTATGTGCTATGCTTGGAGCGTCTTGCTTTTAGTTTCCCTTTTTAGTTTTCTTTAACTTTTCATAACCAGTCAGAACTCAGCTTTCTTTGTGTGGGAGAGAAACACGCTCCACTTCTACCTAGAACATAACATAGAATTTTCATGTCTATCTTTGCTGTGTGTGTTCTTTGTCTTTCAATAGCTACTATCATGCTTAGCTCTTAGTTTTCATGCTTATCTTTTTAAAGAGCTTTTGTTTAGTTGGTTGCATGAACTCTCCTTAGTTATCATGCTTATCTTATTAAGAGAGTTTGCTTATGTTGCATTGGTTGATATGTCTATGATAAAAATGCTACGTGCATAATGGTGCTTAGTATTTCCTGTTTTCTTATGGTTAGTCTCAAATAGCTGGGGGGGG
>LR738709.1:76800220-76829302 GCA_902687465.1 Secale cereale
GGGGGGGGGTTCCCAATGTGTTATTGGAGTACCAACATGATTTGTTTGCCTATGATGTGGTATGGTTTAGTAATATATTCCTTCAAGAATTTATTTTGATTGACTTGGCGTATGCTCACGCATATTTAAGACTGTAAAGAAAGTTTGTCAAGCCTTGATGATCTTTTATTTCTAAGTAGTGATATAACTTCCATGCCTGATTCAATGTTGCTTTGTCGCTCTGCATGATTATGACCATCATTGCTCTTTTAGTTGGTCGCTCCCAGTCTTTTGCTAACCTCCACCTGTACTAAGCGGACTGACTGCTTGTGCATCCAAAATCCTTTAAACCAGTTATGCCATATGAGTCCACCATACCTTCCTATACATGGTATTTACCTGCCATTCCTAACGAAGACTTTCATGTACCATCTCGAAATTATTCAAAAAAGCATTTCTATTTTGTGCCTCTGTTTTAGCTCATGAGGAAGTAGTAGTTAATTCATGATCTTTTTAAGTTGGACAAGCTTCACCCCGGGATTGCATGTCTAATGTGCAAACCCATAATACGAGAAGGAACTGGCAAAGAGTGCGCCCGGCTAAAAAATAATATAACAAACAAACCCTCCTTCACGCTTTGTTCATGAGAAATCATAAAACTTTGGCAGTGATAAACAAAGGAGATTAAGAGGATGTGATCGTCCTCATTCGGGAGCCGTTCCTCGAAACTTGTCCATCTCAAGAAGTAATTGAGTTGTCTGCTAGCATTCGTTGACGAAACATGCATATCCAAAAAAATAATTATTACCTCTGTTTTTAAACCAAGAGCTCTGGTACATGTTTAGTTTTTGTTTCCGACTACGGGTTTTCAACTTTGCCAACAAAAACCACGGTTCGAGAGTCTCCACCTTCTTTTAAAGAACCAACTACTAAGAGCATGATTGTCATTCTGAGTGTAATGTGCACTGTCCCAAAGTAGCATTGTCTTTTGCATGATTGTGATATCGTTTATTCTGAAATCATTGTATCTAGTCATCACTTAAACCTTGGAGGTGCCCCTGCATTTATGTTTTGCTTCACTAAAGGGGGCAAGCGAGATATCACTTTATCATATTTGCACACCATGCTCATTACAAATCTATTTGATGTTTCAGTATCATATTGTAAAACTTTCAGTTCTTTGTGATTTTCTCATGAGGCAACTTAATTACTACAGATTCATTGTCTCAGTAAGCACTTGTCATGTAACTATAAAAAGTCCTTATATGGTTAATAGCATGTCACCACAGAAATTATGCTTGTTATCATTTACCTACTCGAGGACGAGCAGGAATTAAGCTTGGGGATGTTGATACGTCCAAAACGTATCTTTAATTTCTACTTGCTCCATGCCTCTTTTGTGTGATATTGCTATGATATTTATACACTTCCATACACTTTTGATCATATTTGGACTAACCTATTAACTCAGTGCACCCCAGTGCCAGTTTCTGTTTTCTGCTGTTTTTGTATTTCAGGTTTTCCCACTATGTAAACTGCCAGAAAAATCCCGGAAAAATTATATAAAAAATCAGCGTTCCGGAAGCTTCCATGCGGCCATAGTAGGGCCAGAGGGGGACCAGAGGGGCTCCAGGCGGCCTGCCCAGGCGCCCCCCCTGGCCGCACCGGGGGGGCGCCTGGGCCCCCCAGACCTCCGCTGATGCCCCCTTTGGCATATATTTAACACCCGTCGAGGAAACCCTGATTCCGGACCCCTTTTCTCCAGACGCAATTCCGATCTCCGCCGCCATCGCCATCAAGATTCGGGGGACCAGAATTCCTGTGCCGGCACCCTGCCGGGACGGGGAAGTGCCCTCGGATTCATCTCCATCTACGTTGCTTCCTCCCTCCATGATGCGGGAGTAGTTCCTCCTCGGGGCTGAGGTTTCTGCCAGTAGCTATGTGGTCAATTCTCTCTCCCATGATGTGATCTTCGTTGTGATCATAAGCTATGTTAATCTAGGGTGATCCCATGATATTTCCCCTTCCTCTATGTATTGGATTGATGTACTCACTTGTCTTTATCTAGTATAATCCCCGAGACCAAGGTTACAGCGGTCTATTGGACATGGATTAGAAAAGTATTTTCATGAGTGATTTCCTCTCTTGTGTGTTGAGTGAAGATTGAGAGTCTCTTGGTGCTTGTCTTTGACTATCCTTTAGATATGTTGTGGTGATTGTGGGACTCTCTTTGGATGGCCACGATGACATTGGGAAATCCTTAGATTGAGAACTACGAACTTTGAGGTGTGCTTTTGTAGCCCTACATAATTCTCGTCCTCTCTTGACCACGAAGGAATGACCTCCGAGTGTGTCCCCTTTGCATGTTTTATGGGAAATATCATGTGATTCGATTATGTTAATGTTGTTGGGAGTTGCCACTAGTGAAAGTATGAACCCTGGGCCTTGTTTCCACCATTGCAATACCATTTGTGCTCACGTTTACCACTTGTTTGCTTGCTGCACTTTTTATTACAGATTTATATTACTTTGTTTTGCCATCCATATCACTTGCCATTTAACATCTCTTCGCCGAACTAGTGCACCTATACATCTGACAAGTGTATTAGGTGTGTTGGGGACACAAGAGACTTCTTGTATCTTAGTTGCAGGGTTGCTTGAGAGAGACCATCTTCAACCTCTACTTCCGTGAGTTCGATAAACATTAGGTCATCCACTTGAGGGAAATTGCTGTTGTCCTACAAACCTCTGCGCTTGGAGGCCCAACATAGTCTACAAGAGTAGAAGCGTGTGTAGACATCAGGTGCGCCCTACCCCCCTGGGCGCGCCCCCGACCTCGTGAGCACCTCGTGTGCCTCCCGGACTCCGTTTTCTTGCACGATACTCCTTTTGGTCAGTAAAAAATCATTATATAATCTCCCGAAGGTTTTGACTACCGCACCACACGAAAATCTTCTGTTTTTGTTTTGAGCTATTTTCTGCCAGAGTTGACAAGGCCAGGCATCATGTCGTCGTCCTCCTCCAACAACGAGGGCAACGATGCTTGACTAATGAAGATAGAGCTGGAGAGAGAAGAACCTGGGAAGATCAACAAAGAGAATAAGATCAAGAAGGCTTTGGAGGATCAGGCTCCGGCAGCAGAAGAAGAAGACATCCTTCAACCCCTTCCAAATCTTTTTACCCCAACTGAGATTGAAGCTTCCAAGATGATTGAATTAGCTCAAATACAAAACAAGTATCGCACAAGTGAAAATATTTCCTAAAGGAGCATATTGCCGCACTCAAGGGTATTATCCGCAAGTTGGAGGATCTTCTACGCTCGATGTACGGTTATCCATCATCACTGCTACCAACTCCATCATCCCCACCTCCGAAGGAGACATGATTACATGGGTATGGGCACTCCCCTTGTCAACTGCCAAGATTGGGGGAGGTGCCTCGGTATCGTATCACCATCACACTCCTATCTTTACCGTTTTCTTAGTTCGATACTTTTGGTAATATCTTGATCTAGAAGAATAAAGTTTTGTATGATCTAGTTGTGAGCTTTGCTTTATGATCCTTATCTATGTATTCAAGTCCATGAGCTATATATAATAAAGATTAGCTTTAAGTCAAGGGCTTGATTATCTCACTATGATCATGAGAGTATAGAAGAAAATATAAAAAGTATCAAAGAGATCATATTGATCTTATGGGAAGTAATGACTTCACATATAAAAAGTATGATGAATAAAAGTTGTTGGGAGTTGACAAACATAGTTTTGGTCGTCATTGCAATTAATAGGAAGTAATAAGGAAAGAGAGGTTTTCACATACAAATATACCATCTTGGACATCTTTTATGATTGTTAGCACTCATTAAAATATGACATGCTAAAGAGTTGATGTTGGACAAGGAAGACAACGTAATGGGTTATGTCTTCTTCTATTAGAAATAAAGTATATTGCCATGGATCATCCAACATGTTGAGCTTGCCTTTCCCCCTCATGCTAGCCAAAACTCCTTGCACCAAGTAGAGATACTACTTGTGCTTCCATACATCCTTAAACCCAGTTTTGCCATGAGAGTCCACCATAGCTACCTATGGATTGAGTAAGATCCTTCAAGTAAGTTGTCATTGTTGCAACTCTCTAAAACATGTATGATCTATTAGTGTGGAGAAAATAAAATTTATACGATCTTGTGATATGGAAGCAATAAAAGCGACGGACTACATAATAAAGGTCCATATCACAAGTGGCAATATAAAGTGACGTTCTTTTGCACTAAGATTTTGTACATCCAACCATAAAAGCACATGAAAACCTCTGCTTCCCTCTGCAAAGGGCCTATCTATTGTTCTTACCTTTTACGAGTCATGGTGATCTTCATCTTTCCTTTTTACATTTTATCCTTTGGCAAGCACATTGTGTTGGAAAGATCCTGACATATATACCCACTTGGATGTAAGCTATCATGATCTATTACTGTTGACATTACCCTTGAGGTAAAAGGTTGTGAGGCAATACTATAAGCCCCTATGTTTCTCTGTGTCTGATTAAAACTCCATACCCATTAGTATTGCGTGAAGTTGAGCAATTGTGAAAGACTAAATGATAGTTGAATATGTGGACTTGCTGGAAAGCTCTTATATTGGCTCTTTCCGATATTATGATAAATTGCAATTGCTTCAATTACCGAGAACATAGTTTGTTGGTTTTCAATGAAGTTTCTGAATCATACTTGACATTGTGAATATATTGTTACTTTAGCATAAGAATCATATGAAAAAAATATGTTGTTGTTATAAGAATGATCATGATGCCCTCATGTCTGTATTTTATTTTATCGACACCTCTATCTCTAAACATGTGGAAATATTTTTCGATATCGGCTTCCGCTTGAGGACAAGCGAGGTCTAAGCTTGGGGGAGTTGATACGTCCATTTTGCATCATGCTGTTATATTGATATTTATTGCATTATGGCTGTTATTGCACATTATGTCACAATACTTATGCCTTTTCTCTCTTATTTTACAAGGTTTACAGGAAGATGGAGAATGCCAGTAGCTGGAATTCTGGGCGGGAAAAGGAGCAAACATTAGAGACCTATTCTGCACAACTCAAAGAGCCCTGAAACTCCACAAAAGTCGGTTTTGGAAAATATAAAAAATATCTGGCAAAAGAAGTACAGGAGGGGGGCCACCTACCATTCACGAGGGTGGGGGCGCGCCCTACCCCCTGGGCGCACCCTCCTGCCTCGTGGGCTAGCTGGCAGCCCCCCGATGCCCATCTTCTTCTATATGAGGTGTTTTGACCTGAAAAAAATCATAAGGAGTCTTTTGGGATGAAGCGCTGCCGTCTCGAGGCGGAACCTTGGTGGAACCAATCTAGGGCTCCGGCAGAGCTGTTCTGCCGGGAATCTTCCCTCCGGGAGGGGGAAATCATCACCACCGTCATCACCAACAACTCTCCCATGTTGGGGAGGGTTATCTTCATCAACATCTTCACCAGCACCACCTCCTCTCAAACCCTAGCTCATCTCTTGTATCCAATCTTTGTATCAAAACCTCATATTGGTACCTGTGGGTTGCTAGTAGTGTTGATTACTCCTTGTAGTTGATGCTAGTTGGTTTATCCGGTGGAAGATCATATGTTCAGATCCATTATGCATATTAATACCCCTCTGATTATGAACATGAATATGCTTTGTGAGTAGTTACGTTTGTTCCTAAGGACATGGGAGAAGTCTTGCTATAAGTAGTCATGTGAATTAGGTATTCATTTGATATTTTGATGAGATGTATGTTGTCTTTCCTCTAGTGGTGTCATGTGAACGTCGACTACATGACACTTCACCATTGTTTGGTCCTAGAGGAAGGCATTGGGAAGTAGTAATAAGTAGATGATGGGTTGCTAGAGTGACAGAAGCTTAAACCCTAGTTTATGCGTTGCTTCGTAAGGGGCTGATTTGGATCCACATGTTTCATGCTATGGGTAGGTTTACCTTAATACTTCTTTTGTAGTTGTGAATGCTTGCAATAGAGGTTATTCATAAGTGGGATGCTTGTCCAAGTAAGGGCAGTACCCAAGCGCCGGTCCACCCACATACCATATTATCAAAGTAATGAACGCGAATCCTATGAGCGTGATGAAAACTAGCTTGACGATAATTCCCATGTGTCCTCGGGAGTGCTTTCCTTTATATAAGAGTTTGTCCAGGCTTGTACTTTGCTACAAAAAGGATTGGGCCATCTTGCTGCACCTTATTTACTTTTACCTTTTGTTACTTGTTACCAATTACCTTATCACAAAACTATCCATTACTGATAATTTCAGTGCTTGTAGAGAATATCTTACTGAAAACTGCCTATTATTTCCTTTTGCTCCTCGTTGGCTTCGACACTCTTACTTATCGAAAGGACTATGATAGATCCCCTACACTTGTGGGTCATCAATCGCTCTTTTTGGTGAGACCGAAATGTTATGAAAGGAAATACAGAGTTTGCAAAGCCATCTTAGTGAGACCGAGATCCGTATCGGTGTGACCAAATTGTCTAGGGTTTCTGGCAGTGGCTATGTCAAATGAAATCGGTGGCGTTGAATAGATCAAATCAGTGGGGCCGATTTTGACTTAGTTATTTGGACATATGTGGAATTTGAGAAAGTGGGTGAGGGTTTAGTAGCAATATCACTAAGCACTTGAGCAAGTCGACCATTAAGCAACACCTCATCCCCTTTTAATAGTATTGGCTTTCCTATGGACTCAATGTGATCTTGTATCACTAAAATGAAAATGAAGAGTCTTGAGCCTTTGCCAATCTTTGTCCATAGCATTTTGAGGGGTCCACATCTCTAGGCCGTGCCATACCAATCATTGAACTTCCTGAGATATTTAATTTGAATGGATATTAGTTCAATGAGCTATATGTTGTTATGAATTACCAAAACCATGTGGGGATTACTTGCACTTTCAGCACTACCTTCTTTCCCTACCTTTTATTTTCTATTTTTCTTAGTTTAATAAAAATAAAATGTCATGCTTTGTCTGTTTACTAATTTTTTCGTGCAATAAAAAATGACCCATAAATAAAAGTGCTCGTAATGCCCTGAAGATTTAACACAATTTTTTCTAAATATTTCTGAATTTCTAGTGCAAATACCATGAGAGGGGGGGGGGGTGCACTAGGTGGGCACAACACACCTGGGCACGCTAGCAGCCCTAGGCGCGCCCTTGTGGGTTGTGGTCCCCACGTGGGGCCCCTCAGTTATCTCTTTAGCCCATGTCATCTCCTACCTCTAGAAAAAATCACCATTGTTATCTCTCTCTCGTGTTCTTGCTCCCAAACCCACATATTTCGATCTCTTTGGTCGAAGATCCGTTTCCAGAATTGTTTTGGGGAGTTTCTACTTGGTATGTGACTCCTCCATTGCTCCAATTAGTTTTTTCTTTAGTGGTTTGTATTTTGAATATTTAGCTACTCTTGGTGATGCTATAGATGAGCTTGCATATTGAATTCTTAGAGTTCTAACTAGTTTGAATGCTCAATATGGCCTCTATGCATGCTTATGAGTAGTTGCTATCGTTCTTGTGAAGTTTGGTTGACAAAATTTTGTGGACCAAAAATTTCAGAAATTGTATGCAACTAAATGTACCTATTTGGAAGGAGTTCTTCGAGGAGGACGTCCTCGGAAGCATCATCCAGTAGTGGCTCGGTACGCCGGTCTTATGTTGAACCAAGCGTAAGCTCAATACAAGAGGTCGCTATCAAATCCTGCTTATGGCCGTGCAATGAGTTCATGGTGAGTGCATGTATTAATGAAGAATTTGAGCAATATATTCACAACGCCCAGCTCGGTCCCTACATGCAAGATAATTGCAACCAGCATCTCAGCCTCACAGAAACATTTACTAAAGAATTTAATATTCATCCTTGTGAGCCTAGAGTTTCGTTTAAACTGTATGATAGTCCATTTACCCTGCCTCTAGAGACATTTTCTAATATCTGAAAAATTCCATTTTGGGGTTCGCTAGATGAACCACCACGATTTGAGTATGAGATATTCCTGACTAGTCTTTGTTATGGAGAGGATAGAGGAGTGACACAAGGTAGAATAAAAAGCATTCACTTTCCATCAATTCAATACTTTGCACTGTTTAATGGCAAATGTATCATAGGAAAACAGGACTGTAGTACATTGTGTGCTCATGACTTGAGCCTCATACACACTGCCCTCACCGGTATCCAATGTTATAACCTTGGAGCGATTGTTGCACGCAGATTGCAACACAAAGCTGGCAGTAGTTATTTTTATGGTGGGATTTATACCTCACGTTTAGCAAGGGAGCCGCGTGTTTCACTTTGGCCTAATGACCATATTTTACCTACTCAGTACTCAGACTTTGAGGCCATGAAACGCCATAAGTTCCTTAAAGGCAAAATCGATAATTACACTCATAACTTGAGGTTCAATAAAGATTCCATTGTGCATAACTTTTTGCCTGCACCTGCTTTCTTTGATTTTCACAACAAAAGAATATATTACGTTTCTAAGAGTGAGGCTCATGCACACAACGTGGAGGTCGCGGCTACTCCGCAGGCTGAGGTGGTTGCGCCAAGAGCCTCTTTGAGCTACCACTCTGACTACTATGCAGGCCGCAGATGATGATTGCCAAGCTAGGCCAAAAGCCTAATCTTGGGGGAGTACGTGTTTCCACCGAAATTATATTCATTTTCACACATTTCATTCCAGTTGTCGTTGTTCCCACTTTTTCATTGTATTATCCATGTTAGATTTATTTCTCTCGCTTTCTTTTTGCGTGTTTGGAAAACTTTGAGAAAACCCAAAACTATTTCATGTTTCTTTTCAATTTTTCTTTCTAGTTTAATTAGCTGTAGTACTAAAAGAAAACCCAAAAAGATTTCTTGTTTCTTCTCTTTCTTTATTGGGAGCTCTCCCGGGTAAATAGTTTTTCTCGTTTTTGTTTTCTTTCTTTATTTTGCCTTTTCAAGAAAAACTAAAAACTCCAACAATATTTAATTGTGTTTCGATGAATTCCTTTTCTGGTTTTTTAGTCGTACAAAGGAGAAGACCATGATGAAAATGTTGGGTGGCTCTCATATGCATTATCACTTATCTAACAAAGAGCCCAATTTGCCTTGTCTTCTCCTTTTTGAATAAAATCTTTGCAGATTCCAACTGAGTCCATGACACTCTTGCAGTATTATTATTCTTACATCATTCAATCATGCAAGTGAAAGGAAATAATGACGATTTTTTATGAACTGGCTGTGGCAGAGAGAAATGGGTATGAACTCAACTTGTTCTGTTTTTGTAAATATGTTTAACCTAGTCTCCATGATTTGGCTTATTATTATTTGACATGTTGCAATGACAATTAGAGATTATAGTTCACTACTGCAGGATGCTGCTAACGCGACACTACGTTCAAAGACCCTTTGACGAAACTGTGTGCGATGCAATAATCGCAAATGGTGGTGTAAAAAGCCCATCAAAAAAGTTGCAAAATGTTTGCGATTACGGTTGCATCAAACACGGTTCGGATTCTAGTTGCGTGTGCAATGCAGGGCATACGGTTCAGTTCAATTAACTGTTTGAAATAAGGAGGTACAAAAGAAACGGGAAGCCAGATGAAGGTGTGTGCGATATACAACATACGGTTCACTCGGATGAACTGGATGTGATTAGGCAACACAAAAGAAATGGTCAGCCAAATCGAGGTGTGTGCAATATACGACATGCGGGAAGGGGTTGATGCCTTCCCTCCCACCCAGGTTCAAGGCACGATACTTGCAATTTGGGTTTGTTGCACCAATTATACTGTAAGGGGTTCCCTTACAGTCTTTCTGTCAAAAAAATATACGACATGCGGTTCACTCGGCCTTGTCATTAGTGTGTGACCTCTGTGGCAACCGTTCACTCCCCACTAGCCTCTTATTGTACCATGGCAAGCGTCCACCGCCTCTTCGCCTTTCCCTCTCGATTTGAAACTGCCGTCGCACGCTCTTCCTCCCTACACTTTCCTTCACCCTTCATTCTGCCATTGTTCGATCGTCTTCTCCATGGAGGGAACATGCCGGAAATGACCCTGTTATTCTTGCCCCGATCTGAAATTTGATGTGGTGGAGGAACTCATTGATCGGTGCGATGTCATCACCTCGGCTAGCATGACAGGTTCGGTCAAGTCCATTCTCGACTCAACAAATAACATCATTGCAATGAACCCAAGGGTTCAGGAGCGGTTTGATCTCCCCTAACTTCTTCGCTATGACGCTGGTCACCGGCGTGGGGATGACGGGAGCGTCGCCTTGTGCAGGTTGATGCCGCTTGATAATGATACATGTGATGTTAAGATGCTATCGCCTGAGGGTAAGGCTTGGGCAGGCGCAAATGGAGATTGAGTTGTTTATATTGGGTATAACTATGAGTTGGAACTTGTGAATGTGTACATTCGTCACGGGGTTCCACTTCCAAAAATCACAGACTGCCCTGAGGTTGAGCATACCGATGATCTACGTATGTTCAAATACGATCATGGTGACTGTCATCTATGAAAGATAGCAATTTGTCGAGTTCCCAACCGCTCTTGGGATTACAAGAACTATGAAGTTCTTCCTATCTTTGACAAGCTTGTTGCCGTCCTTACTTCCACACCTCGATGGATATTGCACAAAAATCAATTTTTCTATACGGATGAGTACTCTGATGCAATTGAAGACGAGGGTCTTGTGTTTGCTGCCACCACTCACGGCACTGTTTTAGCATGGAATCCTTATGGTTTTGGTACGCTTGTCTTCCACCGTAATTATAGTTGTTTCATCCACATGCATGCGGGTTAGCTAGTTTCCCTTTACTAATTAACCTTCTTCTGTTTCCAAGGTCCTATGAACATTCCACCACCTATACTTGAATTTTTTATAACCAAGGGGGAGATGACGATGGTGATGATCACGAGCATGAGGACGAGCAGGACCTATATACTAAGTGACGCCTGTCGACTTATTCTAATGGATCACCTCTTCTTGTATGTATACAGGGCACTGCTGATGTTACTAACGAACCAGGAGTTGTCTCCCATGGTCGCACTATCTGGACCTATTCCAACATCCATTGCAGGGTATTCTGGATGGATACTAGTGTACTAGCGCCAACACCTTCTCCTTGGTCCAGTATTGATAGTCTTGGAGAAAACTCGCTCTTCCTTCGACAAAACTATCCAATGATGGTGAAAGGCGATCCAGATGCAGTTGACACAACATTACTACCATTATGAGAAGCAAATGTATCTATACCTCGGACATTGCTATGGTTCCCTACCCTGGCTATCACAATATGCATCCTGATATAGGCCGCTTCAGCCAGGATGATGAGTCCTGCGCTGGTCTCAAGATTGGCAATAGCTGGCCCTTCCCAGAGAATCTGTTATGGTTCAAAGCAAGCGTTTCCAATGCCGAGGATTGGTTGAGCTGAAGTTCATTTCATTGCTTTGTTATTTGTTGTGTGAGAAAAACTTTACTTGACTAGAATGTTTTGTTGGAAATAATCTATAATCCAACATGTATCCTCGTTGTCGCTGTGTGTTGATGACTTGTTGTATGTAGTGAATGGTACATTTGCATATGCGTCCCATCAAATCACACCTGCTAGCACGGTACATGGGTCGCGTGGTGGCACATATATTATTTTTCTATTTGGATGATTAATGTTGCCGCTTTATTGCTTAACCGAAGCATGGCACGTATCCATTGTTGGTCTAACGCTCACAGTTTGAATAAATAATCCATTTAGGATATTGTTCCCAATTATTAATAATCTCCCGTCTGTAAATAGATAAAGATTACATCAAAACTGGTCTCAAATTTGACAAAAGAAGTACAATGCCACTTTGTATTGGTATCCATATGAACAGTGCTAGTGATTTTAGTTGCAAAAAATAGATAGTGCTAGTGATTTTTAGCTGCATATTTTGACAAATCGCAATGTTACAAGGTTGATAAATGGCAATGTTACTAGATAAAAAAATGTCAATATTTCCAGTTTAACAAATGGCAACATACCCAATATGACAAATGCAAATCTTACCCAATTGTTTCTACGTGGTTGCACACAGGTCATCCAAATCAACCATTTGCATTGAAGGGATGCACAAATCCTGCACTGTAAATTTTCCCTTGACTTAAGGGGGGAGACCATAGCTCTCACTTTGCATACGAGTGTTCTATCTAAAACATTTGCAAACAAGAGCTGCACAAATCTTGCACGACACATTTTCCCTTGGCTTCTTGGGGAAGCTGTCGGTTTGCATACGGGTATTCTAACTAAAACGTTTGCGATGAGTGTTTTATATTTAAAAATCATTGACGTTATTTTCAAAAGAAAATCATTTTATAAGTCTGTACATTAAGAGAGAAAAACGCAAGTTCTACCAAACCATATCTTTCATTCAGTCACACTTCGAAATATTCATATGAGAATTCGATATACAATATTAAACCCCAAAATAACTATTTCAGGCGGCGGCGGAGGCGGCGTGCCGTGCTGTCGTTGTCGTTGTCGTCCTCTGGGACGCCGTTGTTGAAGTCTTCAAGGCAGCACAAAATTTTCTTCACTTGTAAATCAAACATCATGTCGTCGCGCAATCATTGGGAGGGTGCGGGAGGACGACAACTGGCGCCGTTGAGAGTTAGCAGTCGATGGCAGCGTCCCATGCTGGTGAGGGGGGCGTGCACACGGGCATGGGTGGACGCACGGGGACCGGCGCCGCGGTGGGTGCAGCGCAACTCACGGGGATCGGCGCCACGGTGGGTGGAGGGGCGCGCATGGGCACGGGCACAGGCACTGGCACTGGCATGTACACGAGCTCGCGCGGGTCCGCCGAGACCTCACTTACGCCCGCGGCTTTCAGCTATGCGATAGTGCTCGGTGACCAGCCCGTCAATTCTACGGGGATGGTCGGTGGCGCAGGCGCGGGGATGGGCGCTGGGACGGGAGCGGGGGCATCAACCACCGCGGCCAGCTCGTTCAGGGCCATGTCCATGAGGCCCTGCTACTTCTTGAGCTTGCGTTGTATTCCCTCGAAGAGGAAAGGGTGATGCAGCATAGTAGCGTAAGTATTTCCCTCAGTTTATGAGAACCAAGGTATCAATCCAGTAGGAGACCACGCGCGAGTCCCTCACACCTGCACAAACAAATAAGAACCTCGCAGCCAACGCAATAAATGGGTTGTCAATCCCTTCACGGTCACTTACGAGAGTGAGATCTGATAGATATGATAAGATAATATTTTTTGTATTTTTGGTATAGATATTGAAAGTAAATAATGCAAAGTAAAGTAAATAGTTGATGGAAGATTAGTATGATGAAAATAGTCCCGGGGACCATAGGTTTCACTAGTGGCTTCTCTCATGATAGCAGATTTCTACGATGGGTGAACAAATTACTGTCGAGCAATTGATAGAAAAGCGCATAGTTATGAGAATATCTAGGCATGATCATTATATATAGGCATCACGTCCGTGACAAGTAGACTGAAACGATTCTGCATCTACTACTATTACTCCACACATCGACCGCTATCCAGTGTGCATCTAGAGTATTAAGTTCATAAGAACAGTGTAACGCCTTAAGCAAGTTGACATGATGTAAAGGGATAAACTCAAGCAATATGATATAAACCCCATATTTTTATCCTCGATGGCAACAATACTATACGTGCCTTCCTGCCCCTGCTGTCACTGGGAAAGGACACCGCAAGATTGAACCCAAAGCCAATCACTTCGCCCATTACAAAACTCTTGATCTAGTAGGCCAAACAAAACCAATAATTCGAAGAGACTTGCAAGGATATTATAATCATACATAAAAGATTTCAGAAAAGAACCCAGTATTGTTCTAAGATAATCTTGATCATTAACCCACAATTCATCGGATCTCGACAAACACACCGCAAAAAGATTACATCGAATAGATCTCCTCGAAGATCGAGGAGAACTTTGTATTGAGATCCAAAGAGAGAGAAGAAGCCATCTAGATAATAACTATGGACCCGAAGGTCTGTATTAAACTACTCACAACTCATCGGAGAGACCATGGTGTTGATGTAGAAGCCCTCCATGTTCGATGCCCCCTCCGGTGGAGCTACGGAACAGGCCCCAAGTTGGGATCTCACGGGTACAGAAGGTTACGGCGGTGGAATTAGGGTTTCTTCATGCTCCTCAATGTTTTCAGGGTATGAGGGTATATATAGGCTGAAGAGGCACGTCAGGGGAGCCAGAGGGGGCCCACGAGGGTGGGGGCGCACCTACCCCCCTGGGCGCGCCCTTTCCCTCGTGGCCGCCTCTCTCGTTTCCTCGCGTGTACTCCAAATCTTCTGTGTTGATATCGTTCCAAAAATAACTCTCCCGATGGTTTCATTCCATTTGGACTACATTTGATATTCCTTTTCTGCGAAACACAGAAATAGGCAAAAAATAACAATTTGCACTTGGCCCTTGGTTAGTAGGTTAGTCCCAAAAATAATATAAAGTGTATAATAAATCCCATTAAACATCCAAAATAGAATATATAATAGCGTGGAACAATCAAAAATTATAGATACGTTGGTGACGTATCAAGCATCCCCAAGCTTAATTCCTGCTCGTCCTCGAGTAGGTAAATGATAAAAACAGAATTTTTTATGTGTAATGCTAACCAACATAATTCTTAGTGTAATTTTCTTTACTGTGGCATGAATGTTCAGATTCGAAAGATTCAAGACAAAAGTATATATTGACATAAGAATAATAAAACTTCAAGCATACTAACAAAGTAATTATGTCTCCTCAAAATAACATGGCCAAAGAATGTTATCCCTACAAAGTCATATAGTCTGGCTATGCTCTATCTTCATCACACAAAATATTTAAATCATGCACAACCCCGGTTTCAGCCAAGCAATTGTTTCACACTTCAATTCTTTCAAACCTTTCAACTTTCACGCAATACATGAGCATGAGCCATGGATATAGCACTATATGGAATAGAGTGGTGGTTGTGGAGAAGACAAAGGAGGAAGATAGTCTCACATCATCTAGGCGTATCGATGAGCTATGGAGATGCCCATCAATAGATATCAATGTGAGTGAGTAAGGATTGCCATGCAACGGATGCACTAGAGCTATAAGTGTATGAGAGCTCAACAAAAGAAACTAAGTGGGTGTGCATCCAACTTGCTTGCTCACGAACACCTAAGGCATTTGAGTCAGTCCATCATTGGAATATACAAGCCAAGTTCTATAATGAAAATTCCCACTAGTATATGAAAGTGACAAAACAAGAGACTCTTTGTCATGAAGATCATGGTGCTACTTTGAAGCAAAAGTGTGGGAAAAGGATAGTAACATTGCCCCTTCTCTCTTTGTCTCTTATTTTTTTCTTTTGGCCCTTTTCTCTTCCTTTTTTTCTTCTTTTTTTTGGCCTCTTTTTTTTCTTTTTTATTCTTTTTCGTCCGGAGTCTCATCCCGACTTGTGGGGGAATAATAGTATACATCATCCTTTCCTCACCAGGACAATGCTCCAGTAATGACGATCATCACACTTTTATTTACTTACAATCTCGAAGCTAGAACACAATATGACTCTATGTGAATGATAATGATGAAGCGTGTCATATGAACAAAACGGTGGGAAGTTGCATGGCAATATATCTCGGAATGGCTATGGAAATGCCATGATAGCTAGGTATGGTGGCTTTTTTGAGGAAGGTATATGGTGGGTGTGTGGTACCGGCGAAAGTTGCACGGTACAAGAGAGGCTAGGAATGGTGGAAGGGTGAGAGTGCGTATAATCCATGGACGCAACATTAGTCATGAAGAACTCATATACTTATTGCAAAAATCTACGAGTTATCAAAACAAAGTATTCAACGCATGCTCCTGGGGTAAGGGTTGGTAGGAGTTAACCATCGCACGATCCCGACCTCCACACAAAAGATGACACTCAATAAATAAATCATGCTCCAACTTCATCACATAACGGTTCACCATACTGTGCATGATACGGGAATCACAAACTTTAACCCAAGTGTTTCTCAAATTCACAATTAGTCCACTAGCATGACTCTAATATCACCATTCTCTCTCAAAACAATCATCAAGTATCAAACTTCTCATAATATTCAATGCACTTGTGTGAAAGTTCTTACTATACCCATCTTGGATGCCTATCATATTAGGACTAGTTTTATAACCAAAGCTCATTACCATGATGTTCTAAGAGACTCTCAAAAATATATAAGTGAAGCATGAGAGATCAATAATTTCTACAAAATAAAACCACCACCGTGCTCTAAAAGAAATAAGTGAAGCACTAGAGCAAAACTATCTAGCTCAAAAGATATAAGTGAAGCACATAGAGTATTCTAATAAATTCCAAATCATGTGTATCTCTATCAAAAGGTGTGTCCAGCAAGGATGATTGTGGCAAACTAAAAAGCAAAGACTGAAATCATACATGACGCTCCAAGCAAAACACATATCATGTCGTGAATAAAAATATAGTCTCAAGTAAAGTTACCGATAGATGAAGACGAAAGAGAGGATGCCTTCCCGGGGCATCCCCATGGTTAGGCTTTTGGTTTTCCTTTAATTTTACCTTGGGGTTCCTTGGGCATCCCCAAGCTTAGGCTTTTGCCACTCTTTGTTCCATAGTCCATCGAATCCTTACCCAAAACTTGAAAACTTCACAACACAAAACTTAGCCAAAAATCTCGTGAGCTCCGTTAGTATAAGAAAACAAACCACTACTCAAAGGTACTGTAATGAACTCATTCTTTGTTTATATTGGTGTTAAACCTACTGTATTCCAACTTCTCTATGATTCATACCCCTCGATACTACTCATAGATTCATCAAAATAAGCAAACAACACACGAAAAACAGAATCTGTCAAAAACAGAACAGTCTATAGTAATCTGTAACTTTCGCATACTTCTGTAACTCCAAAAAAATTGATATAAATTGGTAATAGTGAGGAATTTTTCTATTAATCATCTGCAAAAATAATCAACTAAAACGCACTCTCAAGTAAAAAATGGTAGCTAATCTCGGGAGCGTTAATGTTTCTTTTTTTTACAGCATGATCAAATAAACTTCATACAAGTCTTCCCAAAGGTTCTTCTTGGCACAAACACTAATTAAAACACAAAACCACATCTAAACAGAAGCTAGATGCAATATTTATTCCTAAACAGAAGCAAAAACAAAGACAATAGAATTGGGTTGCCTCCCAACAAGCGCTATCGTTTAACGCCCCTAGCTAGGCATGGTACAAGAATAGATCAAGGTATTGCCTTCTTTGGTAGGCAATCCATAAGTGGCTCTCATAATGGATTCATATGGTAATTTGATTTTATTTGTAGGAAATTGTTCCATGCCCTTCCTTAATGGAAATTGGAATCTAATATTTTCTTCCTTCATATCAATAATTTCACCAATCGTTCTAAGGAAAGGTCTACAAAGAATAATAGAACATGTAGGATTGCAATCTATATCGAGAACGATGAAATCTACGGGCACATATTTCCTATTGGAAACAATAAGAACATCATTAATCCTTCCCATAGGTTTCTTAATGGTAGAATCCGCAAGATGCAAATTTAAATAGCAATCATCAAGTTCATGGAAACCTAACATATCGCACAAAGCTTTTGGAATTGGGTAAACACTTGCACCCAAATCACACAAAGCAAAGCATTCATGATCTTTAATCTTAATTTTAATACTAGGTTCCCACTCATCATAAAGTTTTCTAAGGATAGAGACTTCTCATTCAAGTTTTTCTTCATAAGACTGCATTAAAGCATCAACTATGTGTTTGGTAAAAGCCTTATTTTGACTATAAGCATGCGGAGAATTTAGCACGGATGGCAACAAAGAAATACAATATATTAAAGAGCAATTATAATAATTAAATCCCTTGAAACCACAGATAGTGGGTTCATTGCTATGTAAAGTCTTGACCTCTTCAATCCCACTTTTAACAATTTTAGTATCAAGGTCTAAAAACTCCGAATCGTTGGTATGCCTTTTAACTAAAGTAGACTCATCTCCAGTCCCAGCTTTATCAAGATTCATAATAGAAAACAAGGATTTAATAGGAGACTCATCAATCACTTTCAGATCTTCATCCTTATTTTCTAAATCTTCTGGTTTAGCGGCCATCTTATTAACTAAGGTGGCTTGCTTATCCCATTTTTGGGCTATTAAGTTCGCAAGATGAGCAAAGTGAGATTTCAAACCATAAAATTCTTTGGACATATCATCAACCTCTTTATTCATGTACTCCCTAAAACTTTTTTGTTCTTTAAGCTCGTTTCTAAAGAAATCATTATGCTCAAATTGCACATACATAAAAATTCTAACATTGTTTTCAATCTCTTCCAACCTCTTAAGGTGAGGATCAACACTAATAGGGGAGCCATTGTGACGAACAAGCAATCCAACACACAAGAAAACAAGAGGGAACCGAACCATAAAACACACGGAAGGAGAAGGACGAATAAAACGGCAAGGGTGAAGTGGGGGAGAGGAAAGCAAGAGGCAAATAATGTAGTGCGAGGGATAAGGGATTGTGATAGGTACTTGGTATATTACTTTTGCGTAGATCTCCCTGGGAACGGTGCTACTTCTCGAGCTTCCGATGTATTCCCTCGAAGAGGAAAGGGTGATGCAGCATAGTAGCGTAAGTATTTCCATCAGTTTTTGAGAACCAAGGTACCAATCTAGTAGGAGACCACGCACGAGTCCCCCGCCCCTGCACAAACAAATAAGAACTTTGCAGCCAACGCGATAAGGGGTTGTCAATCCCTTTACGGTCACTTACGAAAGTGAGATCTGATAGATAGGATAGTATAATGCTTTTTGTATTTTTGGATATAATAACAGAAACTAAATAAAGCAAAGTAAAGTAGATGGAAGATTAATATGTTGAGAATAGACCCGGGGGCCATACGTTTCACTAGTGGCTTCTCTCGTGTGATAGCAGAATTCTACGGTGGGTGAACAAATTACCATCGAGCAATTGATAGAAAAACACTTAGTTATGATAATATCTAGGCATCATCATTACATATAGGCATCACGTCTGTGACAAGTAGACCGAAATGATTCTGCATCTACTACTATTACTACACACATCGACCGCTATCCAACATGCATCTAGAGTATTAAGTTCATAAGAACAGAGTAATGCTTTAAGCAAGATGATATAAACCCCATCTTTTTATCCTCGATGGCAACAATACAATACGTGCCTTGCTGCCTCTGCGGTCACTGGGAAAGGACACCGCAAGATTGAACCCAAAGCCAAGCACTTCTCCCATTGCAAGAACTAAAGATCTAGTCGGCCAGACCAAACCAATAATTCGAAGAGACTTGCAAGGATATTATAATCATACATAAAAGATTTCAGAAAAGAGTCAAATATTTCTCATAGATAATCTTGATCATAAACCGACAATTCATAGGATCATGGCAAACACACCGCAAAAAGATTACATCGAATTGATCTCCTCAAAGATCGAGGAGAACTTGGTATTGAGATTCAAAAAGAGAGAAGACTCCATCTAGCTAATAACTATGGAGCCGAAGGTCTGTGGTAAACTACTCATAACTCATTGGTGAGGCTATGGTGTTGATGTAGAAGCACTCCGTGGTAGATCCCACCTCCGGCAGAGCTCCGGAACAGGCCCCAAGATGGGATCTCACGGGAACAGAGGGTTGCGGCGGTGGAATTAGGTTTTTCTCTGTTGCCTTGATGTTTTCAGGGTACATGGATATATATTGGAGGAAAGAGGGCATCAGGGGAGTGAGAGGGGGCCCACGAGGGTGGGGGCGCGCCCGGGACACTCGTGGCCGCCTCCTTCGTTCCCTCGCGTGTACTCCAAGTTTCCATGAAGATATGGTTCCAAAAATAACTCTCCCGAAGGTTTCATTCCGTTTGGACTCCGTTTAATATTCCTTTTCTGTGAAACCCTGAAATTGGCGAAAAACAGCAATCTTCACTGGGCCTTGGGTTAGTAGGTTAGTCCCAGAAATAATATATAAGTGTATAATAAAGCCCATTAAACATCCAAAATAGAATATATAATAGAATGGAACAATAAAAAATTATAGATACGTTGGAGACGTATCAAGCATCCCCAAGCTTAATATCTGCTCGTCCCCGAGTAGGTAAATGATAAAAACAGAATGTTTGATGTGGAATGTGATACGTCTCCAACGTATCTACTTTTCCAAACCTTTTTGCCCTTGTTTTTGACTCTAACTTGGATGACTTGAATGGAACTAAACCGGACTGACGCTGTTTTCAGCAGAACTGCCATGGTGTTGTTTTTGTGCAGAATAAAAAGTTCTCGGAATCGCCTGAAAATCAATGAAGAATTATTTCAGAAAAAAAATATCTGCAAGAAGAGCCACACCGGGGGGCCCACGGCCTATCCTCGAGGGTGGGGGCGCGCCCCCTGCCTCAAGGGCCCCCCGATGCTCCACCGACGTGTCCCCAGGTCCTATATATTCCGTTTTGGGGAGGAAAAAAATCGAGGAGAAGGAATTATCGCGTTTCATGAGATGGAGCCGCTGCCAAGCCCTAATCTCTCTTGGCAGGGCTGATCTGGAGTCTGTTCGGGGCTTCAGAGAGTGGAATTCGTCGCCATAGTCATCATCAACCTTCCTCCATCACTATAGGAATCAGCTACTTTGCCGTCCGCCATAGCGGACGGCAAAGGCACGAACGGCGGACGGCAAAGGCCTTTGCCGTCAGCGGCGGACGGTAAAAGGCTCCGGCAAAGTAGGCTACGGTAAACAGGTTCTTTGCCGTTTGCTACTGACGGCAAAGTCTTTAACGTCTGCGGCGGACGGCAAAGGCCTTGGACGGCAATAATTGCGCTGTCAGTCCGTTAAGTGGCTAACGGCAGGCCTTTGCCGTCCGCCGCGGACGGCAAAATTTCTAGGGTCTTTGCCGTCCGCCGTATGATGTCATCTGCACGTCACTACGTGGCAGGTTCTTTGCCGTCTGCCACTGACGGCAAAGTCTTTGCCGTCTGCCACTGTAGGCAAACTGACCAAATGGGTCAGCTCCCAGGAAGCACAGGTGGACGCCACGTGGCTTCTTTGCCGTCCGCGGCAGACGGCAAAGAGCCCGTTACCGTCGGTGGCAGACGGCAAAGAGCCTGCATATTGGCTCTTTTATCTTTTTTTTATTTAATCCAACAATTTTCATCACAAATATATATGACATATATAGATATATTTCAAAAGGCCATTACAGAGCAAACATATAAGATATCCAACACATAACTTCATCATCCAACCATATATATTACATGCATAGTTCCATCATACATAACAAGTTCAACATAGAGGCATCCAACCATATATATTACAATAGTTTCATCCAACGATACATGCATAGTTCAACGATACAAAAGAAACAGAGAAAGGGATAAGGAGCACTCCATCTATGCAAGCTTTCGTCAAGTGAATGAAATCTGCAAAATGGGAAATAAAAAAGTTAGAAGAAGAAGATTAGAAGAAGAAGAAGAAGAAAATGAAGAAGAAGAAGAATATATATGACATTTATGAGCTAATTTAGGTGAAATTGATCATTTGTGAGCTAACTTAGGTGAAATGGATCGTTTATGAGCTAACCTAGGTGCAATGGATCACTTATGAGCAAACTTAGGTAAAATGCATCATTTTAGAGGTAACCTAGGTAAGATGGATCATTTTGGAGCTAAGCTAGGTAAAATGGGTCATTTTAGAGCTAACTTCGGTAGAATGGATCATTTATGAGCTAACTTAGGTAAAATGGATCGTATATGAGCTAACTAAGCTAATTATGCAATTTTTGACATAAGTAAGCTAAGTATAGATCGTTTTAGAGCTAACTTAGGTAAAATGGATGGTTTTGGAGGTCAGTAAGCTTATTAAGTCATTTTGGAGGAGAAGAAGCTAAGTCTACGTCATTATGGTAAGCATTGGAGGAAATAAAGCTAAGTCTAGGTCTTTATGCATGTGTTAAGCAAAACACTAGATAAACTTACCAAGATCCAGGAGGTGTAGGAGCGGGGTGGCTCGTGTCGGTAGCTGGAGAAGGATCGTGTGATGCTTGTCTGGAGTTATGCTGCACTAAAGATCATTTCCAATATCTTGTTAGAATGATGACACTCAAATGTTAAGACTAGCAAGTAATGTCCAATCAAATAAAACTCACCGTGGTCCCAGGAGCAATCACTGGCATCGGCGGAGCGGTCTGACCTGACTTCTCGCACACAGACTGCACATTTGGTTTTGACGACTCAGTCATACTAGTTAGTAATGAGACAAACACTACATGAATGTTTTGGCTAATCTACAGAAGAAACTTACCACAAGGAGCTCGTACATGGCCCTTGCCTGCATGTCATTCCGTGACCTCTCCTCCTCCAGCATCTTTGTCGTCCTCTCCTCCAACTCCCGCTGCCTCTCCGCCGCCTCCGCCAGAAGTTTCTCTGTTCTATCTCTCTCACTCTGTATAGCAGCCTGCAATACCACTCACATGACCATTTGTAATCATTGATGGAAGCGCACACAATGTAATGGAGAAAGATAACTGAGTACGTATCACTAACCTTGATGGCAAGTTGCACTGGCCGTTCACGAGGCCTTATCTCAGGAGCGGAGCTCGACTGGCGCGCCTTGATCTCCGGGAGAGTGCTAGGACAACGGATAAGTCCATCTCCAATGGCTATGGAGCCATGGGACCTCCCACCACCAGATATCATCAACAGCTCTGGATCAATGGGACCCTGGCTCGGGTTAAAGTCCTCCCCTTTCCTCGCCTTCCCCTCATCTCTATCTCACGAGCTTGTTGTGGGAGGAGATGTTGGTGAAGTTGTTTGCATCATCGAGGTCAGACTGAGAGAAAGCCTTGACTTTCTTGAAAGAGGCAGTGTGGGCCATGGCATACAGGTCATACACCTCTGGCACCTTATCCGCCTTATTGTAGCGTGCCTGAAAGAGAGAAACAATGAAAATTAGTAATTAAAGGGCTCAAGCTAGCATGATGAATGAATTGCATGAATCATGAAGCAAACCACATACCCAGTTGCGCCCGAACTGATATAAGTTGGAGCTGCCTTGATGGTGTGGCACACCTTCCATTTGGGCACGTTTGTCCTTGGCCTCCTTGTGGAGGGCTAGCCATCGTTGTGAGCACCACCCATCGACCAACACCTCCCAACAATCCATCCGATCCGCACACCATCTCGGAGGCGCCTAAGTTAGCAAATAGAAACTTGAGCGCTACGGCTAAGAATTACTAAATGAAGGAACTTAAGTAGAGAAGGCCTTAAGAATTACCTTCATGTACTGCTCCTTACTCAGGAACTTATCGCGGCACGCCGGCTTGGTCTTCTTGATACCACGCAAGGCGTAGTAGTCTCGAACAGCCTGCACCCGAGCCTCGTGCCGTAAGTTCTGGAGTAGGCGCTTGCAGACGTTCTCGATAACATGTGCCACGTCCTCCTCGTATCCCTCCTCACACCTGTAGAATGTCTGCAATCAAATGAGACAATGTTGATTAGTACAATTAATAACTAGCTAGTTGACGATTTTTAAATGTGTAAAGGAGAAATTACCCAGAACTTTCTGATCACCATGTCTGCCCTCGTGTCACACACGACACCGTCGATAATCTCATTTGGCGGGGCCGGGGTAGCCACGTAGTGCTCCCAGCTCAATCCAAGCTCTGGAAGCCGACCCTCACCAGGCAACGTGACAAACCCCGGGAAGTTTTGCCGGCAAAGAACTCCAAGGACGGAGTTGGGCCGGCGGACACTATGATGGTGGTCCCAACCCCTGCAGCATGACAAGGCCAACGCATTAGTTATTTGAAAAATTGTGAATGCACAAGGTACAAAAATATTAAATGCACTTACGAACCTCTCCCCATCAGGGAAAATCAACCACCTCTGCTCGCGGGTCACTGGCACGGACGGGAGCCGTGTAGCACCACGCTGGTAGACGGTGCCCCCCTCCTCCTCAAGATCAGTCGGCTCCCCGCCATCATCAGCATGGCCACTCGGCTCCTCGGGCTGATCCGGCCAGGTACCCCATCCGGACGTGTGCTCCTCCGGGGTCACGTGGGCCGAAGACCCGTGGACCGGAGGCTCGTGGACCGGAGTCCGTGTAGCCTCCTCCTCGGACGAGTCCACCCTAGCAGTCACGTGCTCGGGTGAAACGGCTGGGGGTGGCGGCGAGGAAGGCACCGTAGCAGTCACCCTACCTCCTCTCCCACGACCACGTGCCCCACCTCCTCTCTTCCTACCTCGTCCCCTGCTGGGCACCACGGTCGACGAAGAAGGGCCCGGCGGTGTGGCCATACTGTCCAGCAACGCTCGGCGGAGAGGTGCGTCTGGAATGGAAGACCTCAGACCACGCTCCCGACCAGCGGCCACCATCTTTCAGCACCTGCCATGACAAACAGTAAACGAAATTAGTACAACATAAAAAAAGACCGACATGAATAATAATATGTGTATCACTTAAGTGTATCATCGTCAAGTACAACATAAAAAAATGTAATACCTGACACTACTAATAATCTCGATCAGTATCATCAATAAATGCATAATCATCATCATCACTATAATCAATGACGGGCTCATAGGGTTCATTGGCATCAACATGTGCAAGGCCACCTTGACGTAATCGGTCAAGCATTGACAGGTCAATCGCAGCAGTAACCTCTTCTTGTTCCGGCTCTTCTTGTTCCTCCTCTGGGGTGATGTCGGATTCATTGTCGCTGTCTACTTCAATGTTTTGGGGTGAAGTATAGCGGTTCTTGAAACGCTTTTTGGAAAGACGTGTCTCTTGGAAGAATTCTCCTTCATATGTGTCTGGGTTAATGTGAGGTTCATAATCCTCTTCCTTTGGGGGAGAAAGTCTAGCACGTGGCGGCACTTCATAAACGACATCCCAACCTTTCAGATTTGGATTAGTTTGGCAGGCCCACGGTAGATAGAATACTTGGGTCGCCTGTTGAGCCATAATATAGACATCAGGAACATCTAAATGAGTGCTTTGGTTGATTTCAACTAGCCCTACATGTTCATGAGTCCTTCTAGTCTCCTTCGGCTGAAACCAATAACATTTGAAGACTACGACATTCGGTGGGTTTTCACCATAGAATTGCTTCAACTCTCCCATAATACTCGGTACCTCCTTCCCCGATAGAAGATACACAACAATTTGTTGACTTTCGGTCCGCCATCGATAGCTCTTTGCCATAGGTACGAAAGCGATACCCGTTGATGTCGTACTTGTCAAATGAACGGACCTTATAGTCAAAACCATTAGCGACTTGTCTCAATTCAGCGTCCATAGACTCTGAATTAGCCTACAGGTTTAATATGAAAGGATTGTTGCATTATGCACAAATTAGCGAATGAAATGAAATTGTCTAATAGAAATTACCGTTTGTTTGAACCAAGAGATGAAACCGGGATAGCCACCTCCTTGCTTTGCGAGAAGCTCATACTCTTCGACGGAATCCTTTTGGATCTCCGCTCCATACGAGAATATGGTAACGTATCGACTGTATGACATATCCAGGAATAAGAGTAGTTCAAAGGAAATAGAAGTTGCGAAACAATTTACCGAGAACTTACTCGATGTACGGCCGCACTTCTATCAGGTTGTTGAAGATATACAACGAAATGGTCCGCCATTCTTCGTTATCCAAAGATACTGGATGTGAAACACTAGCTGGTGCGAGATTCCCTTTGAATAGGCTGAGGTTGGATCCACCCTTTTTAGGCTCGTCAGCATTGTACCGAGGCTTCGGATTATGCAAATGACGATTTTTGGCTTCGTAGTGCGCTGTTACGAAGTTTGCCGCCTCCTCTGTAATGAATGCCTCAGCCATCGATGCTTCAATTCTACGTTTATTTTTACATTTTTCTCGAAGCGTCTTCTGCATCCTCTCAGTTGGGTAGCACCAACGATTTTGCACGGGCCCCCCCAATCTTGCCTCGGTCGGGAGATGCAAAATCAAATGCTGCATTGGATTAAAGAAGCCCGGTGGAAATATCTTCTCTAACTTGCAGATCAACTCCGGCGCCAACTCTTCCATTTCTTCTAGCACGCCAGGCGATAGTTCTTTCACACAAAGAACACGGAAGAAATAGCTGAGTTCTGCCAGTACTAGCCATTCATCCTCAGGGATGAAGCCACGCAACATCACCGGCATTACCCGCTCAATCCATATGTGCCAATCATGACTCTTGAGACCAAATATCTTCAGTTTATCAAGATTCGCTCCCCTCTTTAGATTCGCTGCATACCCATCGGGAAACATCAACTGCTGTTGCACCCACAAGAGAATTTCCCTCATAGCTGGCCTTCCAAGATTGAACCATGCCTTTGGCTTCGTCCAGTTCTGCTTTCCTTTCGGTTCTTTCATGTTTTGTAACGGCCTATCACATAGCGCCTCCAGATCGACTCTGGCCTTAGTATTATCCTTTGACTTCCCATCTATGCCGAACAATGTACCAAAAAGTGCCTCGGCGATATTCTTCTCAGTGTGCATCACGTCGATGTTGTGTGGGCAAAGGAGGTCTTTGAAGTAAGGCAGATCCCATAAGCATGTTTTGTGAGTCCACGCGTGCTTAGTATTATACCCCTTGAAGTACCCTGGACGTTGTGGATCTGGCTCGAGAGCGTTTAACTGATCCAGGGTCTGTTGGCCTGTCAATGCAGGTGGTGCAGAGTTTTTGACAACTCTACCCCTGATGAAGTTCTTCTTGTCTTTCCTGAACTTATGGCGAGGATCCAGGAACTGTCTATGCATGTCGAAGCAAGAAAACTTGCGACCGGCCTGAAGCCAACGAAACTCAAGAGCTCCCTTGCACGTGGGGCACGGGAACCTTCCATGCACACACCAGCCAACGAATAGCGCATACGCCGGCAAGTCATGCGTCGAGTACATGTACCAGACATGCATTATGAAGTTCCGTTTGCTAAAGGCGTCGTATGTCTTGAACCCATTATCCCAGGCTTCTTGCAATTCGTCCTTAAGCGGCTGCATGTACACATTCATATTTTTGCCCGGATAGTTGGGTCCTGGAATTATCAACGTCAGGAAAATGTTCTTTCTTTGCATAATCTGTCCGGGGGGGAGATTGAGTGGAAAGACAAATACGGGCCAACAACTATATTGGGCTGCCGTCATACCAAACACACTGAACCCATCCGTGCTGATGCCGACTCGAGGATGCCTCGGATCTGCCGCTTTGTCAGCATGTAATTCATCAAACTTTTTCCATGCAACACCATCCGATGTGTGTACCATCATCAGATTCCCATCTGCATCTAGTTCGGTTCTTTTGCCTGTTTTGCGCCATGTCATCTGTCTGGCCGTCTCTTCGACCATGAAAAGACATTGAAGTCTTGGTACGATTGGCATATACCGAAGAACACTAACGGGGATTTTGGTCTGTGTCTTCTCACCCATACCGTTATCTACCACAATATACCTGGAAGACTTGCAAATGGGACAATAGTTCAAGTCTGCATAGTCCAGCCTAAATAAGGCACATCCTTTCTCACAGGCATGTATCTTCTCATAGGGCATCTTCAGTGCACGGAGGATTTTGTCCGACTGGTACAGGTTTGCAGGCATTACATGGCCTTTGGGTAGAAAGCGTCCAAATACTGTCATAATTGCGTCATAGCATTCTCTGCCCAAGTTGAACTGAGCCTTCAGAGCCATTACTTGTGAGATGGCATCCAACTGACAAAGCTCAGTGTGCTCGTGGAGCGGACGTTTCGAAGACTCCAACATTTCATTGAAGGCCTTTGCAGATTCCTCCATCTCCTCGTCCGAATACCGAGCATCATCATAGTCTTGCACCATGTTTTCCATCCCGGTACCATGCTCGCCGGTGCGACGACGATCCACCTCAGCTCGGTCACGTTGGGCAGACTCACCATGAAATGTCCACACCGTATAATCGGGCGTAAAACCACTCTTCTGCAGGTGTTTGCCCATTTCAGCCTCTGTCTTCTTTTCCCAATTGCCGCACCGGAAACAGGGGCACCAGGTTTTCTTTTGGCCATTTGCAAATGCGGCTTGCACAAACCCCTTAGTTTTTGTGAACCATTCAGCGCTCCATTTGTTCTGACCAGTGTGACCGGTATACATCCAAGCACGGCCACTCATCTTGACTTTCAGAGCTACTAGACACACAACAATTATATATGTAATTCACCATGTATATATTCATCAGTTGATCTACTTTGTCAATTTTATTACGTCCATGCAACCTACACTCTAATAGGTAATGATAGGTCCTAATCCCACCCGTGTATGTGTAGATTGGGTTCATTTTCCCATGCTATGCTCCGGATCCGACGCAAAATTTCGGCAGCACCTCCCCGCTGTTCTCCTGATACACGTCTCTGCAATAAATAGAGAGGATGTGTACCCGGAGAACAACAGGGGAGGCACTGACGAAATTTATGCGTCGGATCCGGAGCAAAGCATATGGGAAAACGAACCCAATCTACACATACTCGGGCTGTCCATGGATAGCGTTGGACAATTCGAAAGAATCAAGGTTATAAATATGCAAATGCATGCATATTTATAACTATGACGCTTTCGAACGGGAGACATATTGGTTACGCATACTGATGATTCAAGACACATATATAGCTAGCTATCAAGTTTCATCGGAATAGATCAAATAATTAATGGGGGAGGAGGACTTGTCATTTGTGCTCACCCACGAACGAAGGGGCAGAGCTCGTCAAACGCACGACGAGGTCGTCAAACTCCAAACCTCGCAGCGATGAAACAACTGCACATTTAAAACTACACGATCAACACAATTATATATGATGTTTTTCATAACTAAATCGAAAAATATATGACCTAACTAATAATTCACAAATATATGACCCCGTCGGCCTCTGGAAGGCCAAAGAACACCTTTTCGGGAGGTGTCGGGGGTCGGCGTCGGGGTCGGGTGTCGTGGTGTCGGGGTGTCGTGTCGGGGTCGGGGTGTGGTGTCAGGGTGT
>LR738709.1:76829744-76948120 GCA_902687465.1 Secale cereale
GAGGGGAGGTGGGGCAAGGGGGCGGCAGTGGGTGGCGGGGGCTGCGGCGGGAGGCGGTGGTCGTCGGGGAGGAGGGGGATAGAAACAGAGAGAGGTGGGCGGGGTGGGGCTCGGCCGTTATTACCCTAATTGTTTGCCGTCCGCCCCCTTTGCCGTCCGCTTTTTTACTCTTTGCCGTCTGCTAGCGGACGTCAAAGAGGGGCCCCGTTAGGTTTTCCTTAATCAGCCCGTTAGTGTGGGCCACCTCCCTCTTTGCCGTCTGCCAGCTGACGGCAAAGAATCTTTGCTGTCTGCTAGCGGACGGCAAAGAACTGGCTGATGGCAAAGAAGGTCTTTGCCATCAGCCAGTTCTTTGTCGTCTGCTTTTGGGTAGCTGATGGCAAAGAGCTGGCAGATGGCAAAGTAGCTGATTCCAGTAGTGCATCACCAATTCCATCATGCTCACCGCCGTGTGTGAGTAATTCCATCGTAGGCTTGCTGGACGGTGATGGGTTGGACGGGATCTATCATGTAATCGAGTTAGTTTTGTTAGGGTTTGATCCCTAGTATCAGCTATGTTCTCAGATTGATGTTGCTATGACTTTGCTATGCTTAATGCTTGTCACTAGGGCCCGAGTGCCATGAGTTCAGATCTGAACCTATCATGTTTCCATGAATATATGTGTGTTCTTGATCCTATCTTGAAAGTCTATAGTCACCTACTATGTGTTATGATCCGGCAACCCCGAAGTGACAATAATCGGGACCACTCCCGGTGATGACCATAGTTTGAGGAGTTCATGTATTCACTATGTGTTAATGCTTTGTCTGGTACTCTATTAAAAGGAGGCCTTAATATCCCTTAGTTTCCAATAGGACCCCGCTGCCACGGGAGGGTAGGACAAAAGATGTCATGCAAGTTCTTTTCCTTAAGCACGTATGACTATATTCGGAATACATGCCTACATTGCATTGATGAACTAGAGCTAGTTCTGTGTCACCCTAGGTTATAACTTCTACATGATGAATTGCATCTGACGTAATTTCCCATCACCGATCCAATGCCTACGAGCTTTACCTATATTGCTTGACGCTTATTTACTTTTCCGTTGCTATTATCACAAAAACTACAAAAACTCTATCTTTACTTTTATTGCCGCTACCGCCACTATCATATTACTTTGCTACTAAACTATCTTGCTTCAGATACTAAGTTTCCAACTGTGGTTGAATTGGCAACTCAGTTGCTAATACTTAAGAGTATTCTTTGGCTCCCCTTGTGTCGAATCAATAAATTTGGGTTTAATACTTTACCCTCGAAAACTGTTGCGATCCCCTAAACTTGTGGGTTATCAAGACTATTTTCTGGCGCCGTTGCCGGGGAGCATAGCTCTATTCTTGAAGTCACTTGGGATTTATATCTACTTATCACTATGAAGAATTTGAAGGACTCAAAAACCAATACTTACCCTCAACTACGACGGGAGGTAAGGAACTGCCATCTAGATTTGCACTTGATTCTCTTTCTGTTATGAGTAAACTTGCGAAACCTACTCCTGCTATTGAATCTGATATGTCGTATGTTCTTGATGATGCTACTTCTGCTATGTATGATGAAACTACCTCTATGCCTGATACTGTGCCACTAGGTGAATTTCTAGATGAAAAAATTGCTAAGTTTAGGGAGAGTGCAAATGTTGATGATATTAATGAAAGTGATGATGAAACTACTCCCAATATATATGAATTGCCTGTTGTGCCTCGGGGTTATGTTATGGATGAAGAAACTGCTACCGACTTTCTTGCTTGCAATGATAGATATGATCTTAAGAAATTATTAGCTAAGCTGAAAGAAAAGTCCTGGAATGCTAGAATGAAATGTGATCTTGCTTTTGCTACTTCACCTATATGTTTCACTGATAAGGATTATGGATTCTCTGTTGATCCTGAGTTAATTACTTTGGTTGAATCTAATCCTTTCCATGGCTATGAGTCTGAAACTGTTATGGCAAATCTTACCAAGTTGAATGATATAGCCACCCTGTTTACCAATGATGAAAAGATTCGCTACTACTATATCCTTAAGCTATTTTCGTTCTCGTTAAAGGGTGATGCTAAGACTTGGTTTAATTCTCTTGATCCTGGTTGTGTGCGTAGTCCCCAGGATATGATGTATTACTTTTCTGCTAAATACTTTCCCGCTCATAAGAAATAAGCTGCCTTATGGGAAATATATAACTTTGCTCAAACTGAAGAAGAGAGTCTTGCACAAGCTTGGGGGAGGCTTCTCCATTTACTTAATGCTTTGCCTGATCATCCTCTTGAGATGCATGATATACTTGATGTCTTTTATAATGGACTAACCGATGCTTCCAGAGACCACCTGGATAGTTGTGCTGGTTGTGTTTTCAGGGAATGAACAGTGGAACAAGCTGAACTATTATTGAATAATATGCCAATGAAAATAATTGGACACTTCCTGAACCAGCCCTAAGCCAACTCCGAAGAAAAGAGGTGTTCTATTTCTCAATCCTGAAGACATGCAAGAGGCAAAGAAATCTATGAAAGAGAAAGGTATTAAAGCTAAAGATGTTAAGAATTTACCGCCTATTGAAGAAATACATGGTCTTGATAACCCGACACAGGTAGTAAAGGTAAATTCTCTTTATAGATTTGATGAAGGTGATATTCCTCGTTATAAGTCTGCTAGCCAATGCTTAGATGAGTTTGACAATTTCATTGTGAAACAAGAAAACTTCAATGCTTATGTTGGTAGACAATTACAACACAATGCTCATATGATTGAATGCTTGAGTGATTATCTGTCTAGCGCTAAAAGTGAACTGAAACTTATTAGTAAACATGCTTCTATGGTCACCACTCAAGTAGAACAAGTACTTAAGGCTCAGAATGATTTGCTCAGTGAGTTAAATAGTAAGAATAATGATAATGCCATTAGAGTTGTAACTAGAGGTTGTAGAATGACTCAGGAACCTATGTATCCTGAAGGCCACCCTAAGAGAATTGAGCAAGATTCTCAGAGAGCTAATTTAGATGCACCTAGTTCTTCTAAGAACAAGAAAAAGAAAAATGATAGAACCTTGCATGCTTCTAGTGAACCTGTAGCTCCCCCACCTGAGAATCCCAATGATATATCTGTTTCAGATGCTGAGACACAATCTGGTAATGAACATGAACCTAGTGATAATATTAATGATGATGTTCATGATGATGCTCAACCTATCAATGATAATGATGTAGAGATTGAACCTGCTGTTGATCTTGATAACCCACAATCAGAGATTCAACGTTATGATAAGAGAGACATTGTTGCTAGCAAGCACAGTAGGGAAAGAGAACCCTGGGTGCAGAAACCCATGCCTTTTCCTCCGAAACCATCCAAGAAAAAGGATGATGATGATTTTCAGCGCTTCGCTGAAATGATTAGACCTATCTTTTTGCGTATGCGTTTGACTGATGTGCTTAAAAAGAATCCTTATGCCAAGTATATGAAAGATATTATTACCAACAAAAGAAAGATACCTAAAGTAGAAATTTCCACCATGTTTGCCAATTACACATTTTAGGGTGGAATGCCTAAGAAATTAGGATATCCAGGAGTACCTACTATACCTTGCTCCATTAAGAGAAACTACGTTAAAACTGCTTTGTGTGATCTTGGAGCAGGTGTTAGTGTTATGCCTCTCTCTTTATATCATAGACTTGACTTGAGTAAGTTGACACCTACTAAAATATCCTTGCAAATGGCTGATAAATCAACTGCTATACCTGTTGGTATTTGTGAGGATGTGCCTGTTGTGGTTGCAAATGTTACTATTCTAACAGACATTGTTATACTTGATATTCTCGAGGATGATAGTATGTCTATTATTATTGGAAGATCTTTTCTAAATACTGCAGGGGCTGTTATTGATTGCAACAAAGGCAATGTTAATTTTCATGTCAATGGCAATGAGCATACGGTACACTTTCTGAGGAAACAACCTCAGGTCTATAGTATTAATTATATTGTTAAAACTTCAACTATTACTATTGGAGGTTTTGAGTTTCCCATTCCTACTATCAAGAAGGCATATGACATTCTTATTGCTGGGGACATACATATCCCCATTGAGGTAACATAGTGTTATTCGAAAATTCTCCGGTTTCATGTTACTCGGAAAGAGTTTATTAGCAAGACCTGATCAACCTTGTTAATGGATTCCTTTTGATGAACATGGGATGGGTGAATCTAGATAGCACAAACCTTTTGTACCCTCTTTTTACTTTCTGTTAATTAGCTTAAATAAAACAAAAATAGCATTATCTATCTGTTTCCAGACTTATCCATGCAATAAAAAATATCCCGAAAATAAAAGTTCTCCAAATGCCATGAAAATGAAATATGATTTTTTTCTAGAATATTTAAGAAAATATGGCACTGAACACACAACGAGGGGAGCCAGCACATGGCCTCGAGGGCACAGGGCGCGCCCCCCTGCCCAGGGCGCGTCCCTGCCTCGAGGGCCCCACGTGCCCTCTCCACTTATCCTTTCACCCATGCTCTTCTTCTTCCTCCCAAAAAAAATCCCCAACCAGCTCAAACCCGAGTTCTAGCTCATTTTGCTGCCATTTTAGATCTCCTTGCTCAAAGCTCCATTCACCAAACTATTTGGGGAGATTGTTCCTTGGTATGTCACTCCTCCATTGGCCCAATTAGTTTTTGTTCTAGTGCTTTATTTGTTGCAAAATTTTGTTTCTGTGGTGACCGTGTTCTTGAGCTTGCAAGTCCAATTTTCTTGGTCCCAAATAGTTCTAATGCATGATATAGTCTCTAGGCACTTATAGGTGTTGTTGCTATCAATCTTGTTGAGTTTGGTTAACTTTTATTGTGAATTACTAAAAATTTCAGAAAATTTCAGAAAAATGTCTAGGAGAAACTTCCAAGGTGGTCCTTCAAGGAAGCAAGAACCGATGCTCGCGTTCCGTGAGCCAGCCGATGAACCACCGAGGGACGCTGATGTGCGGCCTTGTGAATGGCCGTCAGATAAATTTATGGGTCAAGCGGGCATCAAAGATGTATTTTACGCATATGTGCGTAACGCTGACCTCGAGGACTTCATGCAAGTTAAGTGTCTCCAATACCATGGCTTAACTGATAGTTTTGTGAGAAGGTTTAAATTTTCATCTTCACCTAATTCTCACAGTATCCCGTTTGACCTTTATGATAAATCTTATACCATGGACCTAGAGGATTTAATGTTGCCTGCAAGCTCCCACAGTGGGACAGTATGAGTGATCCTCGTAAATTTGAATTTAGAGAATTCCTTGCTAGTATTACAGTGGGAGAATCCAGGGAAAAAACATAAGCCACCACGGGGAGCATACATTTTCCTGCTATTCATTACTTTGCTCTCTTTATCGGTAGATGCATAAATGGTAAAGATGAGGCTTGTCACATGTGTGTCCCTGATCTTAGCGTCCTCAGGAGTGCTGTACTAGGTGATAGGCAATATAACTTAGGAGCAATTGTTGCACGTAGACTACACCATAATGGTTTGTATGGAGATTTATTTGGTGGGATCTATGCTACTCGCATAGCCCGCTATATTGGTGTGTGTGTGCACCCGTATGTTGAACCATTACCTCCTGCCTATTTAGACTGTAATGCTATGGCTAGTCATCGGTTTATAGAGTGGGATAATCAAACTCTGAAATATCGACTAATCTTTAACAGGCAGCATGCCATCCCTATTGTTCCTCCTGCCCCTACTTTGTTTAACTTTCAGGAAAAGGGAAGATACACTATAACTATGGAGGAGGCAAATGCCCATTATAACATGACAGAGGCAGCCAGCCTTCGAGCTGCAGCTTAGCAGGCAGCATCTGCTGCATCTCAGTACGACCCCAACTACAACTTTGGATATCTGTCAGGCCAATACTGGCCATAGACCAACTTAGGCCAAAAGCATAAGCTTGGGGGAGTATGTGTTTCTCACCGACTTTACATTCATGTTCACACACTTATTCTAGTTGTCGGTGCTCACACTCTTTCACTGTACCATCCATGCTTAGTTTAAATTTCTTTTTCTTAGTCTTTTTCTTGTGTGCTAGAAAAACCCAGACAAACAAAAATATATTAGTTGTAGCTTCTAGATAGTTTACTTTCTTTGCCTGTAGTAGTAACTAAAAATGAAAACCCAAAAAGATTTCCCGTTCTTCTTTTTGCTTGTTGGGAGCTTTCCCTTGTAAATAGTTTCTTTTCTTTTCTTTAGGGGTTATGAGTAGAAGACCATGATTGAAAATGCTTAGTGGCTCTCATATGCTTTGTTGTTGATTTAACCTTGAGCCATATTACCTTGTCTTCTCTCTTGTATTAAAATGCATGCAGATTCTAGCTTAGTCCAATGCACGTGCACTATTATTATTATCCATACCATTCGGTCGTGCGAGTAAAAGGCAGTAAGGAAGATATATGATGAACTAATTGAGATGAGAAAAGCTGGTACGAACTCGACCTCTCTTGTTTTCGTAAATATGATTGCTCGTCGTTCTTGATTCAGCTTGTTATGAATGAAACATGTTTGCAATGACAATTAGAGATCATAGCTGCTTATGCCATACATAATTAGCTGAGAGTTTATAATGGTCTATCTTGCGTGCCAACATGATATTAAAATGATTGTGATGTGGTATGATGGGTGGTATCCTCCTCTGAACGATTTAAGTGACTTGACTTGGCATATGTTCACGCATGTATTTGAAACAAATCAACAAAGCCTTCACCATATTTATGTTCATGGTGATTTATATCCTACTCATGCTTGCATTCATTGTTGATTAATTTTAATGCATGCTCATGACCGTTGTTGCTCTCTAGCTGGTCGCTTCCCAGTCTCTTTCTAGCCTTCACCTGTATTAAGCGGGAATACTGCTTGTGCATCCACTTCCATAAACCCCAAAGTTATTCCACATGAGTCCACCATACCTTCCTATATGCGGTATTTACCTGCCGTTCCAAGTAAATTTGTATGTGCCAAACTCTAAACCTTCAAATGAAATTCTTTTTTGTATGCTCGAACAGCTCATGTATCAACTAGGGTTGTCTATATCTTCCATGCTAGGTGGATTATTCTCACGATGAGTCGACTCCGCTCATCATTCATGAGAAAAAGCCTGGTAACCGGGATGCCCAGTCCCATACTCACAATCATAATAATTAAACAAAATCCCCCAGGGCTGTTGGTTGTTTGGACGGTAACCCGTGGATTCGGCTGGCCGTGGAGTGTGCTTGCTGGTGGTTTGGGGAGTATAAACTTTACCATTCTGTTTGGGAACCGCCTATAATGTGCGTAGCATGGGAGATATCGTGATTCTTGGTTGTTATGTTGACAATGAAAGTATACCGCTCAAAATGTTATTCAATCTCTATTTAAAAATCAAGCTCTGGCACCCCTGCAAATCCCTGCTTCCCTCTGCGAAGGTCCTATCTATTTACTTTTATGCGGAGTCATCTTCCTCTTATCCAAGAGCACCAGTAGGAGAGCAGCTCTGTCGTTGCATGTATTACTATTAATTTGCATTGAGTATGATCATGATTGGATCTCTTTTACCATGAATTACAATATCTAGTCAGTCATTGATCTTTAAAGGTGCTTTGCATTTATGTTTTGCGGTCTCAGAAAGGGCTAGCGAGATACCATCTTGTTATATCATATCATGATTGTTTTGAGAAGTGTTATCATCCGAGGTTTATTATTATTGCTCGCTAGTTGATTATGCCATTGATGTGAGTAGACTTGAGACCTGAAAGTTATTGTGAATGTGGTTAGTTCATGATCTTGTTAAAAACCTGAATGCTAGCTTACATATTTACAACAACAAGAGCAAACAGAGTTTGTCAAAGTTTTTCTTTATCACTTTCAGTTTATCAACTGAATTGCTTGAGGACAAGCAAAGGTTTGAGCTTGGGGGAGTTGATACGTCTCCAACGTATCTACTTTTCCAAACCCTTTTGCCCTTGTTATGGACTCTAACTTGCATGATTTGAATGGAACTAACCCGGACTGATGTAGTTTCCAGCAGAACTGCCATGGTGTGGTTTTTGTGCAGAATAATAAGTTCTCGGAATCGCCTGAAAAAGAAGATCCACACCGGGGGGCCCATGGCCAATCCTCGAGGGTGGGGGGCGCGCTCCCCTTCCCAGGGCGCACCCCCCTGCCTCGAGGGCCCCCCGATGCTCCACCAATGTAACACCCCAAATTTTTGAGTTTGGTTTTTCTTCCAAACTTTTGGCCTTTTGGAAGGGGGTTGTTTGATCTTTTCTTAAGACCCTTCTAAAATCTCTTCTGGCCAAAGTTTATGTGTTTTCTCAAGCTTGGTTTTTGATCTTGAAGATTTTCTCTTGTGTTGGCTCAAGCACAAGTTGAGTTTCAAAAGAGGTTGTTTGAATTCTCCCCTTCTTGAATTATACCTCTCAGGTTTGACCTTGGACTTATCTTCCCCTCCAACCTTCATCTTGCCATGACCCCAACAGAAATATTTCCCTCCATGAGTGGACATTGGGATTTTTCCTCTATTTATTTGATTCCAAACTAAATTTCCTAGATAAGTTTTGACCTTATTGGGATTTTTCCTCTATTTATTTTACTCCAAAATCTATTTCTGTCTTTTATAGTGGACATTGGTGATTTACAAAGGAACCACCATATCCATCTTGTTATTTGATTCCAAACTAACTTTCCTAGATAGTCCTTAGTACCCACAAACCACATCCATCTTGTTTCACTGGCCCACAGTTCAAATTTTTCAAATTTCACCTGCTGCAAGTTTGGACCAAATTTGCAAATTTTGGTGAATTTCATATTTATCTTCTTCTAAAAATTCTGTGAAAAATAAGGCAGCCTCTAGATGCATCAAGAGGCCACTCCACCAAATATCAGCCCCAGAAACATTTCACACATGCCAGAATCATTTCATCGAACACATAGCATGCACTGTGTTGTCAGGTTCAGAAACTGCTAACTGAAACTGTCGACAGTGCAGTTCAACAGTTCGTTAGTTCGTTAGAACCACAGTGACAATCTCGCCAGTGCCTGCCTTGGATCGACGCACACTGCACCTCCTGCTTATCCAACGCGCCGCATGCTCGCTTGGCTGCTTCTGGGCGTCGGTGGCGCTCTGGCCCGACCACGCCGGCGACTTCCACGGCAACAGAACCGCCCGTGATGGCTGGCAGAAGTAACCCCGCGGCTGAACGCCGTTTGGCACCGCCCAAGTCACCCCAGCGCTCCGTGTGGCCATCTCCACTGCCAGCGCACGCCTGCCGCACCGTCGCCGTGGCCTGGCGCCCGCAGAGCGCGTTTTCTGCCGTCGACGTGCCGCACGGCCGTTCCGTCGAGGACAGCCCGTGATCATCTCTCCCCTGCCGAGTTAGGCACGGGAATGGAACCACTACACCTCCTAGTCGATGCTCAAGCCCCTAAACCCGCCGTCCAGCCACTGCATCGCCGTAATCACTCGCCGGACTTATCCCGTTCACGGCAACCTCCTCGGGCCGGCTATATAAAGCACCCCCCAGCTCGTTCTCGAGCCCGCACACCTCCACCATCTCCCTAGACCGTGCCTAGCCTCTAGAAGAGCCTCGAGGGGCCCTTCTTCTCCAACTCCGGCCAACTCCGTCCGCCTCGGGCTCCAGCAGCGTTCTCTCCGGTGAGAGCTCCTCCGCCGCCGTGGACTCGAGCGTAGCACCCTAGCACCTACCTAAACATAACCCCCACTCCAATTTGACCCCAGAGATCCTCTCCGATGAGGCCCACGACCACCCGAGCCGCCGTCCGCCGGAGACAGGGTCGCCGTCGACGTGGGACTCGCCAATGCTCAACTCCACCACCAATCGACACGGAAGAACACCAGGAAGCCGTACGTACCCTTTTCTCGCCCTAGCTCGCCGTGGATCGGCGCCGGCGACCACCGCAGCACCTGGCGCCGGCGCGGCTCTGTCTCAGTGTTCAAACCCGACGAGTGGGGCCCCTCGTCAGCCTCTCACCTCTCCCCCGAACCGTTTTTCTGTAAAGGGCCTTCGGGCGAAGTACGTTTTCTTCTTCGGTTGGCGTACTTCGTACCGGTTCGCTTTTCTGTTTTCTATTCTAGCCCCTGGAATTTTTCTGTTTCATTACAGATGAGTCCCTGGACAGAAAATCTAATATATTTTTAACTAAAGATGATATTGAGTTGATTCTTTTTCTGTCCTCTTTAGTTTTCTATCTAGTTTTTTGTCATATTTATGTGAAATGTTTTGGAGCAACTTTATTTGCACACACGGTATTTATGTTAGTATCCATTTGTTTGAATACATATATACCGAAGGACGTGACGGAGCCGCGAACCACACCGAGTTAGACTCCGACTTCTCAGAACCAGGCAAGCATGTTTGAACCTTTGATATGATGAGTGTGTTGCATGTTTGCTCGAGTAGTTCTTCTCATAAGCATGGTCATATAAGCATTTGTGTATGGTTATGTTTCATGCAAGCAAGCTTCGGGTGAGGCCGAATGATAATGTTTGAACCACCTCGATCATGTGGTGACATGATGGGTGGTATGCTGGTATTGTTGGAGCATGCCAGTAGTTGGTTAACTCAGTATCAATGGAGATCATGTCGTGATTCCGTTCATCTCCTTTTTGGTACTATCATAGGCCGTCTATTAAGATTGCGGTCTAGTCAGTTGTAAACCACTTCCCGAGTACACACCAAGTAGAGGGGCCGGGATGAGGGTTCCATGGCCCTGGATTAAAGCCCGTCATCCGGTCAGGGGGCATGGGTGTTTCCGGTTGGGACCGAGAGGGGGGCACCCCTTAGAGCGCGCATATATAAATTTGATCCCATGCTAATCGAGGTTGTTGCCTCCCCGTCTTAAGATTTTTCGTGAATGCTATCGCGGGTGATTCCGGAAAATAGGATGTAAAATGGGTGTGTACTGGTTAGTTAGTTTTCTGCTAAAACACCGTAGACGGAACTAGTCCCCGTGGCTAGTAGAATCCGTTGGCTATGAGTTAATAGTACAAGCTCTGCAGAGTTAAATTCTTCCAGTAGCCATGTTTATGGCCTAGGGTCAATCTTTGTGTCAACCCGGTGACTGTCTCTAGTAATTTTTTGATGGTAACAAGAGTAGAGTTTTCGTCAAGTTCATTTGGTAGATGAACTCAACAACTATCTCTGTATTGATTTACTTCTAGAAGTATTTCATGATTATACTATTGATATTTATAAGCCCTTTATGTGATGTCGCTCAGACGTCCGACTGTGGCATTCTTGTTATTTATAAGCCCTTTATGTGTTGTCGCTCAGACGTCTGACTGTCGCATTCTTTTTAGTTATAAGCCCTTTATGTGATCTCGCTCAGACGTCCGACTGTGGCATTCTTTTTATTTATAAGCCCTTTATGTGATGTCGCTCAGACGTCCGACTGTGGCATTCTTTTTATTTATAAGCCCTTTATGTGATGTCGCTCAGACGTCCGACTGTGACATTCTTTTTATTTATAAGCCCTTTATGTGATTTCGCTCAGACGTCCGACTGTGGCATTCTTTTTATTTATAAGCCCTTTATGTGATGTCGCTCAGACGCCCGACTATGGCATTCTTTTAATTATAAGCCCTTTTTGTGATGTCACTCAGACGTCCGACTATGGCATTCTTTTTATTTATAAGCCCTTTATGCGATGTTGCTCAGACGTCCGACTGAGGCATTCTTGTTATTTATTTTTGCTATAAGCCCTTTATGTGGTGTCGCTCAGATGCCCGACTTAGGCCTGTTTCCTTTTATTATTTTCTCACGAGGCGTCACTCAGACACTCGTTTGGTCTCCTTCTATTTATCTTATGGATTTCGGGAGGATTACCGCCCGACTTCTATTGTTGCATACAGCACACTAATATTTTTATCCGGTCGCATTTTTTTGGAATACTCACATGCATCATGTTGGCATTTATTATATCTTAAGTCCGAACTATCTTGCGAGTACATTCAAAGTACTCACCTGGCTTGTTGATTTGGCCAGATGTGGACGAAGGCGATCTCATGGAAGAAGAGTTCGATAGCGAGTCCGACGTCTAGTGGAGTCCCAGTCAGTCTCTTGCGATCCTGGAATCGATCACTGTGATATAACCGCTTCCGCCTACCACCAAATAAATTCATCGGGTCTCACTCCGACACTCGATGAACTGTAATATAATGGAGTCACGTCACCCACTTCATTGTGACATAACCACCACCTTTTATTACGAGTTAGTAGTATGCCACCCTGCCTTTGTGTCATATCCGCCTTTATGTACTATATTGGGGCGCTTGTAATAAAATTGTTGAGCAACCCCACCTCAACATTGTATAATATTCAGTGTACTGGAATTCTGTATGAAGGAATTGTCTGCCAGCAAGAAATAATCTTCCTCGCTAGTTTAATAAAAAGGTCGGTCTTCCGGTTATTATTTTACTAAAGGAACGGTCCTGACAACCGATGTGTCCCCAGGTCCTATATATTCTGTTTCGGGGAGAAAAAAAATTCCAGGAGAAGGAATTATCGCGTTTCACGAGACGGAGCCGCCGCCAAGCCCTAATCTCTCTCGGGAGGACTGATCTGGAGTCCGTTTGGGGCTCCGGATAGTGGAGATCGTCGCCATCGTCATCATCAACCTTCCTCCATCACCAATTCCATGATGCTCACAGCCGTGTGTGTGTGTAATTCCATCGTAGGCTTGCTGGACGATGATGGGTTGGAAGAGATCTATCATGTAATCCAGTTAGTTTTGTTAGGGTTTGATCCCTAGTATCCACTATGTTATGAGATTGATGTTGCTATGACTTTGCTATGCTCAATGCTTGTCACTAGGGCCTGAGTGCCATGATTTCAGATCTGAACCTATTATGTTTCCATGAATATATGTGTGTTCTTGATCCTATCTTGCAAGTCTATAGTCACCTACTATGTGTTTTGATCCGGCAACCCCGAAATGACAATAATCGGGACCACTCCTGGTAATGACCCTAGTTTGAGGAGTTCATGTATTCACTATGTGTTAATGCTTTGGTCCGGTACTCTATTAAAAGGAGGCCTTAATATCCCTTAGTTTCCAATAGGACCCCGCTGCCACGGGAGGGTAGGACAAAAGATGTCATGCAAGTTCTTTTCCTTAAGCATGTATGACTATATTCGGAATACATGCCTACATTGCATTGATGAACTGGAGCTAGTTCTGTGTCACCCTAGGTTATAACTTCTACATGATGAATTGCATCCGACGTAATATCCCATCACCGATCCAATGCCTACGAGCTTTACCTATATTGCTTGCCGCTTATTTACTTTTCCGTTGCTATTATCACAAAAACTACAAAAACACTATCTTTACTTTCATTACCGCTACCACCACTATCATATTACTTTGCTACTAAACTATCTTGCTGCAGATACTAAGTTTCTAGGTGTGGTTGAATTGACAACTCAGCTGCTAATACTTAAGAGTATTCTTTGGCTCCCCTTGTGTCGAATCAACAAATTTGGGTTTAATACTTTACAATTGAAAACTGTTGCGATCTCCTACACTTGTGGGTTATCAGAATGCTAACCAACATAAATTTCAATGTAATTTCTTTATTGTGGCATGAATGTTCAGATCCGAAAGATTCAAGACAAAAGTCTATATTGACACAAGAATAATAATACTTCAAGCATACTTACAAAGCAATTATGTCTTCTCAAAATAACATGGCCAAAGAAAGTTATCCCTACAAAATCATATAGTCTGGCTATGCTCCCTCTTCATCACACAAAATATTCATATCATGCACAACCCCAGTTTCAGCCAAGCAATTGTTTTCATACTCAAATTTTTTCAAACCTTTGAATTTTCACGCAATACATGAGTGTGAGCCATGGATATAACACTATAGGTGGAATAGAGTGGTGGTTGTGGAGAAGACAAAAAGGAGGAAGATAGTCTCATATGCATCGACTACGCGTATCAATGGGCTATGAAGATGCCCATCAATAGATATCAATGTGAGTCAGTAGGGATTGCCATGCAACGGATGCACGAGAGCTATAAGTGTATGAAAGTTCATCAAAGGAAACTAAGTGGGTGTGCATCCAACTTGCTTGCTCATGAAGACCTAGGGCATTTGAGGTAGCCCATCATTGGAATATACAAGCCAAGTTCTATAATGAAAATGCCCACTAGTATATGAAAGTGACAAAACAAGAGACTCTCTATCTTGAAGATCATGGTGCTACTTTGAAGCACAAGTGTGGAAAAGGATAGTAGCATTGTCCCTTCTCTCTTATCTCTCCTTTTTTTTTGAGGGGCTTTCTCTCATTTTTTTATTTAGCCCCTCTCTTTTTTTGGGCCATCTCTTTTTTTTATTTGGCCTTTCCTCACATGGGACAATGCTCTAATAATGAAGATCATCACACTTTTATTGACTTACAACTCAGAGATTACAACTCGAACTTAGAACAAAATATGACTCTATATGAATGCCTCCGGTGGTGTGCCGCGATGTGCATTGAATCAAGAGTGACATGTATGAGAAATTATGCATGGTGGCCGAGCCAAAAATACGATGTCAACTACATGATAATATGACAATAGGAAGTCTCTCATATGAAAGGAACGGTGGAAAGTTGCATGGCAATATACCTAGGAATGGCTATGGAAATGGCTTGATAGGTAGGTATGGTGGCTGTTTTGAGGAAGGTATATGGTGGGTGTATGGTACCGGCGAGAGTTGCGCGGTACAAGAGAGGCTAGCAATGGTGGAAGGGTGAGACTGTGTATAATCCATGGACTCAACATTAGTCATAAAGAACTCATATACTTATTGCATAAATTTATGAGTCATCAAAAAAAAGTAATCAACGCATGCTCCTAGGGGAAGGGTTGGTAGGAGTTAACCATCGCGCGAGCCCGACCTCCACACAAAGGATGGCACTCAATAAATACCTCATGCTCTAACTTCGTCACATAACGGTTCACCATACGTGCATGCTACGGGATTCACAAACATTAACACAAGTGTTTCACAAATTCATAATTACTCCACTAGGATGACTATAATATCCTCATATCTCAAAACAATCATCAAGTATCAAACTTTTCATCATATTCAATGCACTTTATATGAATGTTTTTACTATATTCATCTTGGATGCCTATCATATTAGGACTAGTTTTATAACCAAAGCACATTACCATGCTGTTCTAAAAGACTCTCAAAAGGATATACGTGAAGCATGAAAAATCAGCAAATTCTACAAAATAAAACCACCACCGTGCTCTAAAAGATATAAGTGGAGCAATAGAGCAAAACTATCTAGCTCAAAGGATATAAGTGAAGCACATAGAGTATTCTAACAAATTCTAAACCATATTTATCTCTCTCAAAAGGTGTGTCCAGCAAGGATGACTGTGGCAAAATAAAAAGCAAAGACTCAAATCATACATGATGCTCTAAGCAAAACACATATCATGTGGTGAATAAGAATATAGTCCCGAGTATAGTTACCGATAGATGAAGACGAAAGAGGGGATGCCTTCCCGGGGCATCCCCAAGCTTAGGCTTTTGGTTGTCCTTGAATTTTACCTTGGGGTGCCTTGGGCATCCCCAATCTTAGGCTCTTTCCACTCTTTGTTCCATAGTCCATCAAAGCCATACTCAAAACTTGGAAACTTCACAACACAAAACATAGCCAAAAATCTCGTGAGCTCCCTTAGTATAAGAAAACAAACCACCACTCAAAGGTACTGTAATGAACTAATTATTTGTGTATATTGGTGTTAAACCTACTATATTACAACTTCTTTATGATTCATATCCTCCAACACTACTCATAGATTGATACAAATAAGAAAACAACACACGAAAAACAGAATCTGGCAAAAACAGAACAATCTGTAGTAATCTGTAACTTTCGAACACTTGTGTAACTCCAAAAAAATTGACATAAATTGGTAAACGTGAGGAATTTGTCTATAAATCATCTGCAAAAAGAATCAACTAAATATCTCTCTCCAGTCAAATCTGGTGACTAATCTCTTGAGCGCTAAAGTTTCTGTTTTTTACAGAATGATCATATAAACTTCACACAAGTCTTCCAAAGGTTCTACTTGGCAAAAACACTAATAAAAACACAAAACCACATCTAAACATAAGCTAGATGCAATATTTATTCCTAAACAGAAGGAAAAACAAAGAAAATAAAATTGGGTTGCCTCCCAACAAGCGCTATCGTTTAACGCCCCTAGCCAGGCACGATACGAGGATAGACCTAGGTATTGCCATCTTTGGAAGGCAATCCATAAGTGGCTCTCATAATAGATTCATATGGTAATTTAATTTTCTTTCTAGGAAAGTGTTCCATGCCTTTCCTTAACGGAAATTGGAATCTAATATTTCCTTCCTTCATGTGAATAATTGCACCAATCGTTCTAAGGAAAGGTCTACCAAGAATAATAGGACATGAAGGATTGCAATCTATATCAAGAACAATGAAATCTACGGGCACATAATTCCTATTGGCAACAATAAGAACATCATTAATCCTTCCCATTGGTTTCTTAATGGTAGAATCCGCAAGATGCAAATTTAAAGAACAATCATCAAGCTCATGGAAACCTAACAAGTCACACAAATGTTTGGGATAGTAGAAACACTTGCACCCAAATCACACAAGGCAAAGAATTCGTGATCTTTAATTTTAATTTTAATAGTATGTTCCCACTCATCATAAAGCTTTCTAGGAATAGAAACTTCTAATTCAAGTTTTTCTTCATAAGATTGCATCAAAGCATCAACTATGTGTTTGGTAAAAGCCTTATTTTGACTATAAGCATGCGGAGAATTTAGTACGGATTGCAACAAGGAAATACAATCTATCAAAGGGCAATTATCATAATTGTATCCCTTGAAATCCAAAATAGTAGGTTCATCACTATGCAAAGTTTTGATCTCTTCAATCCCACTTTTAACAACTTTAGCATCAAGATCTTAAAACTCCGAATCATTGGGACGCCTTTTAACTAAAGTAGGCTCATCTCCAGTCCCGTATTTATCAAGATTCATACTAGAAAATAGGGATCTAATAGGAGACACATCAATAACTTTCAGATCTTCATCCTTATTTTCATTATAACTATAAGAACACGCTTTCATAAAGCACTCTTTTTTAGCACGCATCCTAGCGGTTCTTTCGTTGCATTAATCAATGGAAATTCTCATTGCTTTGAGATACTCATTGATATCATGCTTGGGTGGAATAGATCGAAGTTTCAAACAATCAACATCAAGAGTAATTCTATCCATGCTTCTAGGCAACTCATCAATCTTAAGCAAATTTTCTTCAAGTAATGCATTGAATTTCTTTTGCGAAATCATAAACTCCTTAACACTAGTTTCAAATTCAGAGGCCACCTTACCAAAATTTCCATAAGAGTTATTGTAGGAATTACCATAATTATTAGAGGAATTACTAGGAAAATCCCTAGGATTAAAGTTTCCTCTATAAGCATTGTTACCAAAATTATTCCTACCAACAAAATTCACATCCAAAGATTCATTATTATTTTCAACCAACGTGGATAAAGGCATATCATTAGGATCAGAATAAGCACTCTTAGTAGCAAATAATTTCATAAGTTCATCCATCTTTTCACCCAAAACACTAATCTCCTCAATAGCGTGCACTTTTTTACTAGTAGATCTTTTGGTGTGCCATTGAGAGTAGTTAACCATAATATTATCTCGGAGTTTGCTAGCTTCTGCTAAGGTAGTTTCCATAAAAGTGCCTCCTGCGGCCGAATATAAAAGATTTCTAGAAGCAAAATTCAAGCCAGCATAAAAGTTTTGTATAATCATCCATAAGTTCAAACCATGTGTAGGATAATTACGTATCATTAATTTCATTCTCTCCCAAGCTTGTGCAACATGCTCATGATCTTGTTGCTTAAAATTCATAATATAGTTTCTAAGAGAGATAATCTTAGCAGGAGGAAAATTCATAATATAGTTTCTAAGAGAGATAATCTTAGCAGTTTTTTAGAACCAATGTATCAATCCAGTAGGAGACCACGGACAAGTCCCTCGCACCTGCACAAACAAATAAGAACTTCGCAACCAACGCGATAAGGGGTTGTCAATCCCTTTACGGTCACATACGAAAGTGAGATCTGATAGATAGGATAGTATAATGTTTTTGGTATTTTTGGATATAAGAACAGAAAGTAAATAAAGGAAAGTAAAGCAGATGGAAGATTAATATGTTGAAAATAGACCGAGGGCCATAGGTTTCACTAGTGGCTTCTCTCATGATAGCAGAATTCTATGGTGGGTGAACAAATTACTGTCGAGCAATTGATAGAAAAGCGCATAGTTATGAGAATATCTAGGCATGATCATTATATATAGGCATCACGTCCGTGGCAAGTAGACCGAAACGATTCTGCATCTACTACTATTACTCCACACATCGACCGCTATCCAGCATGCATCTAGAGTATTAAGTTCATAAGAACAGAGTAATGCTTTAAGCAAGATGACATGATGTAGAGGGATAAACTCAAGCAATATGATACAAACCACATCTTTTTATCCCCGATAGCAATAATACAATAAGTGCCTTGCTGCCCCTGCTGTCACTGGGAAAGGACACCGCAAGATTGAACCCAAAGCCAAGCACTTCTCCCATTGCAAGAACTATAGATCTAGTAGGCTAAACCAAACCAATAATTCGAAGAGACTTGCATGGATATTATAATCATACATAAAAGATTTAAGAAACGAATCCAATATTTCTCATAGATAATCTTGATCATAAACCCACAATGCATCGGATCTCGAAAAACACACCGCAAAAAGAATACATCGAATAGATCTCCTCGAAGATTGAGGAGAACTTGGTATTGAGATCCAAAAAGAGAGAAGAAGCCATCTAGCTAATAACTGTGGACCCAAAGGTCTGTAGTAAACTACTCACAACTCATTGGTGAGGCTATGGTGTTGATGTAGAAGCACTCTATGGTAGACCCCCCTCCGGCGGAGCTCCGGAACAGGCCCCAAGATAGGATCTCACGGGAACAGAAGGTTGCTGCGGTGGAATTAGGATTTTCTCTGTTGCCTCGAAGTTTTCAGGTTACATGGATATATATAGGAGGAAGGAAGGCATCAGGGGAGCCAGAGGGGTTCCACGAGGGTGGGGGGCGCGCCCAGGGGGAGGGGCGCGCCCTGGACCCTCGTGGCCGCTTCCTTCGTTCCCTCGCATGTACTCCAAGTCTTCTAGGAAGATATGGTTCCAAAAAGAACTCTCCCTAAGGTTTCATTCCGTTTGGACTCCGTTTGATATTCCTTTTCTGCGAAACCCTGAAATAGCCAAAAAAACAGCAATCTGCACTGGGCCTTGGGTTAGTAGGTTAGTCCCAAAAATAATATAGAAGTGTATAATAAAGCCCATTAAATATCCAAAACATAATATATAATAGCATGGAACAATCAAAAATTATAGATACGTTGGAGACGTATCAAACGGGGCCAGAAATTATTTTTGCTACTTCTCGAGCTAGTGTTGTACTCCCTCGAAGAGGAAAGGGTGATGCAACACAGTAGCGTAAGTATTTCCCTCAGTTTTTGAGAACAAAGGTTTCAATCCAGTAGGATACCACGCGCGAGTCCCTCGCACCTGCACAAACAAATAAGAACATCACAGCCAACATGATAAAAGAGGTTGTCAATCCCTTCACGGTCACTTACGAGAGTGAGATATGATAGATATGATAAGATAATATTTTTGGTATCTTTGGTATAGAGATTGAAAGTAAATAATGCAAAGTAAAGTAAATAGTTGATGGAAGATTAATATGATGAGAATAGACCCGGGGGCCATATGTTTCACTAGTGGCTTCTCTCATGATATAAGATTTCTACGGTGGGTGAACAAATTACTGCCGAACAATTGATAGAAAAGCGCATTGTTATTAGAATATCTAGGCATGATCATTATATATAGGCATCACGTTCATGACAAGTAGACCGAAACGATTATGTATCTACTACTATTAATCCACACATCGACCGATATCCAGCAGGCATCTAGAGTATGAAGTTCATAAGAACAGAGTAACGCCTTAAGCAAGATGACATGATGTAGAGGGATAAACTCAAGCAATATGATATAAACCCCATATTTTTATCCTCGATGGCAACAATACTATACGTGCCTTGCTGCCCCTGCTGTCACTGGGAAAGGACACCGCAAGATTGAACCCATAGCAAAGCACTTCTCCCATTGCAAGACCTATAGGTCTAGTAGGCCAAACCAAACCAATAATTCGAAGAGACTTGCAAGGATATTATAACCATACATAAACGACTTTAGAAAAGAATCCAATATTGTTCAAAGATAATCTTTATCATAAACCCACAATTCATCGGATCTCGACAAACACACCGCAAAAAGATTACATCGAATAGATCTCCTCGAAGATCGAGGAGAACTTTGTATTGAGATCCAAAGAGAGAGAAGAAGCCATCAAGCTAATAACTATGGACCCGAAGGTCTGTGGTAAACTACTCACAACTCATTGGTGAGGCTATGGTGTTGATGTAGAAGCACTCCGTGGTAGACCCTCCTCCGGCGGAGCTCCGGAACAGGCCCCAAGATGGGATCTCACTGGTACAGAAGGTTATGTCGGTGGAATTTGGGTTTCTTTGTGCTCCTCGATGTTTTCAGGGTATGAGGGTATATATAGGCTAAAGAGGCACGTCAGGGGAGCCAGAGGGGGCCCACGAGGGTGGGGCGCACCCACCCCCTAGGCGCGCCCCCTGCCCTCATGGCCACCTCTCTCGTTTCCTCGCGTGTACTCCAAGTCTTCTATGTTGATATCGTTCCAAAAATAACTCTCCCGAAGGTTTCATTCCGTTTGGACTCCGTTTGATATTCCTTTTCTGCGAAACACTGAAATAGGCAAAAAAAACAGCAATTTGCACTAGGCCTTGGGTTAGTAGGTTAGTCCCAGAAATAATATAAAAGTTTATAATAAAGCCAATTAAACATCCAAAACAGAATATATAATAGCATGGAACAATAAGAAATTACAGATACGTTGGAGACGTATCAGGCACCATTCCTCCTTATTTTCTATCTTCTCCGGCTCGGAGTCGACTTCACCAAACTTGAAGACTAGTGGCAGATGATCATTCTGGGGCATGGCGTTGGTGGAGGTCTGCGGGAGACAGGGGACTGGGAGGCAAACAGTAAGTCCGGCCATATTAAATAGCGGCTCGGGCGCCATTAATGGAGAGGAAGGCAGGCGGCCATGGAAGTCAAAGGGCTCGCTTCCTAGTGAGCCTGTGCAGCGTACAACTTGCACGCTTCCCGGTGAGCCTACACATTAGAGACAGCTTGCGCGCCTCTCGGTCAGCCTGCGCACCGGACTCCGCTCGCATGCCTCCCGTTCAGTCAAGCAGCTGTCCGCACGACACCTCTTATAGCCATTAAAACGAAGACACGTGTTGTCACGTGAATGGTTAACAGAATGCGCACGACTTGAATTATATAAACGTTTGAGATATTAAAGTGGCAGCTATTTTTTCAAAACACCTTTGTTGGTTGTTATTCGAGTGTGCCTTCTCTCAAAATGGACACGAAAAATACCACGTCATGTCGGGTGCCATTCCATGATAGCATGCCAAGTTTCATCAATTTCAGACGAGTTTTGGATTTACTAGAATTTTAAAACAAAGTATCTCAACGTTTTGCCGGCAATCAACAATGCCCTGCAGGTGTTTGAAATTCATTCCCATTTCTTGCATGGGACCTAAGCATGCACGCAAGGACACATATTTAATTTTACAACCAATAAATATGCACTTGAGCATGTGCATGTAGTTCAAATTTGAATTATGCACATAAAATGCCTAGAAAACCCAGTTAATGTATAAAAGTACCGAAACGAACCCCAAAAAATTCTAAAATATAACACAACACTGTGTTGACACTAGAAAAAATTTGAAAGCAATAAGAGGCAGAGAATATTGTCTCGTCCCCAAAGGTGGGACGTTCCCTACCGAAACCACCAGGCTTGTTGTGAGAAACTCAGGTTTGTTTGCAATTTATATCCAAACCCGCCCCAATTGGGACAAAAAATTTACCACGACATCTTGATGCTGCTCCTTGATAGCATACCAAGTTTCATGAATTTCAGACGAGTTTTTGATTTACTAGAATTGAAAAACCAGGTATCTCAATGTTTGCCGGAGAGTGACGGTGGCAGGGTGTTTGACATTCATTCCCATTTCTTGCATGGGACCTAAGCATGCAACCAAGGACATAGATTTGAATTTTCAACCAATTTATATGCATTATAGCATGTGCATGTAGTTCTAATTTGAATTATGCACATAAATGCATTGAAAACTCAATTAATGCATAAAATTTCCAAACAAACCCCGAAAAATCCCAAAAATCGACACAACACTCCTGTTGTTCTGTGTTGACACGAGATTTTTTTGAAAGCAATACGAGGCAATGGATATCGTTCCGTCCCCAAAGGTGGCACATTCCCTACCAAAACCATCACACTTGTTGTCAGAAGCTCTGGTTTGTGAGAAGCATATACCCAAACCTGCCCCAAATGGGATAAAAAATTACCACATCATGTTGATGCCGCTCCATGATAGCATGCCAAGTTTAATGAATTTCAGATGAGCTTTGGATTTACTAGATTTTAAAAATGAGGTATCTCAATGTTTGCGGCCGAGTGACGGTGGTAGGGTGTTTGACAATCATTTCCATTTCTTGCATGGGACCTAAGCATGCAATCAAGGACATAGATTTGAAGTTTTAACTAATTTATAGGCATTAGAGCATGTGCCTATAGTTAAAATTTTAATTATGCACATGAATGCATAGATAACTCAGTTAATGTATAAAAATGTCCAAGCGAACACTAGAAAATCCCCAAAATTGACACAACACTCATGTTGTTCTATGTTGACACGAGAAACTTTTTGAAAGTAAGAAGAGGCAATAGATATTGTTTCGTCCCCCAAGGTGGCACGTACCGACGATGACATATACCTACAGTAGGATCATATGCCTATCCTAGATTTCCTACCCAAGGGCACTGCTCTAGAATCAAAGACGTTTGAAGTACATCAGAAGATACCGACTGAAGTCACCCTGGAGTGCAATCCACTCGACCATTTATTCCACTCGGATATCCCAATTCCAGTCAACCATACAAGAAATCATCGGAGTACAGAAGATCAAAAGCCATCCCAAGATGGCAACAATCAGGCATTCACTCTTTGATCTTAAAGGTCATTAATAGTCAGTTATGGTAGGCATTATCAGTAATGGTCCTGACTTAATTTACATTGGACCCCTGTGTAACCGAGGGCCGGAGGGGTCTTGGCGCACTCTAAATAAGCCACTCCTCCTCTGGCACAGGGGTTTGGACCCCTGTAACTTACACACATATACCAGTCAACAAGCCTCCGGGCACCGATATGTAGGGCTATTACCTCCTCCGCGAGGGGCCTGAACTCGTAAAACTCTTATGTACATCTTTGCCGTAGCTAGGGCCTTGCCTCCTCCTACGTACCCCCTACTCTTACTGTCAGACTAACTCCCATGATAGTTGGCGCCCACCTTGGGGCAGGCGTCTTAGCAACTTCGAGCGAGGTTGCAATTTTTCCGATCTCCATCAACATGGTTTCCTGCGGCAGTTTTGCTTTGGGCTACGAGATCCATCTCGGTGCACTCGTCTTCGTCACCGACGACTCCACCTGGCTCCAAGAAGCTCCCCTCAACGTCGAGGCCCTACCCGTCCGAGGTGTGGCTCATTTCTGCTCGAGTGCCTGCGGCATCCTTCGGCGGCAGCCGTCGACCCAGTATTGGTGGGCTCCCACATCATCTGCTCTCCCCGCTGCATGACGACGCAAGCGGTCTGGCCGGTCGCGGCTCCAACGGTGGGTGAAGCATGCAGTGGCCCACCAGTCAACCACCTCTCAAGTTGCGGCCATCGAGCCAGACGAGTCTCTCTACGGGCCATTCGACATGTCGACTGGTTCCGCAGACACCCTTTCCGAGTGCGGTAGAAGTTCTCATGGTCGACTGACCCCGTCGCTCGCCTGGTTTCTGTCTTGGTGGCGACGTCGATGGCGATGGTAGCCCGTCAGATGATCATGATGAATATCATCCCCAAGCCCTCATTGCGGAGCAGAGAGAGGAGCAACAAGGAGGCGCTCCATACCCCCATCATTGGAGAGACTTCCGAGGCTCGGGGCTTGGAAGCTATGCGCCTAGCCACGTTGGCTGAGCACACGCGATAGGAGAATCTCCAATTGTGACGCGCCAAGACCGACGCATCAGAAGACTTCCAGCTATTCTGAGTTTCACTATGTGTTTCATTTTTTTGCTCTATTTATTTTTCCATTGCATCATTTCATCATCGCATCATCCGCACTGCATTCGCATGTTTTTCATAAAACCTATAGCCGTTCGTAGTTGCTGCTTCTCTGTTTGCCTCCATTGACATTTTGGCAGGCCCCTTTCTGTTTGTCGACCCCTCTGCACAGTGCTGATACGTCCAAAACGTATCTATAATTTCTGCTTGTTCCATGCCTCTTTTGGGTGATATTGCTATGATATTTATACACTTCCATACACTTTTGATCATATTTGGACTAACCTATTAACTCAGTGCACCCCAGTGCCAGTTTCTGTTTTCGGCTGTTTTTGTATTTCAGGTTTTCACATTACGAGAACTGCCTGGAAAAATCCAGAAAAATTATATAAAAAATCAGCGTTCCAGAAACTACCGTGTGCCCGAAGGACAGCCTGGGGGGCCACCAGGGCTCCAGGCGCCCTGGCGGCGCCCCCCCCCAGGCCGCGCCGGGGGGCGCCTGGGCCCCCCGAGGCTCCCCCGATGCCCTCCTTTGGCATATATTTAAAGCGTCTCGAGAAACCCTCGAAAGAGGAACTCTTTTTCGCGATCTCATCTCTGTTCTGCCGCCGCCGCCGCTTCAAAGATCGGGAGCACCAGGAGAACTCTTCCCGGCACCCTGCCGGAGGGGAGGATCACCACCGGGAGCCTCTCCACCATCATGACGCCTCCCGGATGAGTTGTGAGTAGTCTCCCTTGGACCATGAGTCCATGACCAATAACTATGTGATGTTCTCCTCCCGTTCTTGTGCTTCACTAATTAGTCCTCGTGAGCTGCCCTGCATGATCGAGGCACATATGTAATCCTTATGCTGTTGCTATGATGAGTTTGCTGGGATCCGATGGATTATGAGATTATGTTCAGATTGTGCTTGAGTAATATATTTGATCTACCTCTTTTATATTTATGTTCGTAAGTAATTCTTGCATGTTCTCCGTTGTTATTTATTGCTTTGGCCAAGTAATAGGTAGTGACTCCAAGAGGGAACGTTATGCTTGATTGTGGGTTCATGCCCCTCGATGACTAGTTTGAGTGACAGAAACATGAGTCTAGGGGATGTGCTGTTGCCACAAGGGGGAAAACAACGGTGCGTGTGCCCGCGGGTGCAAGGATTGTTTACTTTACGCAAAGTTCTTTTAATGCAGTTGTCTGTTGCATTGAGTTTACACTATGGGTGGGGCTCGCAACTTAATACCAGCGAGATGTTCTGGATAGATATCTCAAGGTGGATGATTAGTAGTAGATATTGATGGATTTCGGTCTACTTACTTTGGCGTACCGCCCATTCTTTGAACCTCAACCTTTCTTGCAATGTAGTCAGCATTGGTTTGCGTTCGTGGTCCTGTCAATTGCCCAGCGGTAATTCGTTTACATCACATAGTTGTTTTATCGTCTTTTGGGAGAGAGACATCACTAGTGAACATCATGAGACTCCGGTCCATATTACCATCATTGATCACACCCGCTATTTATTTTTCGCTTTTATTTACTATTGCAAACATTATCTATCACTACTATCATTTGCGTTTAATCCTTTGTGAACTACAAGGCCGGAGGGATTGACAACCTCTCTATACTCGTTGGGAGCAAAGTTATTTGTATCTGTGTGCAGGTCCACGTTGATTGCTAATATCTGGCGCCGTTAGCAGTTGACACCATCTTGTTGAACCTAGGAGTCTCTGGGGATTCGATCCTTGGTATCTTTGCCAAGGGAAAAACTTCCGCAACACTACATCTCACACCTTCCACTTGGGGTAACCAACGAGGGGCGAGAAGCCTAGCAAGAGTTTTTCTGGCGTCGTTGCCGGGGACTCCACTCTTCAAGATAGGGGAGTTGCACGCTATCTTTTACCTTTGCTTTTAGTCTTGTTAGTTTACCTTTCAGTTTTTGCTTTAGTATCTTTTATCGAAAATCACACAAAAATAGTTATCTTGCTTGCTTGCTATTATGGGTTCCACCAAAAACACTAGATGGGAGGAATACACCCCTTCTTCCATTACACCAATCACCCCTGTCGGGTTCTACAAAAGTAATAAACCTTGTGATTATGTTAGTCTTGACGGAGGGTTATGCCCATGGCATGGTCTTCCAGGAAAAGAGTATGAGCCTCAGTTTAAAATTGCTCCTAAGCTTCCCCAAACTTGGGAAGATGTTCAAACTCTTATAATAGAGAGCGATTCAAACAAAGAGGATGACACTACAATTCTGCCCAATAATGATAAAATTAATTTTGATAATTGTAGTATCTCAGAAGTTGTCACCTTTCTACAAGGAATGGCCAAAGATCCCCACACTAGCATGCTTAATCTTGCCTTCACAGAGCATATCACTAATGCTCTCATCAAAGCTAGGGAGGAGAAACTTAGAGTAGAAGCCTCCATACCTAGAAAGCTAGAAGATGGTTGGGATCCTATGATTAAAATTAAGATAAACAACTTCTCATGCTATGCTTTATGTGATATTGTAGCTAGTGCTTCCATTATGCCCAAAAGACTATATGATATGCTTAATTTGAAACCTTATGATTCTTGTTCTTTTGGTGTTCGTCTCGTTGATTCTTCCATAAAGAAACCTTTGGGGAGGATCGACGATGTTCTTATCATTGTCAATGACAACTATGTTCCCGTTGATTTCACTATTATGGATATTGAATGTGATCCTTCGTGTCCAATTATTTTGGGACGTCCCTTTTTACGCACCGTTGGTGCTATCATTGACATGAAAGAGGGTAATATAAAATTTCAGTTTCCTCTCAAGAAAGGGATGGAACACTTCCCTTGAAAGAAGATCAAGTTACCTTTTGAGTCCGTTGTACGGGCTAGCTATTCTTTTACTCTTGATAAGACTTGATCTATATGCATTATGCCTAGCTTAAAGGCATAAAAGAAAGCGCTTTTGGGAGGTAGCCCACATGAATAAAATTTTATTTTAATTTTGTTGTGTCTTGATGTTGTTTACTACAGTAGCATCATCATCGTATCTTTGCTTTTCATATTTGTGCCAAGTATAGCCTCTGATTGCTAGAAAGTTCAAAAGTTGTGAGGTGCTGTCCGGGAAACAGATTCTGTCCTTGGATAGAAAAATTCGTATAAAATCACCATATCATCTTTTTGGTCTGAATTGTTTCGACAGTGTTCTCTATATAATTGTCTTTCGTGCGTCTGTTCTGAGTTTTTTTATTAGAGTTGCAGAAGTGCCCCGAACAAATCAATTACTACCTGCTGTTCTGTTTTTCACAGATTATGTCCTGTTTTGCCTTTCTTTCATTTTGCAAACCAAGAGCTTGCTTTTTCTTTGCAAAAACCTTTTGGCAATCTTGAGAAACAGTAGACCTTCAAAAATATCTTTATTTCCAGCAAGGTACAATTATTTTATTATGGGTACTAACCTCGCTAATCAGATTATGATGAGTTATGTATGAAGGGAGTTTTCAAGTGTGCGAGGGAAGATGATAAAAAGATCCAGGAGTGTCAAGCGCTCAAGCTTGGGGATGCCCCCATGCACCCCCAAGAAATATTCAAGGAGACTCAAGCGTCTAAGCTTGGGGATGCCCCCGTGCATCCCCTTTTCCATCAACATTATCAGTTCGTCTTTCGTTCCACTATATTTTAATCACTTCATGTGTTATGTGCTATGCTTGGAGCGTCTTGCTTTTAGTTTCCTTTTTAGTTTTCCATAACGAGTCGGAACTCAGCATTCTTTATGTGGGAGAGAAACACGCTCCACTTCTACCTAGAACATAACATAGAATTTTCATGACTATCTTTGCTGTGTGTGTTCTTTGTATTTTTAATAGCTACTATCATGCTCTGCTCTTAGTATTCATGCTTATCTTTTTAAAGAGCTTGTGTTTAGTTGGTTGCTTGAACTCTCTTTAATTATCATTCTTATCTCATTAAGAGAGTTTGCTTCCGTTGCAGTGGTTAATATGTCTATGATAAAGATGCTACGTGCATGATGGCGCTTAGTAGTTCATGTTTTCTTATGGTTAGTCTCAAATAGCTGGGGGATTCCCAATGTGTTATTGGAGTACCAACATGATTTGTTTGCCAATGATGTGGTATGGTTTAGTAATATCTTCCATCAAGAATTTATTTTGATTGACTTGGCGTATGCTCACGCATATTTAAGACTGTAAAGAAAGTCTGTCAAGCCTTGATAATCTTTTATTTCTGAGTAGCGATATAACTTCCATGCCTGACTTATTGTTGCTTTGTCGCTCTGCATAATTATGACCGTCATTGCTCTCTTAGTTGGTCGCTCCCAGTCTTTTGCTAACCTCCACCTGTACTAAGCGGACTGACTGCTTGTGCATCCACATCCTTTTAAACCAGTTATGCCATATGAGTCCACCATACCTACCTATATGTGGTATTTCACCGCCTCTCCAAGTAAATTTACATGTGCTACCTTTAAAACCTTCAGTTTTTGCAATACATAGCTCATGGGAAAGTAGCTTAAAAACTATTGTGGTAAAGAATATGTCGCTTATGTATCTTATTTCTTATAAGTTGCTTGCTGAGCGGTATCCATGTTTCTGGGGACGCCATCAACTGTTACACTTTTGTTGAATATCATGTGAGTTGCTATGCATGTTCGTCTTGTCTGAAGTAAGGGTGATTTGCCATGAGTTGAATGGTTTGAGTATGCATATTGTTAGAGAAGAACATTGGGCCGCCAACCAAAGCCATGTATCATGGTGGAAGTTTTAGCTTGGACATTAATCCTCAATCTCTTATGAGAATATGCTTAAGCATTAAAGAGGAGTCCATTATCTATTTTGTATGTTGTCCCGGTATGGATGTCCTCAAGTTGAGATCTATCAAAAATGAGAAATCAAATGCGATCTATCTCCTTGGACCTTTGCACAGGTGACATAGAGGTACCCCTTTGTGACACTCGGTTGAAACATATGTAATGCAATGACAATCCATGGAAATCCGAGCTAATTAGGACAAGGTGCAAGCACTATTGGTATTCGATGCATGAGGCTTGCAACTTATAGGATGTCTTATGCATAACGCATATGAAGTACTACTACCGTTGACAAAATTGCTTCTATGTTTTCAAAATAAAAGCTCTAGCACATGAGTAATCCTTGCTTCCCTCTGTGAAGGGCCATTCTTTTACTTTTATGTTGAGTCTCCGCCTTCTTTTAAAAGCACCAACTACTGAGAGCATGATTGTCATTCTTAGTGTAATGTGCATTGTTCCAAAGTAGCATTGTCTTTTGCATGATTGTGATATTGTCCATTCTGAAATCATTGTATCTAGTCATCACTTAAACATTGAAGGTGCCCCTGCATTTATGTTTTGCATCACTAAGGGGGCAAGCTAGATATCACTTTATCATATTTGCATATCATGTTCATTGCAAATCTATTTGATGTTTCAATATCATATTGTAAAACTTTCAGTTCTTTGTGATTTTCTCATGAGGTAACTTAATTACTACAGATTCATTATCTCAGTAAGATTTTGTCATATGACTATGAAAAAGTCCTATATGGTTAATAGCATGTCACCACAGAAATTATTCTTGTTATCATTTACCTACTCGAGGACGAGCAGGAATTAAACTTGAGGATGTTGATACGTCCAAAACGTATCTATAATTTCTGCTTGTTCCATGCCTCTTTTGGGTGATATTGCTATGATATTTATACACTTCCATACACTTTTGATCATATTTGGACTAACCTATTAACTCAGTGCACCCCAGTGCCAGTTTCTGTTTTCGGCTGTTTTTGTATTTCAGGTTTTCACATTACGAGAACTGCCAGGAAAAATCCAGAAAAATTATATAAAAAATCAGCGTTCCAGAAACTACCGTGCGCCCGAAGGACAGCCTGGGGGGGGGGCCACTAGGGCTCCAGGCGCTCTGGCGGCGCGCCCCTCCTGGGCCGCGCCGGGGGGCGCCTAGGCCCCCCGAGGCTCCCCCGATGCCCCCCTTTGGCATATATTTAAAGCGTCTCGAGAAACCCTCGAAAGAGGAACTCTTTTTCGCGATCTCATCTCTGTTCCGCCGCCACCGCCGCTTCCAAGATCGGGAGCACCAGGAGAACTCTTCCCGGCACCCTGCCGGAGGGGAGGATCACCACCGGGAGCCTCTCCACCACCATGGACGCCTCCCGGAGGAGTTGTGAGTAGTCTCCCTTGGACCATGAGTCCATGACCAGTAGCTATGTGATGTTCTCCTCCCGTTCTTGTGCTTCACTAATTAGTCCTCGTGAGCTGCCCTACATGATCGAGGCACATATGTAATCCTTATGCTGTTGCTATGATGAGTTTGCTGGGATCCGATGGATTATGAGATTATGTTCAGATTGTGCATGAGTAATATATTTGATGTACCTCTTTGATATTTATGTTCGTAAGTAATTCTTGCATGTTCTCCGTTGTTATTTATTGCTTTGGCCAAGTAATAGGTAGTGACTCCAAGAGGGAACGTTATGCTTGATTGTGGGTTCATGCCCCTCGATGACTAGTTTGAGTGACAGAAACATGAGTCTAGGGGTTGTGCTGTTGCCACAAGGGGGAAAACAACGGTGCTTGTGCCCGCGGGTGCAAGGATTGTTTACTTTACGCAAAGTTCTTTTAATGCAGTTGTCTTGCATTGAGTTTACACTATGGGTGGGGCTCGCAACTTAATACCAGCGAGATGTTCTGGATAGATATCTCAAGGTGGATGATTAGTAGTAGACATTGATGGATTTCGGTCTACTTACTTTGGCGTACCGCCCATGCTTTGAACCTCAACCTTTCTTGCAATGTAGTCACCATTGGTTTGCGTTCGTGGTCCTGTCAATTGCCCAGCTGTAATCCGTTTACCTCACATAGCTGTTTTATCATCTTTTGGGAGAGAGACATCACTAGTGAACATCATGAGACTCCGGTCCATATTACCATCATTGATCACACCCGCTATTTACTTTTCGCTTTTATTTACTATTGCAAACATTATCTATCACTACTATCATTTGCGTTTAATCCTTTGTGAACTACAAGGCCGGAGGGATTGACAACCTCTCTGTACTCGTTGGGAGCAAAGTTATTTGTATCTGTGTGCAGGTCCACGTTGATTGCTAATATCTGGCGCCGTTAGTAGTGGACACCTTCTTGTTGAACCTAGGAGTCTCTGGGGATTTGATCCTTGGTATCTTTGCCAAGGGAAAAACTTCCGCAACACTACATCTCACACCTTCCACTTGGGGTAACCAACGAGGGGCGAGAAGCCTAGCAAGTGCACAGACCCCTCGCTTGCGCGTACGAAACATACCCAAACCCAACTCAGACCGTCGTTACCGTTGGGTCCGGATCATCCCCAAACATCTATAAAACATCTCCGTTTTCTTAATTGGACTTCCTAACCTAATTTTTTTCCCAGTCATCTGATAACGATAGTAGGGACGTGATATCCCGTCACCTAAATTTGTCTGATATATAAATATTAGTCTAACCCTAGATCCTAGGGGCTTGTCCCATCCACCCCGTGTCCGTCGCCGCCACTGTTCTCTCGGGATCCATCCCGATCCAGCAGCCGATCCACCACCTCTCCTCGATTTCAGCCGTCGGCCAATCACCACCGATCCACCACTCCACCTCTGCATCAGCCCGCACCAAGTCCCTGCCTCCCCGGAGATCTTCTCCTTTCCGCCTGGATCCGTTGCGCTGCCGTGGTTCCCCATCGTCATCGACCTCCATGCCCCGCCGCCTGCCTCTGCTCGCTCTGCATCGAGCAGAGGAGCTCGAACCACTGCCCCGCCTGTCTCGATTCAGCGAGACCGAGCCGGCCTCCTCATGCCCACGCGGGCCGCGCTCCTCCCGAGGCCCCAGCCAGTCATTCCTTGCCTCGTCAACTACCTCGCGTCGCTGGCTCATCAGCTCCACGGCCGGCAGTAGCACCCGCACCAAGCCTCGTCCCTGCAGCAGCTCCACCGGGTCACCAGGAACAGTCTGTTCCTCCTTCTCCCCTCATTTCCCCCTGTGATGGAGGGCCAAGCTCCCGATCCAGGTCCTCCCCGGTGCCTCGATGCCCGCACCTGGCAGGGAACGGGACCCCGACGAGTTCCCGCGACCGGGTCCGGCCACCCTGACACCCTGCGCCCTTGGACCCCCGGCCCGACCTCCTTCCTCCATGCAAAGCCGCCGTGTCGCCTCTGCTCCCCGCCTCTGCATCGCGCTGCGCTGCTCCCTGTCGAGCAGAGAACGAGCGCATCGAGCTCCGCTCGCCACCCGTTGACCGCGCTGGCCAGCTACGTGGGCTGCCAGGCGAGCCAGGCCCAGCGCACCCCAAGGCTTGTGCGCCTCTGCCGGCCTCTCCCTCTCCACAATTCCGGGCCTTTGGCCCTTGGTGAGCGCCCCAGCGCCTAGCCAGATTTGGCCCATGTTGTTTTTTTCCTTCCTGCGAATTTAGCATTTTATCCAGTAAACTGCTGTTTTACAGTTTGCACCCTCAACATCATGCATTTAATAACTCCACAACTGGGCATTATATGTAAAAACTTCATATATGAAAATTTCTTAGAATCCTATGTAGATTCATAATAACCAACTTCCATCCATGTTTAAAATGTTTAAAACAATGTTTGCATAGGTTTGCTTAAATAACATGCTAAAATGATTTAATTCATAACTAAATAACCGTAGCTCCAAATTTAATAAACTTTATATGTAAATGGGGTGGAAAAATGTGTAGATTAATGTGGTGCACTTTGTTTTGCTGTTTAACAACATAAAAATATTGTAATAGGCACAACATTACCAAATTTATAATATGCACATGGGGATTTTCTGGAATTGTTGTTTGTTGTTTCCGGTCGCATTTAAATTGCTTAGTTAGTTTAGTTTATTTTGTGCTTCACCCCTTGACATGTTAATTAGCATTTAGTATTGTTGTGTATATAAATGAGAGCAACTAAATACTTGAATGTGGTGTTTCGTCAATATGCAACTCGTTGCATATTGAGCTCTACTTAAGTTGTAGTATTGTTTGAGCACTTTGCCATGCCATGCTTATTTAAACCGGACATGCGTCATACTTGTTTGTGCATCATTCCATGGTTATGATATGTGTGTTTACCATGTTGTTTGCTTCTTTCTGGTTTGCTTCTCTCGTTAGCTTCGGTTTCGTTCCGGAGTTGTGAGGATTCGTTCGACTTCATCTGTTGTCTTCTTCATGGACTCGTTCTTCTTCCTTGCGGGATTTCAGGCACGATGACCGTTCCCCGATATCACCTCTATCTTTGCCTTGCTAGTTGTCTCGCTCTATATTTGTGCCTCGATGCCTATTCTTGCCTTGTCAGCCTCATATGTTGCCATGAAACACTCTAACCGCCTTCCTAGCAAACCATTGATTGGCTAAGTATGCTTTTGCTCAGCCCCTCTTATAGCATTGTTAGTTGCAAGTGAAGTTTGAAGATTGCTCCATGTTTGGACTTGTTTATTGGGATAACACAATATATATCTTAATTAAATTAATGCACATATATATATTGGTGATGGGTGGAAGGCTTAGCCTTCTGCTTGGTGTTTTGTTCCACTCATACCGCCTTAGGACCCGATAAACCGGTGTTATGTTCCTTGATTTTGCGTTCCTAGCACGGTTGGGGTTTATGGGCCCTCTTGATAATTCACATTGCTTAAAGCTTTTCCAGCAATACCCAACTTTGGTACTACATTTGCCTAACAACTAAAACTTGCATAGGGAGTAATTAACCCGAGTTCTTAATCAAAAACCCGGGCCAGTGCTCCTCATGAGTGTTGGTCCAAACTGGGCAGACTGCACGGTCGCCTTGGGGAAACCTGAGGTATCTGGTGTTTACCTATAGGATGACCCATCCGCTCGTGGCCTTAGACGAGATATGCGCGGCTACTATCAGGGTGTCGGCATGCCGGGAGGTCTTGCTGGGTTAGTTTTAACTTTGTCGAAATATCTTGAGCACGGGGTACCGAGAATACTCGGGCCCTCCCAACATGGATTTGCGACTTCGCGGATCGTGAGCTTGTGATGGGCTAAGTTGGGACACCCCTGCAGGGTTATGAACTTTCGAAAGCCGTGCCTGCGGTTATGTGGCAGATGGGAATTTGTTAATATCTGGTTGTAGATAACTTGACACCATATCCTTAAGAATACACTACCTGTGTGAGTTACCGTGATGGTCTCTTTTCGAATGGGTTTTCGGAAAGTGAACACGGTGGGGTTATGCATGAACGTGAGTAGCTAGGATCACTTAGTGATCACATTTGGCGACCGTTGGCACATATCCTCATCTCGCTCTGAACTCGTAAGCTAGTTGCTTAGTGCTTGCTGCAACCACTTTATTACCTCTCCTCACCTAAAGGCTTTGTCAGTTTTGATACCCGGGAATGGGATTGCTGAGTCCTTGTGACTCACAGTTTACAACACACATCAGATGAAGGTACAACTGAGTACGACGAAGGAGATGGACAAGAACTTCCACTCGGAGTTCGATGAAGAGCTTGGCCGTATGTATGTGACGTATTCCGACGATCAGTAGTGGTTCCTACTAGGGGCGATCAGGCCTTGTGGTTGTGGTATCTTTTCTCGTTTGTTTCCGTCCGTAGTCGGACCATGTGTTATTTGGATGAAGGTATGAATGTTGAATTATTTGTGTGACGTGGCGAGTGTAAGCCAACTATTATACTCTTTCATCCCTGTTCTTCACATGAGTTGTGCAAAGATACCATGCTTGCGATCATTCCAGAATGCGCTTATGTCTCTAACTCGTGCCTCGACACATAGGAGATATAGTCACATCCTGGGCATTACAAGTTGGTATTGAGAGCCTTCTCCGACCTAGGTGCCCCCTAATTGATCGAACCGCTGTCGGTTGAGTCTAGGGACACACACAAAAATGTTTTGAGTTCTATATATATCGGAGAGTAGGATTTCTTTTACTCCTCACCCCCTTCGTCGTTCTGGTAAGGATTCCTGATGTTGTTTTAACATCACTATCCTCAATTTTCACCAATTTTTTTTAGGATCACGCGGGTATTATTTGGATTGTTCCTATATTTTTGTGACGAGAATTCTGTCTTGGTGCCTCCCGTCTGTTTAGGCTGATTCCCGGGGAGTTCAGCTCTGAGGTATTGTCGTCCCATTGTGTATCATTGCGTTTCTGGAATAACAAAGGCGGCCGACATCGAAAACTCTTCTATGTGTGTCTGGTGGTGAGATAACCCTGACGTCACCCAGTACTGGTGGGATAGTTCGGGAGTATTGCCACATCTAGTATAGCGGATGCGTTTCGAAGGTCCGAGGTAAACAGTTTCCAAAGGTGCTTGGTTATGTGTTGACGGATGGATACAGCTGGATGTAGGTATTGCTAGTTGGGTGAGATATTGTTCTTCCCCTGTATCCCCAACTCCAGATTGCATAACCGAAAAGCTTCGGCAATTAATAGGTGGGATTCATGTAGCTCTTAGGTAATCTTCCAATGGGTGCATGATATGAGGTTGGGGTTCAACATCTAGTGGAGAGGTTATCATGGTCGATGTTACACTGGGGGTTGCATCTTAAAGGATCTTTGGCTATGCTGATCCGGGGATTGCAAGGCCATTCGTAACACGTGCCATGGGGCCTCAGCATGAACATTTGGGATGAAACCTCTATTATGTATTTGTTCCATCTGATACCTTGATGTTTTATTCTATCATTTTGTTCTCCCAAGTGGCTTCTCGACAAGTTGATGTACCATTAAGCTTACGGAATTCATTCGTTCAATTATCTGTTCGAATGATATTGTGAAGATTATGTGGCAACATTCCTATCCTTTGTTTTTGTTCTGATTCTGGTATTCGAGTTACTTCAATGTCAAGTGTTGATTCCATACCTTTCCTAATCGATGTTCTCATATTTTTATGGAAGTGTTAGGTCTTCTAGATCATCAAGATTGTCAAGTTAAATTCTTTTTCGACCGGTGCATTTCTCTTCAAGTTAACCCAGTCCTTTTAATATGTGCAAGACCAATTCTTGGTTTTACTTAACGGTGTCTGTTTCATTCATCCCAAGTTGTCTTTGTTTTTAACCTCCTTCCCGTCCCTTTTCTTTATGGAGCCAGAATTTTTAGTCATGTATCCATTTTATTCATGTGATGTTTCTTCATTCTTTTTTTTTCAGTGTCCTTTGCTACTTATCGAGCTTGCGTTGTATTCCCTCGAAGAGGAAAGGGTGATGCAACACTATAGCGTAAGTATCTCCCTCAGTTATTGAGAACCAAGGTATCAATCCAATAGGAGACCACGCGCGACTCCCTCGCTCCTGCACAAATACATAAGAACTTCGCAGCCAACGTGATAAGGGGTTTTCAATCCCTCTATGGCCACTTACGAAAGTGAGATCTGATAGATATGATAGTTTGATATTTTTGGATATAAGAATAGAAAGTAAAAACGGTAAAGTAAAGTAAATTGTAGATTGATATGTTGAGGATAGACCCGGGGGCCATAGGTTTCACAGGTGGCTTCTCTCATGATAGCAAAATTCTACGGTGGGCGAACGAATTACAGTCGAGCAATTGATAGAAAAGCGTATAATTATGAGAATAACTAGGCATGATCATTATATATAGGCATCACGTCCGTAACAAGTAGACCGAAACGATTCTGCATCTACTACTATTACTCCACATATCGACCGCTATCCAGCATGCATCTAGAGTATTAAGTTCATAAGAACAGAGTAACGCCTTAAGCAAGATGACATGATGTAGAGGCATAAACTACTCAAGCAATATTATATAATCCCCATCTTTTTATCCTCGATGGCAACAATACAATACGTGCCTTGCTGCCCCTACTCTCACTGGGAAAGGACACTGCAAGATTGAACCCAAAGCCAAGCACTTCTCCCATTGCAAGAACTATAGATCTAGTAGGCCAAACAAAACCAATAATTCGAAGAGACTTGCAAGGATATTATAATCATACATAAAATAATTCAGAAAATAACCAAATATTTCTCATAGATAATCTTGATCATAAACCCACAATTCATCGGATCTCGACAAACACATCGCAAAAAGATATTACATTGAATATATCTCCCCGAAGACCGAGGAGAACTTGGTATTGATATCCAAAGAGAGAGAAGAAGCCATCTACGTACTAACTATGTACCCGAAGGTCTGTGGTAAACTATTCACATCTCATGGTGAGGCGATGGTGTTGATGTAGAAGCACTCTGTGGTAGACCCCCCCTCCGACGGAGCTCCAGAACAGGCCCCAAGATGGGATCACACAGGAACAGAAGGTTGCGATAGTGGAATTAGGGTTTTTTCTCCTCTTCTGATGTTTTCGGGGTATATGGGTATATATAGGAGGAAGGAGAGCATTGGGGGACCAACATGGGGCCCACGAGGTAGGGGCGCGCCCTATAGGGGGGGGGGGGCGCCCCACCCTCGTGGACGCCACGTGTGCCCTATTCCGTGGTTCTCAGGTCTCCCGTGAAGATATCGCTCCAAAAATATCTCTCCCGAAGGTTTCATTCCGTTTGGACTCCGTTTGATATTCCTTTTCTGTAAAACCCTGAATAACACAAAAAACAGCAATCTGGACTGGGCCTTTTGCTTAATAGGTTAGTCCCAAAAATAATATAAAAGTGTATAATAAAGCCCATTAAACATCCAAAACATCGTAATAATAGCATGGAACAATAAAAAATTATAGATACTTTGGAGACGTATCATCCTTATCCGGTGATTTCTCAGGAAGATGCTCAGGAGCTTCAAGTTTATCATTCTCCGTTCTCGTTTCTTATCCGGTGGATGTAATTCAAGCTTCGGTGTTTACCATATCTGTTCCTCTTGTTTCACATGTTTTCCGATGTTGGAATTTCTTATCCAAAGTCTCTCTTGCTTATTCAACTCTGTAATTCTTCTCCAGAGTGCTGAAGATATCTCGGAAGATTCACGTTTCCATTCTTAATCCGTTCAAGCTATTTCGAGGTTGTTATCTCGTTCAAGCCGATTAATTCAACCGGTGCAATCTCTCTTTCAAGTAATCATTTCAACGGGATTTCTTTTGAGTGGGCCCTAACCCAGAGGTCTTTTCCCAGGATCTTACCCGACTCTTCTATTTTTCGAGAGTTATTCTCAAATTCTTTTCAAGTTTGACGTAAGAATGGATCTCTCATCGGTCAAATGTATCCTCCAAGATCGCTTTCAAATTCTTTTCACCATTGGTTCAACCTTTTAATTCTTCACTCCGGAGTACCTCAACAATTCATGATCGTGTATCTCATCGTCTTCTCAGATTTGTAGACCGAAGAAGAGTTCCTCTTGAATCCTTACCCATTCTTCCAAAGATTCATGGTCCTAGCTTCATGTCATCCTCATTATTGTTCCAATTGTGAGGAATTCTTTTTATACCCATCCGAAGCATTTCATGAATTCTTTCCATTGTGATCCTCTGAAGGCTATCATTTCATAAGATTTCTTCGTTCTCAGTTTTCAACTTCGTCCTCCAAGTATTCTTAATTGATGCCTCTTCTTTCATCTCCATATTCTTCCCAGTGGTTCATAATTTTTCTTCACTCGGCTTCAATTCTTATGGTGGTTTATTCAAGATTCCTTTTCCTTGGTCATCATATCAACCCATTTGTTCTTTCTAAATCCGAGCGGTGATTCATTGAATACTTTCTCAAGTTTGTGCGAGATCTCTCTTTAATTCTTTGCAACAAGAATAAGTAGTATGCCAAATCGATTGGGTGTCATTAATTTATATTGGTGAAGGATAAGCATGACATAATTCTTATTCTTATTTCTTTATGGTGATTTAATTCCTTTGTCTGAATTTTGTTCATGATATCGAATTATTGGTTGTTCATCTTTTCTTCCCGGAGTTCCAAACTCTCTCAATTATCTTGTCGCGAAGCTCTATCTAATCATTGCTAGGCTGCAATGAAATTCTTTTCATCCTTTTGTTATCGGAGTTCTTCATGGTGGTTCCGCATGATTTAATTCTTTCTTCAAATGTTATCCAATATTCTTGTTGAAGGAGCTCAAGTAGTCTTCTTCATGCATTTTGAAGTGCAATTCTTTCTATCTTTTTCTTTTGAGGTGGTGTTATGTCATTCTTGACAATTTTCCTTCGTGTTTCATGATTCAAAAGTTATCAAGAATGAGATATTTAAAACCATCATTTCTCTTTCTTGAGGAGATCTTTCAACCCTTCAATCTCTATGTTGGAGTAATCTTGGGTTGTATTTCACTTAAAAGCTTTCCCTAAGGACTGGTGCTATTGTTGTGCTTATAAATGACCCAAATTCTTCATTTATCCTCTCGACGAAAGAAGCTTTCATCTCTTCGTTGATCTCTAGCAACAATTGGTTTCCGTTAGTGGCAGAATTTCACCTCAAGTTTTGAGATGTTTTCCATAAGCCCACATCAAGCTTATTCTTTTGTTGTTGATTGTTTTCAACAACTCCGTTCGACCCTTCTTCGTAAGGATGTTTTTCCAAATTTATTTGTGGGAGAAGTTGTCATTTTCTTCTCCGTTCTTTTCTTTCCAATGATCTAGCATCTATTCTTTCATTCCGGAGGCATTGTGATGTTGCTCTCTCCAAACCATCATCTCATCTTATCGAGATCATGTTCTTTCCTTGCTTGTCCATTTAACCGGAGTGGTGTGTCCTCTTTTCAAATTATTGTCGTCTTATCAAGTTTTGCCTCTCTTTTCAACCGGAGTGCTATTTGAAATCCTTCTTACCCCTTGTGCCATTTGTTCAATAGTTTCGGAGGCAGTGTGTTGTTGATGTCATCAAGTATAATACAATCTCCTCAAGTTCATGTTGAATTCCTTCCATTCTCAGTTGGAGTGCTGTCCAAATTATTTCATTCTTAGTCCTTCTCTACCTTTATTTAAGCGGAGTGGTTTTTAAATTCTTCCATAATCCTTGAGCTCTTCATTTATGTCCTTGCAACCTTCAAATTCTCATGGTGTACCTTGTTCCTCCTTTTTACCGAAGTGCTCTTAACTTCGTTCATCTCTCTTGTATTCTGTCTTTCAAGATTGTTCAACCTCTCAAGGTTCGTGGTTTCACTCATTTGTCGAAGAAGCAACTTTGTTTTACCTCTTCCTTTATCCTCTTCTATCTGGTGCCTTCCTTAGGATCTCGGGTCGAGATCCTCTGTTAGTGTGGGAGAGTTGTGACGCCCAAGACCGATGCTTCAGAAGACTTCCAGCTATTCTACTTTCACTGTGTGTTTCATTTTGGTTGCTCTATTTATTTTTGTATTGCATCATTTCATCACCGCACCATCCGCATTGCATCCGCATGTTTTTCATAATACCTATAGTCGTTCGTAGTTGCCGCTTCTCTCTTTGCCTCCGTTGACATTTTGTCAGGCCCCTTTCTTTTTGTCGACCCCTCTGCACAGTGCACAGACCCCTCGCTTGCGTGTCCGAAACTTACCCGAACCCGACTTAGACTGTCGTTACCGTCGGGTCCGGATCATCCCCGAACATCTATAAAACATCTCCGTTTTCTTAATTGGACTTCCTAACCTATTTTTTCCCAGCCGTCTGATTACGATCGTAGGGACGTGATATCCCATCACCTAAATTCGTTTGATATATAAATATCATTCTAACCCTAGATCCTAGGGGCTTGTCCCTGCTACTTCTCGAGCTTGCGTTGTATTCCCTCGAAGAGGAAAGGGAGATACAACACAGTAGCGTAAGTATTTCCCTCAGTTTTTGAGAACCAACGTATCAATCCAGTAGGAGATCACGCGCGGGTCCCTCGCACCTACACAAACAAATAAGAACTTCACAGCCAACGCGATAAGGGGTTGTCAATCCCTTTACGGTCACTTATGAAAGTGAGATCTGATAGAGATGATAGTTTGATATTTTTGCTATTATTTATTATAAGAACATAAAGTAAAAGTGGAAAAATTAAAGTAGGTGTAGATTGATATGTTGAAAATAGACCCGGGGGCCATAGTGTTCTCTAGTGGCTTCTCTAATGATAGCGATATTCTACGACGGGTAAACAAATTACTGTCGAGCAATTGATAGAAAAGCGAATAATTATGAGACTATCTAGGCATGATCATTATATATAGGCATCACGTCCGAGACAAGTAGACCGAAACGATTCTGCATCTACTACTATTACTCCACACATCGACCGCTATCCAGCATGCATCTAGTGTATTCAGTTCATAAGAACAGAGTAACTATTGGGGAACGTAGTATTTTAAAATTTTCCTACGATCACGCAAGATCTATCTACCAGATGCATAGCAACGAGAGGCAAGAGTGTGTCTACGTACCCTCGTAGACCGGGAGCGGAAGCGTCAAGTGACGCGGTTGATGTAGTCGAACTTCTTCGCGATTCAACCGATCAAGCACCGAACGTACGGCACCTCCGCGTTCAGCACACGTTCAGCTTGATGACGTCCCATGAGCTCTTGATCCAGTTGAGCTTCACAGGAGAGTTTCGTCAGCACGACGGCGTGGTGACGGATATGATCTATTTACCGGTGCAAGGCTTCGCCTAAGCACTGCGACGGTATGACCGAGGTGTGTTTTTGTGGAGGGGGGCACCGCACACGGCTGGAACAATTCAACTTGTGTGTCTTTGGGTGCCCCCTGCCCCCGTATATAAAGGAGCAAGGGGGGAGGCCGGCCGGCCCTTCTATGGTGCGGCTAGGGGTGCAATCCTACTAGGAATAGGATTGCAATCCTATTCCTAGTAGGAACTACCAAAGAAGGAAGAGAGGGAAAAGGAAAAATGAGGGAGAGGTGGCGCCCCCCAATCCTAGTCCAACTAGGATCCCTTAGGTGGGGCGTCGGCCAGCCCCTATGGGCTGCCTCTCTCTTTCCCTTAAGGCCCACTATGGACCATCCCCCTTCGTAGGGGGTTCCGGTAACCCCCTCCGGCAATCCCGTTAAATCCGAAACTTTTCCGGAACACTTCCGGTGTCCGAATATAGTCGTCCAATATATCAATCTTTATGTCTCGAACATTCCGAGACTCCTCGTCATGTCCGTGATCTCATCCGGGACTCCGAACTACCTTCGGTACATCAAAACTCATAAACTCATAATACCGATCGTCATCAAACGTTAAGCGTGCGGACCCTACGGGTTCGAGAACTATGTAGACATGACCGAGACTCATCTCCGGTCAAGAACCAATAGCGGAACCTGGATGGTCATATTGGCTCCTACATATTCTACGAAGATCTTTTATCGGTCAGAACCGCATAACAACATACGTTGTTCCTTTTGTCATCGGTATGTTACTTGTCCGAGATTCGATCGTCGGTATCTCCATACCTAGTTCAATCTCGTTACCAGCAAGTCTCTTTACTCGTACCGTAACACATCATCTCGTGACTAACTCATTAGTCTTTTGCTTGCAAGGCTTATTGTGATGTGTGTTACCGAGAGGGCCCAGAGATACCTCTCCGACACTCGGAGTGACAAATCCTAATCTTGATCTATGCCAACACCACGAATACTTTCGGAGACACCTGTAGAGCATCTTTATGATCACCCAGTTACGTTGTGACGTTTGATAGCACACAAGGTGTTCCTACGGTATTCGGGAGTTGCATAATCTCATAGTCGTAGGAACATGTATAAGTCATGAAGAAAGCAATAGCAGTAAAAGTAAACGATCATAGTGCTATGCTAACGGATGGGTCTTGTCCATCACGTCATTCTCCTAATGATGTGATCCCATTGATCAAATGACAACTCATGTCTATGGCTAGGAAACATAACCATCTTTGATCAATGAGCTAGTCTAGTAGAGGCATACTAGGGACACTCTGTTTTGTCTATGTATTCACACATGTACTAAGTTTCCGGTTAATACAATTCTAGCATGAATAATAAACATTTATCATGATATAAGGAAATATAAATAACAACTTTATTATTGCCTCTAGGGCATATTTCCTTCAGTCTCCCACTTGCACTAGAGTCAATAGTCTAGCTCACATCGCCATGTGATTTAATACCAATAGTTCACATCGTTATGTGAATAACACCCATAGTTCACATCACCATATGACCAACACCCAAAGGGTTTACTAGAGTCAATAATCTAGTTCACATCGCTATGTGATTAATACCCAAGAGTAATAAGGTGTGATCATGTTTTGCATGTGAGAGAAGTTTAGTCAACGGGTCTGTCACATTCAGATCCGTATGTATTTCACAAATTTCTATGTCTACAATGCTCTGCATGGAGCTACTCTAGCTAATTTCTCCCACTTTCAATACGCATCCAGATTGATACTTAGAGTCATCTGGATTTAGTGTCAAAGCTTGCATCAGCGTAACCCTTTACGACGAACTCTTTATCACCTCCATAATCGAGAAACATTTCCTTAGTCATCCAATCACTAAGGATAATTTTGACCGCTGTACAGTGATCTACTCCTGGATCACTATTGTACCTCCCTGTCAAACTCATGGCAAGGTACACAATGTGTTTTGTACACAGCATGGCATACTTTATAGAACCTATGGCTGAGGCATAGGGAATGACTTTCATTCTCTCTATATTTTTCTGTCGTGGTCTGGCTTTGAGTCTTACTCAACTTCACACCTTACAAGTCAGGCAAGAACTCCTTCTTTGACTGATCCATTTTGAACTACTTCAAAATCTTATCAAGGTATGTACTCATCGAAAGTCTTATCAAGCGTCTTGATCTATCTCTATAGATCTTGATGCCCAATATGTAAGCAGCTTCACCAAGGTCTTTCTTTGAAAAACTCCTTTCAAACACTCCTTTATGCTTTCCAGAAAATTCTACATCATTTCCGATCGACAATATGTCATTCACATATACTTATCAGAAAGGTTGTAGTGTTCCCACTCACTTCTTGTAAATACAGGCTTCACCGCAAGTCTGTATAAATCTATATGCTTTGATCAACTTATCAAAGCGTATATTCCAACTCCGAGATGCTTGCACCAGTCCATAGATGGATCGCTGGAGCTTGCACATTTTGTTAGCACCTTTAGGATTGACAAAACCTTCTGGTTGCATCATATACAAGTCTTCTTTAATAAATCCATTAAAGAATGCAGTTTTGTTATCCATTTGCCAGATTTCATAAAATGCGGCAATTACTAACATGATTCGGATAGACTTAAGCATCGCTACGGGTGAGAAAGTCTCATCGTAGTCAACTCCTTGAACTTGTCGAAACCCTTTGGCAACAAGTCGAGCTTTGTAAACAGTAACATTACCGTTTGCGTCGGTCTTCCTCTTGAAGATCCATTTATTTTCAATGGCTTGCCGATCATCGGGCAAGTCAACCAAAGTCCATACTTTGTTCTAATACATGGATCCCATCTCAGATTTCATGGTCTCAAGCCATTTTGCGGAATTTGGGCTCATCATCGCTTCCTCATAGTTCGTAGGTTCATCATGGTCTAGTAACATGACTTCCAGAACTGGGTTGCCGTACCACTCTGGTGCGGAACGAACTCTGGTCGATCTACGAAGTTCAGCAGAAACTTGATCTGAAGTTTCATGATCATCATCATTAGCTTCCTCACTAATTGGTGTAGGAATCACTGGAACGAGTTTCTGTGATGTACTACCTTTCAAATTCGGGAGAAGGTACAATTACCTCATCAAGTTCTACTTTCCTCCCACTCACTTCTTTCGAGAGAAAACTCCTTCTCTAGAAAGGATCCACTCTTAGCAACAAAGACCTTGCCTTAGGATCTGTGATAGAAGGTGTACCCAACAGTTTCTTTTTGGGTATCCTATGAAGATTTACTTCTCCGATTTTGGTTCGAGCTTATCATGTTGAAACTTTTTCACATAAGCATCGCAGTGCCAAACTTAAAGAAATGACAGCTTAGGTTTCTCGTCAAACCACAGTTCATACGGTGTCATCTCCACGGATTTAGATGGTGCCCTATTTAACGTGAATGTAGCTGTCTCTAATGCATAACCCCGAAAGCGATAGTAGTAGATCGGTAAGAGACATCATCGATCGCACCATATCTAATAAAGTACGGTTATGATGTTCGGACACACCATTACACTATGGTGTTCCAGATGGCGTGAGTAGTGAAACTATTTCACATTGTTTCTACTGAAGGCCAAACTTGCTAACTCAAATATTTTACCTCTACGATCATATCGTAGAAACTCTTATTTTCTTGTTACGATGATTCTCCACTTCACTCTGAAATTCTTTGAACTTTTAAAATGTTTCAGACTTGTGCTTCATTAAGTAGATATACCCATATCTGCTCAAATCATCAGTGAAGGTCAGAAAATAACGATACCCGCCGCGAGCTTCAACACTCATTGGTCCACATACATCTGTATGTAAGATCTCCAACAAATCTGTTGCTCGCTCCATAGTTCCGGAGAACGGAGTTTTAGTCATCTTGCCCATGAGGCATGGTTCGCAAGCACCAAGTGATTCATAATCAAGTGATTCCAAAAGTCCATCACTATGGAGTTTCTTCATGCGCTTTACACCAATATGACCTAAACGGCAGTGCCACAAATAAGTTGCACTATCATTATTAACCTTGCATCTTTTGGCTTCAATATTATGAATATGTGTATCACCACGATCAAGATCCAACAAACCATTTTCATTGGGTGTATGACCATAGAAGGTTTTATTCATGTAAACAGAACAACAATTATTCTCTAACTTACATGAATAACCGTATTGCAATAAACATGATCAAATCATATTCATGCTCAACACCAAATAACACTTATTTAGTTTCAACACTAATCCCGAAAGTATAGGGAGTGTGCGATGATGATCATATCAATCTTGGAACTACTTCCAATACTCATCGTCACTTCATCCTTTAACTAGTTTCTGTTCATTATGCAACTCCCATTTCGAGTTACTACTCTTTAGCAACTGAACCAATATCAAATACCGAGGGGTTGCTATGAACACTAGTAAAATACACATCAATAATCTGTATATCAAATATACCTTTGTTCACTTTGCCATCCTTCTTATCCGCCAAATATCTAGGGCAGTTCCATTTCTAGTGACCATTTCCTTTGCAGTAGAAGCACTTGTTTCAGGCTTGAGTTTAGCTTTGGGTTTCTTCACGGGAGTGACAACTTGCTTGTCATTCTTCTTGAAGTTCGCCTTCTATCCCTTTGCCCTTTACTTGAAACAAGTGGTCTGGTTAAGCATCAACACTTGATGCTCTTTCTTGATTTCTACCTTCGCCGATTTCAGCATCGTGAAGAGCTCGGGAATTACTTTCGTCATCCTTTGCATATTATAGTTCATCACGAAGTTCTACTAACTTGGTGATAGTGACTAGAGAACTTTGTCAATTACTATCTTATCTGGAAGATTAACTCCCACTTGATTCAAGCAATTGCAGTACCCAGACAATCTGAGCACATGCTCACTGGTTGAGCTATTCTCCTCCATCTTGTAGGCAAAGTACTGTCAGAGGTCTCATACCTCTCGACACGGGCATGAGTATGAAATACTAATTTCAACTCTTGGAACATCTTATATGCTCTGTGGCGTTCAAAACGTTTTTGAAGTCCCGGTTGTAAGCCGTAAAGCATGGTGCACTTAAACTATCAAGTAGTCATCATATCGAGCTTTTGTTAAAACGTTCATAACGTCTACATTTGCTCCTGCAATAGGTCTGTCACCTAGTGGTGCATCAAGGACATAATTCTTTTGTGCAGCAATGAGGATAATCCTCAGATCACGGAACAATTCCGCATCATTGCTACTAACATCTTTCAACTTGGTTTTCTCTAGGAACATATAAAAAATAAACATGGAGCAACATCGCGAGCTATTGATCTACAACATAGATATGCTAATACTACCAGGACTAAGTTCATGATAAATTAAAGTTCAATTAATCATATTACTTAAGAACTCCCACTTAGATAGACATCCCTCCGGTCATCTAAATGATCACGTGATCTAAATCAACTAAACCATGTCCGATCATCACGTGAGATGGAGTAGTTTCAATGGTGAACATCTTATGTTGATCATATCTACTATATGATTCACGCTCGACCTTTCGGTCTCCAGTGCTCCGAGGCCATATCTGCATATGCTAGGCTCGTCAAGTTTAACCCGAGTATTCTGCGTGTGCAAAACTGGCTTACACCCGTTGTATTTGAACGTAGAGCTTATCACACCCGATCATCACGTGGTGTCTCGGCACGACGAACTTTCGCAACGGTGCATACTCAGGGAGAACACTTATACCTTGAAATTTAGTAAGGGATCATCTTATAATGCTACCGTCGTTCTAAGAAAAATAAGAAGCATAATAAGATAAACATCACATGCAATCAAAATATGTGACATGATATGGCCATCATCATCTTGTGCTTTTGATCTCCATCTCCAAAGCACCTTCATGATCACCTTCATCACCGGCGCGACACCTTGATCTCCATCGTAGCATCGTTGTCGTCTCACCAACTATTGCTTCTATGACTATCGCTACCGCTTAGTGATAAAGTAAAGCAATTACATGGCGACTGCATTTCATACAATAAAGCGACAACCATATGGCTCCTGCCAGTTGCCGACAACATTACAAAACATGATCATCTCATACAAAACCATATAATTCATCATGTCTTGACCATATCACATCGCAACATGCCCTGCAAAAACAAGTTAGACGTCCTCTACTTTGTTGTTGGAAGTTTTACGTGGCTACTACGGGCTTAGCAAGAACTGTTCTTACCTACGCATATAAAACCACAATGATGTTTCGTCAAGTATGTGCTGTTTTAACCTTCACAAGGACCGGGCGTAGCCACACTTGATCCAGCTAAAGTGAGAGAGACAGACACCCGCCAGTCACCTTTAAGCAACGAGTGCTCGTAACGGTGAAACCAGTCTCGCGTAAGCGTACGCGTAATGTCGGTCCGGGCCGCTTCATCTCACAATACCGCCGAAGCAAAGTACGAGATGCTGGTAAGGAGTATGACTAGTATCGCCCACAACTCATTGTGTTCTACTCGTGCATATCATCTACGCAGAGACCTGGCTCTGATACCACTGTTGGGGAACGTAGTATTTTAAAATTTTCCTACGATCACGCAAGATCTATCTACCAGATGCATAGCAACGAGAGGGAAGAGTGTGTCTACGTACCCTCGTTGACCGGGAGCGGAAGCGTCAAGTGACGCGGTTGATGTAGTCGAACTTCTTCGCGATTCAACCGATCAAGCACCGAACGTACGGCACCTCCGCGTTCAGCACACGTTCAGCTTGATGACGTCCCACGAGCTCTTGATCCAGTTGAGCTTCACGGGAGAGTTTCGTCAGCACGACGGCGTGGTGACGGATATGATGTATTTACCGGCGCAGGGCTTCGCCTAAGCACTGCGACGGTATGACCGAGGCGTGTTTCTGTGGAGGGGGGCACCGCACACGGCTGGAACAATTCAACTTGTGTGTCTTTGGGTGCCCCCTGCCCCCGTATATAAAGGAGCAAGGGGGGAGGCCGGCCGGCCCTTCTATGGTGCGGCTAGGGGTGCAATCCTACTAGGAATAGGATTGCAATCCTATTCCTAGTAGGAACTACCAAAGAAGGAAGAGAGGGAAAAGGAAAAAGGAGGGAGAGGTGGCGCCCCCCAATCCTAGTCCAACTAGGATCCCTTAGGTGGGGCGCCGGCCAGCCCCTATGGGCTGCCTCTCTCTTTCCCTTAAGGCCCACTATGGACCATCCCCCTTCGTAGCGGGTTCCGGTAACCCCCTCCGGCAATTCCGTTAAATCCGAAACATTTCCGGAACACTTCCGGTGTCCGAATATAGTCGTCCAATATATCAATCTTTATGTCTCGGACATTCCGAGACTCCTCGTCGTGTTCGTGATCTCATCCGGGACTCCGAACTACCTTCGGTACATCAAAACTCATAAACTCATAATACCGATCGTCATCAAACGTTAAGCGTGCGGACCCTACGGGTTCGAGAACTATGTAGACATGACCGAGACTCATCTCCGGTCAATAACCAATAGCGGAACCTAGATGTTCATATTGGCTCCTACATATTCTACGAAGACCTTTTATCGGTCAGAACCGCATAACAACATACGTTGTTCCTTTTGTCATCGGTATGTTCCTTGTCCGAGATTCGATCGTCGGTATCTCCATACCTAGTTCAATCTCGTTACCGGCAAGTATCTTTACTCGTACCGTAACACATCATCTCGTGACTAACTCATTAGTCTTTTGCTTGCAAGGCTTATTGTGATGTGTGTTACCGAGAGGGCCTAGAGATACCTCTCCGACACTCGGAGTGACAAATCCTAATCTTGATCTATGCCAACACCACGAATAATTTCGGAGACACCTGTAGAGCATCTTTATGATCACCCAGTTACGTTGTGACGTTTGATAGCACACAAGGTGTTCCTACGGTATTCGGGAGTTGCATAATCTCATAGTCATAGGAACATGTATAAGTCATGAAGAAAGCAATAGCAGTAAAACTAAACGATCATAGTGCTATACTAACGGATGGGTCTTGTCCATCACATCATTCTCCTAATGATGTGATCCCGTTGATCAAATGACAACTCATGTCTATCGCTAGGAAACATAACCATCTTTGATCAATGAGCTAGTCTAGTAGAGGCATACTAGGGACACTCTGTTTTGTCTATGTATTCACACATGTACTAAGTTTCCGGTTAATACAATTCTAGCATGAATAATAAACATTTATCATGATATAAGGAAATATAAATAACAACTTTATTATTGCCTCTAGGGCATATTTCCTTCAGTAACGCCTTAAGCAAGATGACATGATGTAGAGGGATAAACTCAAGCAATATGATATAAACCCCATCTTTTTATCCTCGATGGCACTAATACAATACGTGCCTTGCTGCCCCTACTATCACTGGAAAGGACACCGCAAGATTGAACCCAAAGCCAAGCACTTCTCCCATTGCAAGAACTATAGATATAGTAGGCCAAACCAAACCAATAATTCGATAAGACTTGCAAGGATATTATAATCATACATAAAGAGTTCAGAGAAGAGCCAAAAATTTCTCATACATAATCTTGATCATAAATCCACAATTCATCAGATATCGACAAACACACCGCAAAAAGAGATTACATCGAATAGATCTCCTCCAAGACCGAGGGGAACTTTGTACTGAGATCCAAAGAGAGAGAAGAAGCCATCTAGATATTAGCTATGGACCCGAAGGTCTGTGGTAAACATTCACAACTCATGGTGAGGTGATGATGATGATGTAGAAGCACTCCATGGTAGATCCCCCCTACGGCGGAGCTCCGAAACAGGCCCCAAGATGGGATCTTACGGGAACAGAAGCTTACAGCGGTGGAACTAGGGTGTTTTCTCCTCTTCTGATGGTTTCGGGGTATGTAGGTATATATAGGAGGAAGGAGGGTACTTGGGGCCATACGTGGGACCCACGAGGTAGGGGGCGCGCCCCCCACCCTCGTGGGCACCATGTAAGCCCTACTCTGTGGTTCTCAAGTCTCCCGTGTGTGATTTTCTCCAGAAATATCTCTCCCGAAGGTTTCATTCCTTTTGGACTCCATTTGCTATCCCTCTTCTGTAAAACCCTGAAACATGCAAAAAATAGCAATCTGGACTAGGCCTTTGGGTTAGTAGGTTAGTCACGAAAATAATATAAAAGTGTATGATAAAGCCCATTAAACATCCAAAACATCATAAATAATAGCATGGAACAATCAAAAATTATAGATACGTTGGAGACGTATCAATCCCATCCATCATGTGTCCCCCGCCGCCACTGTTCTCTTGGGATCCATCCCGATCCAGCAGCCGATCCACCACCTCTCCTTGATTTCAGCCATCGGCCAATCACCACCGATCCACCACTCCACCTCTACATCAGCCCGCACCAAGTCCCTGCCTTACCAAATATCTTCGCCTTTCCGCCTGGATCCGCTGCGCCGCCGCGTATCCCCGTCGTCATTGACCTCCATGCCCCGCCGCCGGCCTCTACTCGCTCTACATCGAGCAGAGGAGCTCGAACCACTGCCCCGCTCGTCTCGATTCAGCGTGACCGAGCCGGCCTCCTCATGCCCACGCGGGCCACGCTCCTCCCGAGGCCCCAGCTGAAGGAAATATGCCATAGAGGCAATAATAAAGATGTTATTTGTATTTCCTTATATCATGATAAATGTCTTTTATTCATGCTATAATTGTATTAACCGGAAACATAGTACATGTGTGAATACATAGACAAAACATTATGTCCCTCGTATGCCTCTACTAGACTAGCTCATTGATCAAAGATGGTTATGTTTTCTAGCCATAGACATGAATTGTCATTCGACCAAAGAACATCATTAGGAAAATGATGTGATGGACAAGACCCATCCGTTAGCTTAGCACTATGATCGTTTAGTTTTACTGCTATTGCTTTCTTCATGACTTATACATGTTCCTATGACTATGAGATTATGCAACTCCCGTATACCGGAGGAACACCTTGTGTGCTATCAAAAATCACAACGTAACTGGGTGATTATAAAGATGCTCTACAGGTGTCTCTGAAAGTGTTCGTGGTGTTGGAATAGATCAAGAATAGGATTTGTCACTGCGAGTGTCGGAGAGGTATCTTTGGGCCCTCTCGGTAATGCACATCATAATAAGCCTTGCAAGCAAATGACTAATGAGTTAGTCAAGAGATGATGTATTACAGTATGAGTAAAGAGACTTGCCAATAACGAGATTGAACTAGGTATTGAGGTACTGACGATCGAATCTCGGGCAAGTAACATACCGATGACAAAGGGAACAACGTATGTTGTTGTGCGGTTTGACCGCTAAAGATCTTCGTAGAATATGTAGGAGCCAATATGAGCATCTAGGTTCCGCTATTGGTTAATGATCGGAGATGAGTCTCGATCATGTCAACATAGTTCTCGAACCCGTAGGGTCCGCACGCTTAACGTTTCATGACGATCGGTATTATGACTTTACGAGTTTTGATGTACCTTAGGTAGTTCGGAGCCCTAGATGAGATCACACACATGCCGAGGAGTCTCGGAATGCCCGATACGTAAAGATTGATATATTGGACGACTATATTCGGACACCAGAAGTGTTCCAGAAAATGTTCGATTAAACCAGAGTGCCGGGGGGGGGGGGGTTACTGAAAACCCCAGGGGAAGTATTGGGCCCTAGTGGGCTTTATGGGAGAGAGAGGCCAGCAGCCCAGGAGATGCTGCGCCCCCTCCCAAGGGGAGTCTGAATTGGACTAGGGGAGGGGGGCGCGGCCCCTGTTTCCCTCTCCCTCTCCCTCTCCTTCCTTTCCCCTCTCTCTTGGTGGACTCATACTAGGAATAGGATTGGAATCCTATTCCTAGTAGGAGTGGCCTTCCTAGGGCGCGCCATAGGGGCCGGCCGGCCTCCCCCCTTGCTCCTTTATATACGGGGGCAGGGGGCACCTCTAGACACATAAGTTGATCAAGTTGATCTCTCCCAACCGTGTGCGGTGCCCCCTCCACAGAAACAGACCTCGGTCATATCGTTGCAGTGCTTAGGCGAAGCCCTGCGCCGGTACCATCATCATCTCCGTCACCACGCCGTCGTGCTGACGAAACTCTCCCGCTAAGTTATACTGGATCAAGAGCTCGTGGGACATCATTAAGCTGAACGTGTGCTGAACGCGGAGGCTTCGTACGTTCGGCGCTTGATCGGTTGCATCGTGAAGAAAGTTCGACTACATCAACCGCGTCACTAGACGCTTCCGCTCCCGGTCTACGAGGGTACGTGGATACACTCTCCCCTCTCATTGATATGCTTCTAGTAGATAGATCTTGCGTGGTCGTAGGAATTTTTTTGAAATACTATGTTCCCCAACAGTGGCATCATGAGCCAGGTCTATGCATAGATGATATGCATGAGTAGAACACAATTTGTTGTGGGCGGTAATAGTCATACTGCTTACCAACATGTCATACTTTGGTTCAGCGGTATTGTGAGATGAAACGGCCCGGACCGACATTACGAGTACGCTTACGCGAGACTGGTTTCACCGTTATGAGCACTCATTGCTTAAAGGTGACTAGCGGGTGTCTGTCTCTCTCACTTTAGCTGAATTGAGTGTGGCTACGCCCGGTCCTTGTGAAGGTTAAAACAACACATACTTGATAAAAAATCGTTGTGGTTTTTGTATGCGTACGTAAGAACGGTTCTTGCTAAGCCCGTAGCATCGACGAAAAACTTGCAACAACAAAGTAGAGGCCATCTAACTTGTTTTTGCAGGGCATGTTGTGATGTGATATGGTCAAGACATGATGAGTTATACGTTATTGTATGAGATGATCATGTTTTGTAAAGTTATCGACAACTGGCAGGAGCCATATGGTTGTCGCTTTATTGTATGAAATACTGTCGCCATGTAATTGCTTTACTTTATCACTAAGCGGTAGCGATAGTCGTGGAAGCAATAGTTAGCGAGACGACAACGATGCTACGATGGACATCAAGGTGTCGCGCCGGTGACGATGGTGATCATGACGGTGCCTTGGAGATGGAGATCAAAAGCACAAGATCATGATGGCCATATCATGTCACATATTTTGATTGCATGTGATGTTTATCTTATTATGCTTCTTATTTTGCTTAGTACGATAGTAGCATGATAAGATGATCTCTCACTAAATTTCAAGGTATAAGTGTTCTCCCTGATTATGCACCGTTGCGAAAGTTCATCGTGCCGAGACACCATGTGATGATCGGGTGTGATAAGCTCTACGTTCACATACAAAGGGTGTAAGCCAGTTTTGCACACGCAGAATAATCGGGTTAAACTTCATGAGCCTAGCATGTAGAGACATGGCCTCGGAACACTGGAGACCGAAAGGTTGAGCGTGAATCATATAGTAGATATGATCAACATAAGATGTTCACCATTGAAAACTATTCCATCTCACGTGATGATCGGACATGGTTTAGTTGATTTGGATCACGTGATCATTTAGATGACCAGAGGGATGTCTATCTAAGTGGGAGTTCTTTAAGTAATATAATTAATTGAACTTTAATTTCTCATGAACTTAGTCCTGATAGTTGTTGCATATCTATGTTGTTGTAGATCAATGGCCCGTGCTACCGTTCCTTTGAATTTTAATGCATTCCCAGAGAAAGCTAAGTTGAAAGATGATGGTAGCAATTACACGGACTGGGTCCGTAACTTGAGGATTATCCTCATTGCTGCATAGAAGAATTATATCCTTGAAGCACCTCTAGGTGATAAGCCCCCTCCCGCTAATGTAGACGCTTTGAACGTTTGGCAAACGCGGTCTGATGACTACACGATAGTTCAGTGTGCCATGCTTTACGGCTTAGAACTAGGACTTCAACGACGTTTTGAACGTCATGGAGCATAGGAGATGTTCCAGGAGTTGAAGTTGATATTTCAAGCAAATGCCCGGATTGAGAAATATGAGATTTCCAGTTGTAAGATGGAGGAGAACAGTTCTATCAGTGAACACTTGCTCAGAATGTCTGGGTACTACAATCATATGACTCAACTTGGTTGCAAAGTTGATGAAGATTGTGTTATTGATAGAGTTCTTCAATCACTGCCACCAAGCTATAAAGGCTTTGTGATGAACTATAGCATGCAAGGGATGCAGAAAACAATTCCCGAGCCCTTCGCTATGCTCAAGGCTGCGGAGGTAGAAATCAAAAAGGAGCATCAAGTGTTGATGGTTAACAGGACCACTAGTTTCAAGAAAAAGGGAAAGGGAAAGAAGGGGAACTTCAAGAAGAATAGCAAGATAGTTGCTACTCCCATGAAGAAACCCAAGTCTGGAGCCAAGCCTGAAACTGAGTGCTTCTACTACGAAGGGACTGGACACTAGAAGCGGAACTGCCCCAAGTATTTGGCGGATAAGAAGGATGGCAAGGTGAACAAAGGTATATGTGATATACATGTTATTGATGTGTACCTTACTAATGCTCGTAGTAGTACCTGGATATTTGATACCGATTCGGTTCCTAATATTTGTAACTCGAAACAGGGACTACGGATTAAACGAAGATTGGCTAAGGACGAGGTGATGATGCGCATGGGAAATGGTTCCAGAGTCGATGTGATCGTCGTCGGCACGCTACCTCTACATCTACCTTCAAGATTAGTTTTAGACCTAAATAATTGTTATTTGTTGCCAGCGTTAAGCATGAACATTATATCCGGATCTTGTTTATTGCGATACGGTTATTCATTTAAATCTGAGAATAATGGTTGTTCTATTTATATGAGTAATATCTTTTATGGTCATGCACCCTTGAAGAGTGGTCTATTCTTGTTGGATCTCGATCGTAGTGATATACATATTCATAATATTGAAGCCAAAAGATGTAAGGTTAATAATGATAGTGCAACTTATTTGTGGCACTATTTTTTATGTAATATTGGTGTAAAGCACATGAAGAAACTCCATAGTGATGGACTTTTGGAATCACTTGATTATGAATCACTTGTTGCTTGCGAACCATGCCTCATTGGCAAGATGACTAAAACTCCATTCTCCGGAACAATGGAGCGAGCAACAGATTTCATGGAAATCATACATACTGATGTATGTGGACCGATGAGTGTTGAAGCTCGCGGCGGGTAAGGTTATTTTCTGACCTTCACTCATGATTTGAGCAGATATGGGTATATCTACTTAATGAAGCACAAGTCTGAAACATTTGAAAAGTACAAAGAATTTCAGAGTGAAGTAGAGAATCATTGTAACAAGAAAATAAAGTTTCTACGATCTGATCGTGGAGGTGAAAATTTGAGTTACGAGTTTGGTCTTCATTTGAAACAATGTGGAATAGTTTCACCACTACTAGGAAAAGGGCTATAGATGGTATGGCCACTAATGGCGCACCAGACATGTGGTGCACCACTACTATATACTAATGGCGCACCATGTGTTGGTGCGCCATTAGTGCCCAAATACTAATGGCGCACCACATCTATGGTGCGCCATTAGTAACAATTTTTTTTTTCATTTTTGTTTCAAAACTAGTAATGGCGCACCAGTGGATAGTGCGCCATTACTAGTTAAACTAGTAATGGCGCACCACATCCACGGTACGCCACTAGTAAATTTTTTCAAAAAATAAATAAAATGTTTTTAATTTTTTTTCAAAACTAGTAATGGCGCACCGTGGATGTGGTGCGCCATTACTAGTTTACCACATCCGCGGTGCGCCAGTAGTAATCTTTTTTCATTTTTTTTAAAACTAGTAATGGCGCACCGTGTGTGTGGTGTTCCACCGAATGCCCCCTTCCCCCGTGGACCACCTTTTCTGTTTAAAAAAATAAAAGAAAATGATGGAAATGTCAAAAAAATAAAAGAAAATAAGTTTCCCATGTGATATGTGGTCTACTTGTTGGGAAAATTTTGAAATATGAATTTCGACTTTATTTGCAAAATATCTCTAGAATTTGTAAAATGGGCATAACTTTTGCATACGAACTCGGATTAAAAAGTTTTTTATATGAAAAATCATCTACTCGAAATTACCTTCGAATTTAACATTTTCAAAATCCCCAAAAACCTAACAAAAAAAGTTACGGGGCTTTTAAGATCTAGAGGGAAAAAATGGAAAAAAAATTCAAACTTACTAGTGGCGCACCGTTTGCTAGGTGCGCCAGTAGTAATAGAAAAAAAAATTGGTTTCAAAAAAAATTGATTTTTTTTTTCAAAATATGATATGTAATATGACTGGGAACTTTGATATATTTTTTGAAAATTTCATCATACTCATGAACATGAACAAAGTCCTAGACATCAAGAAGGTTTAATAGGATTGATATGACAGATATATCAACAAGTGCGTGTGAAGTGAGCTGGTGCTGGGGTTGGATAGAACTGCGAAGTTAAGCGTGCTCGGGCTGGAGTAGTGTGAGGATGGGTGACCTTCCGGGAAGTTTGACCACAGAGTGCGATTTGACTTGAGATTAAGCATATTGATAGTGACCTGAGATTAAAAAAAATTCTAATTTTTTTTAAAAAAATTGTTACTAATGGCGCACTTCTATGTGGTGCGCCATTAGTATAGCACATACTAATGGCGCACCATGGGCTATACTAATGACGCACCTGTGGTGCGCCATTAGTAAGAAAAATCTAATGGCGTGGTGCTAGTGGCGCACCTGTAGTGCGACATTAGTAGCGAAAACATGTGCGCCACTAGCAGCCCTTTTCCTAGTACTGCACAACTCACGCCACCCGGAACACCATAGCGTAATGGTGTGTCCGAACATCGTCACCGTACTTTATTAGATATGGTGCAATATATGATGTCTCTTACTAATTTACCACTATCGTTTCAGGGTTATGCTTTAAAGACAGCTGCATTCACGTTAAATAGGGCACCATCTAAATCCGTTGAGACGATGCCATACGAACTGTGGTTTGGCAAGAAACCAAAGTTGTCTTTCTTAAAGTTTGGTGCTGCGATGCTTAAGGGAAAAAGCTTCAACCTAATAAGCTCGAACCCAAGTCGGAGAAATGTGTCTTCATAGGATACCCAAAGGAGACAGTTGGGTACACCTTCTATCACAGATCCGAAGGCAAGATATTCGTTGCTAAGAATGGATCCTTTCTAGAGAAGGAGTTCTCTCGAAAGAAGTGAGTGGGAGGAAAGTCGAACTTGATGAGGTAATTGTACCTTCTCCCGAATTGGAAAGTAGTACATCACAGAAACTAGTTCCAGTGATTCCTACACCAATTAGTGAGGAAGCTAATGCTGATGATCATGAAACTTCAGATCAAGTTTCCGCTGAACTTCGTAGATCAACCAGAGTACGTTCTGCACCAGAGTGGTATGGCAACCCAGTTCTGGAAGTCATGTTACAAGACCATGCTGAACCTACAAACTATGAGGAAGCGATGATGAGCCCAGATTCGGCAAAATGGGTTAAGGCCATGAAATCTGAGATGGGATCCATGTATGAGAACAAAGTATGCACTTTGGTTGACTTGCCCGATGATCGGCAAGCCATAAAAAATAAATGGATCTGCAAGAGGAAGACTAACACTGATGGTAATGTTACCGTTTACAAAGCTCGACTTGTTGCGAAAGGTTTTCGACAAGTTCAAGGAGTTGACTACGATGAGACTTTCTCACCTGTAGCGATGCTTAAGTCTGTCCGAATCATGTTATAAATTGCCGCATTTTATTATTATGAAATCTGGCAAATGGATGTCAAAACTGCATTCCTAAATGGATATCTCAAAGAAGAGTTGTATATGATGCAACCAGAAGGTTTGTCAATCCTAAAGGTGCTAACAAAGTGTGCAAGCTCTAGCGATCCATCTATGGACTGGTGCAAGCATCTCGGAGTTGGAATATACGCTTTGATGAGTTGATCAAAGCATATGGTTTTATACAGACTTTTGGAGAAGCCTGTATTTACAAGAAAGTGAGTGGGAGCTCTGTAGCATTTCTGATATTATATGTGGATGACATATTGTTGATTGGAAATGATATAGAATTTTTGGATAGCATAAAAGTATACTTGAATAAGAATTTTTCAATGAAAGACCCCAGTGAAGCTGCTTACATATGAGGCATTAAGATCTATAGAGATATATCAAGACGCTTAATTGGACTTTCACAAAGCACATACGTTGATAAAGTTTTGAAGAAGTTCAAAATGGATCAGCCAAAGAAAGAGTTATTGCATGTGTTACAAGGTGTGGAGTTGAGTAAGACTCAATGCCCGACCACTGCAATATATAGAGAGAAAATGAAAGTCATTCCCTATGCCTCAGCCATATGATCTATCATGTATGCAATGCTGTGAACCAGACCTGATGTGTGCCTTTCTATAAGTTTAGCAGGGAGGTACCAAAGTAATCCAGGAGTGGATCACTAGACAATGGTCAAGAACATCTTGAAGTAGCTGAAAAGGACAAAGGATATGTTTCTCGTGTATGGAGGTGAGAAATAGCTCGTCGTAAACGGTTACGTCGATTCAAGCTTTGACACTAATCCGGATAACTCCAAGTCACAAACCGGATATGTATTTTTATTAAACGGTGGAGCTATCAGTTCGTGCAGTTCCAAGCAGAGCGTTGTGGCGGGATCTACGTGTGAAGCGGAATACATAGCTGCTTCGGAAGCAACAAATGAAGAGTCTGGATGAATGATTTCATATCCGATATATGTGTAATACCTAGTGCATCGGGTCTAATGAAAATCTTTTTTGACAACACTGGAGCAATAGCCTTGGCGAAGGAACCCAGGTTTCACAAGAGAACAAAGCACATCAAAAGACGCTTCAATTCCATCCGCGATCAGGACAAGGAGGGATACATAGAAATTTGCAAGATACATACGGATCTGAATGTTGCAGACCCGTTGACTAAGCCTCTTCCACGGGCAAAACATGATCAACACCAAGACTCCATAGGTGTTAGAATCATTACTTTGTAATCTAGATTATTGAATCTAGTTCAAGTGGGAGACTGAAGGAAATATGCCCTAGAGGCAATAATAAAGATGTTATTTATGTTCCTTATATCATGATAAATGTCTTTTATTCATGCTGGAATTGTATTAACTGGAAACTTAGTACATGTGTGAATACATAGACAAAACAATATGTCCCTGGTATGCCTCTACTAGACTAGCTCATTGATCAAAGATGGTCATGTTTCCTAGCCATAGACATGAGTTGTCATTTGATGAAAGAGATCACATCATTAGGAGAATGATGTGATGGACAAGACACATCCGTTAGCTTAGCACTATGATCGTTTAGTTTTAGTGCTATTGCTTTCTTCATGACTAATACATGTTCCTATGACTATGTGATTATGCAACTCCCGTATACCGGAGGAACACTGCTACTTCTCGAGCTTGTGTTGTATTCCCTCGAAGAGGAAAGGGAGATGCAGCACAGTAGCATAAGTATTTCCCTTAGTTTTTTAGAACCAAGGTATTAATCTAGTAGGAGACCACGCGCGAGTCCCTCGCACCTGCACAAACAAATAATAACTGCACAGCCAACACGATAAGGGGTTGTCAATCCCTTTACGGTCACTTACGAAAGCGAGATCTGATAGATGTGATAGTTTATATTTTTGGCAATTTTTTTATAAGAACAGAAAGTAAAAGCGGAAAAAGTAAAGTAGATGTAGATTGATAAGTTGAGAATAGACCCGGAGGCCATAGTGTTCTCTAGTGGCTTCTCTCATGATAGCGATATTCTACGGCGGGTAAAATTACTGTCGAGCAATTGATAGAAAAGTGAATAATTATGATACTATCTACGCATGATCTTTGTATATAGGCATCACGTTCGAGATAAGTAGATCGACTCCTGCCTGCATCTACTACTATTACTCCACACATCGACCGCTATCCAACATGCATCTAGTGTATTGAGTTCATAAGAACAGAGTAACGCCTTCAGCAAGATGACATGATGTAGAGGGATAAACTCAAGCAATATGATGTAAACCCCATCTTTTTATCCTCGATGGCAACAATACAATACATGCCTTGCTGCCCCTACTGTCACTGGGAAAGGACACCGCAAGATTGAACCCAAAGCCAAGCACTTCTCCCATTGCAAGAACTATAGATCTAGTAGGCCAAACCAAACCAATAATTCGAAGAGACTTGCAAGGATATTATGAGCACACATAAAGAGTTCAGAAAAGAACAAAATATTTCTCGTAAATAATCTTGATCATAAACTCACAATTCATCGGATGTCGACCAACACACCGCAAAAAGAGATTACATCGAATAGATCTCCTCGATGACCGAGGATAACTTTGTATTGAGATCCAGAGAGAGAAAGGAAGCCATCTAGATACTAGCTATGGACCCGAATGTTTGTGGTAAACTACTCACAACTCATGGTGAGGGCGATGATGATGATGATGTAGAAGCACTCCGTGATGGATACCCCCTCCGGCGGAGCTCCGGAACATGCTCCAAGATGGGATCTCACAGGAACAGAAGGTTATGGCGGTGGAATTAGGGTTTTCTCTCTATTGCTGATGGTTTCGGGTATGTAGGTTTATATAGGAGGAAGGAGGACACCAGGGGACTCATGAGGGGCCCACGAGGCAGGGGGCGCGCCCTGGAAAGGGGGCGCATCCCCCACCCTTGTGGGCACCCCGTGGCCCCTACTCCGTGGTTCTCAAGTCTCCCGTGCATGATTTTCTCCAAAAATATCTCTCCCGAAGGTTTCATTCCGTTTGGACTCCGTTTGATATTCCTTTTCTGCAAAACCCCGAAATAGGCAAAAACCAGCAATCTGGACTGGGCCTTTGGGTTAGTAGGTCAGTCCCAAAAATGATATAAAAGTGTATGAAAAAGCCCATTAAATATCCAAGATGTCATAAATAATAGCATGTAACAATAAAAAATTATAGATACGTTGGAGACGTATTAAACATCCCCAAGCTTAATTCCTGCTCGTCCTTGAGTAGGTAAATGATAAAAATAGTATTTTTGATGTGGAATGCTAACCAACATAGTTTTTCAATGTAATTCTCTTAATTGTGGCATAAATGTTCAGATCTGAAAGATTCAAGATAAATGTCTATATTGACATAAGAAATAATAATACTTCAAGCTTACTAACAAACTAATCATGTCTTCTCAAAATACCATGGCTAAAGAAAGTTATCCCTACAAAATCATATAGTCTGGCTATGCTCCCTCTTCATCACACAAAATATTCATATCATGCACAACCCCGATTTCAGCCGAGCACTTGTTTTCATACTCTATCCTTTCAAACCTTTCAACTTTCACGCAATACATGAGCGTGAGCCATGGACATAGCACTATGGGTGGAATAGAGAGGTGGTTGCGGAGAAGACAAAAAGTAGGAAGATAGTCTCACATCAACTAGGGATATCAACGGGCTATGGAGATGCCCATCAATAGATATCAATGTGAGTGAGTAGGGATTCCCATGCAACGGATGCACTAGAGCTAAATATGTATGAAGGCTCAACAAAGAAACTAGTGGTTGTGCATCCAACTTGCTTGCTCACGAAGACCTAGGGCATTTGAGGAAGCCCATCGTTGGAATATACAAACCAAGTTCTATAACGAAAATTCGCACTAGTACAAAAGTGACTAAGCATGAGACTCTCTACAATGAAGAACATAGTGCTACTTTGAGGCACAAGTGTGGAAAAAAAGATAGTAGCAATTGTCCCTTTTTTGGGGGGCCTTTCTCTTTTTACTTTGGCCTTTCCTTTTTTTCTTTTTTTTACGGAGGGGCATTATTGATTTAGCCTTTCCTCCCATGGGACAGTGCTCTAATAATGATGATCATCACACTTTCATTACAACTCGATATTACAACTCGATACTACAACAAAGTATGACTCTATATGAATACTTCCGGCGGGATACCGGGATGTGCAATGAAACAAGAGTGACATGTATGAAAATTTATGCATGGTGGCCTTGCCACAAATACGATGTCAACTACATGATCATGCATGGCAATATGACAATATGAAGCGTGTCACATGAACGCAACGGTGGAAACTTGCATGGCAATATATCTCGGAATGGCTATGGAAATGCCATGATAGGTAGGTATGGTGGCTGTTTTGAGGAATATATGGTGGCTGTTTTGAGGAAGGATATATAGTGGGTGTATGGTACCGGCGAAAGTTAGCAGTACAAGAGAGGCTAGCAATGGTGGAAGGGTGAGAGTGCATATAATCCATGGACTCAACATTAGTCATAAGAACTCATATACTTATTGCAAAAATCTACGAGTCATCAAAACAAAGCAATCAACGCATGCTCCTAGGGGGGAGGTTGGTAGGAGTTAACCATCGCGCTCCCCCGACCTCCACACAAAGGTTAGCACTTTACAAATACCTCATGGTCTAACTACGTCACATAGTGGTTCACCATACGTTCATGCTACGGGAATCACTAACCTTAACACAAGTATTTCTCAATTTCATAATAACTCTGTCGGTGTACTAAAGTAGGGGTACCTTAATATCCCAACTTGTGCACGGGCAGTAGCAGCGTCCCGTGGCAGGGTTTGCCACGCGCCCGCCAAGGCCCACTATGGTTCCTTTGGAGCCATTCAAGAACAAAGTATTCGAGTTAAAGAAACAGGACCCCGGCAAGAGGAGCTTGTCGGGAAGGCCGCTCCAGGCTCAAAACCACCCCTTTGGCACAAGACCATGGCAAGAGGAGCTTGCCAGGAAGGCCAGAACATCGCATTTCAAGAGACTTGCCGTGGCGCATCACGCGCCCCGGGAAGGCCCGGAGAGCGACAAGCTCCCGGGCGCGGCAAGTTAACAACCGCGGAAAGGTGCAAGCCGCGGCAAGCTCCCACTACGTGCCCGCACTCTAGCTCATCCAGCCACGCGTCGCCCTGGGGCCCTTCCAGGTGCACGTGGCGGAAGGCTGTGCAGCCTGGGGTACACGGTGGCGAGCTACGATGACGAGGCCACCATCGTGGCGAACGGAGACGCCCTGACGGACGCCTTTTTGCACTGTTTGGGGCGACGGCGACGGGCATTTAATGCCATTGTCCCCTGCCGTCAGGGTTAGGTAAAGAGCACTATGCATACACTGTTCCAACTACCACCGTTTTTATGTTTTTACCCTCGACTACGTTGCCACCTGTCGGTGACCCCTTCGACCTATAAAAGGAGGCCCATGCGCAACGTAGAGGAGGTTCCGATCTTCGATCACTCTCACGCTCGGTGTAGCCAGCGACAAGCACTGTAGCTCTTCTTGCTCCCGAGCCAAGAACACAATACAAACCAAGGCAGGAGTAGGGTTTTACGCATCCGTGCGGCTTGAACCTGGGTAAACTTCTCGCGTGCACGCTTCGATCCGCTCTTTGTGCATCCTCCGCCCCCTTGCCTTACCGAAAAGGGGCTCCGGTCCCATAGGTGTTCGTGGGCGATCAGTTTCCCCGACCAGGCGCCCTCCAAGACCTCGGCGTCCGTGCACGCACCGCGCCCCTCTCAGGAGGTGCAGGACCGGCAGCGGCGTGGTACCCAGGGTACCGTACGCTTGCTGGGACAAGGCCAAGTTGGCGGGTCGCGGGACGCTCAAGGCCAACGTGCTGGCACGAGCAAGGCGCGGTCGCCGGGACGAGACCCTGCTCCTTCTAACGCAGTTAGAAGTCCGAGCATATCTCGCTCCTCGCACCGCTCGCCACCGCTCCCCCCCACTCCAGCAGAAGCTCTAGCTCGAGCTCAGCTGCTCCTCGACTTCCCTCCAGCGGCAGACAAGGCCGACGACTGGAGAGCCACCATCCAAAGCCTCATCGCCTTCGCCAATAACGACACTGCGCAGCAGCCGACGACGTCGCGGCCGCGGCAACTTAGCCAGGCGCGGGCTGATGGCGACAAGACCGCCGGGGATGCAACTACCGTGCATTCCCCACCCCAAAGGCCGAAATCGCCGACTCGCCGGATCCACATCGACGACGACTCCACGGCATCGTCGGATCCACGAGCTCGCCGCGATCAACGCCAAGTCCTCGACGACAGACGACAAGAAGATGCTCGAACTCACATCGAGCGTCGAAGAGAAGCGTGGCGGCAATCCGACCAGCGTGCTGGGCCTGCTGTCGACATGCGCGCGCCCGGAGAACCAGGCGACTTGCCGTACGCGGCGGGCTGTCCTGCGTTCACCCGTGAGCTCCGGCAAGTCCAGTGGCCCAGCATGAAGAACTTCAAGCCCGACGTACCCGAGAAGTATGACGGCAAAACTCATCCGTCAGAGTTCCTCAGCATCTATCGCGGTGCAGGCTGCCGGGGGACGAGACGAGAAGATACTAGCGAACTACTTCCCGCTTGTGCTCAAGCTGAACATCAGATCTTGGCTCATGCACTTGCCGGAGAACTCTATTTCTTCTTGGGCCGACCTGTGCCACCAGTTTGTCGGCGCCTTCACGGGTGGCCACAAGCCCCATGGCCAGGAGAGCGACCTTCATATACTTGCCCAGAAGGAAGGAGAGTCCCTGCGAAAGTACATCCAGAGATTCAGCCGCGTCTAGCACAACATCCCAGACGTCCACCCTGCCGCGGTTATCAGCGCGGTCCACCAGAACGTGCGTAACCGCAAGATGAGGGAGGAGATGGCGATGTGCAAAATTCGAGACGTCAGTGAGCTTTATGCCCTGGCTGACAAGTGCGCACGCGCTGAAGAGGGAGGAGACTCCCCGGGGAGGATACTGGAGCAGGGGGAACAGATAGTGAGGATGCCGCCCCGGCAAGGAAGAACCGGTGGCGGAACAATAGGAAAAAGAAGAACAAGGAAGTACTGGTCGTTGAGCAGTCTGGCAAGGAGCCTGGCGCCAAGAAAGCTCAGGCTGGTGGCTCCGGCAAGGAAGCTGCCACTGTAGCGGTCGCCGACAAGCAGGACGGCTCCGACAAGAAGTACTGCAAGATCCACCGCACCAAGGGCCACGATCTCCAGAACTGCAAAAGGGTCGAGTACCTCGTCGAGCAGCAGAAGGCTGAGTACGAGCGACGCGACAAGGAGAAGGCCCAAGGAGGTGGAGGAGAGTCCGGCAAGAAGCGGCCGTTCAATGGCCGGGGAGGACGCCGCGGCAAGGCCAAGCAGCAGCAAGGAGATAGACCTCCCCGCGGCCGCGACAAGGACGAAGACGAAGACGACGACGAGGACATGGACGACGGAGATAACAGCGAGCAGGAGTTCCAGAAGGCCACAGAAGTTCTGTGCGTCGATGGGGGTGCCTCTCTGCATACTTCACACCGCCTACTCAAACAATGGGTGCGGGAAGTTAATGCAGTAGAGCCACCTGTCGAGTCGCGCAAACTCCTGAAGAGGTCCAGCACGCCCATCATCTTCGACATTGAGGATCACCCTGACCGCACAACTGTGGTCGGGTGTTTGCCGATGTTGGTTTCACCAACCATCCGCAACCTCAAGGTCACCAAGATGCTGGTTTACGGCGGGGCCGGCCTGAACCTGATCTCCTCTGCTGTGGTCAGGAAACTACAGATCCCCGACAGCGAGCTCGAGGAAACCGGCACATTCCAAGGGATCAACCCGGGAAGGAGCAAGCCGAAGGGGAAAATCACACTACCAGTAACCTTTGGCGGAGAGCTGAATTTCAGGACTGAGAGGATTACCTTTGACGTTGCCGATATCTCGTTGCCATACAATGGGATACTTGGCCGTCTGGCGCTCACCAAGTTCATGGAAGCCTCTTATTATGCCTACAACATGCTCAAGATGCCAGGCCTGATAAGCCTCATCTCTGTCCCCGGCGACAAGAAGGACGCGCTTATCTACGCCGACCAGATTTATCGGGATGCAGCAGCCGCAACGGATAGCAAGACACTTGCCGCTGAAGCTCCCGGGAGGAAGAACAAGACCAAGTCCGGCAAGAGCTCTGGGGCCCACTCCGGCAAACGCACCTCTTCGGAGTGCTGCGCTGCCGTCGAGGACGCACCATCGAGCTCCACCGGCAAGTGCAAGAAGGGAATGGCAGCTCCGCCTGCAACCAAGAAGGTGCCCGCCAAGGAGGACAGCACTGGTGGTACTTTCACCATCAGTGCCACGCTTGATCCTAAATAGGAAAACGCGCTCATTGCTTTCCTGCGGGCGAATGTCGACGTGTTTGCATGGCAACCGTCTGACATCCCCGGTGTTCCCAGGAAAGTGATTGAGCACAAGCTTGTCGTTTGTCCTCACGCGCGGCCCGTCAAGCAGAAGGTCAGGAAGCAAGCGGTGGAGCGCCAAGAGTTTATCGCCGAAGAAATCAAGAAGCTGGAAGCGGAAGGCCTTGTTAGAGGTGTACTTCATCCCACGTGGCTGGCCAACACTGTTGTCGTGCGCAAAGCAAATGGGAGGTGGAGGCTTTGTATAGACTTCACCGATGTGAATAAAGCTTGTCCCAAAGATCTGTTTCCCTTGCCGCGCATTGACCAGATCGTTGACTCCACGGCTGGATGTGAGTTGCTTTCATTCCTTGATGCATACTCCGGATATCACCAGATATTTATGGCTGAAGAAGATGAAGAGAAGACCGCGTTCATTACTCCATGTGGTACTTACTGCTTCATTCGCATGCCCTTTGGATTGAAGAATGCAGGTTCAACGTTTGCGAGAGTAGTCCACACTGCTTTTGAGCCATAGATACACAGGAATGTAGAAGCTTACAGGGATGATATAGTGGTCGAGAGCAAGGACAAGGATACTCTGATTCAGGATCTAGATGAAACTTTTGCAAATCTGCGCAAGATACAACTCAAGCTTAACCCCGAGAAGTGCGTGTTCGGAGTCCCCTCCGGCAAGCTTCTCGGGTTCTTTGTGTCCCAAAGGGGGATTGAAGCCAATCCCGACAAGATCAAAGCCATTGAGCAGATCGAAGCTCCGAAGCGCGTCAAGGATGTACGAAGACTTGCCGGTTGTGTGGCTGCTCTCAGCAGGTTCATTTCTAAGTCTGCACAACGCGCCCTGCCGTTTTTCAAAATCTTGAAAAATGAAGGTCCAATGAAATGGAATCCGGAAGCGGAGGCAGCGCTGCAAGATTTGAAAAGGTATATGTCCTCCACTCCAATACTTGTCGCACCTAGGCCACAAGAGAAGTTGCTGCTGTACTTAGCAGCGACCAATCAAGTGGTTAGTGCTGCGTTGGTAGTGGAAAGGAAGGCAGATGAGGAGCCCACGGCCCCGACAAGCACATCCAGCGACAAGCAGGGGGCTTCCCCTACAAGCTCTGGCCCCGACAAGGATGAGTCTGCGCAGATGCAAGAAGAGGTGCGGAAGAACATGGTGCAGCGCCCAGTTTATTTTGTCAGTTCCCTCTTGCAGGGGGCTAGGTCAAGATACTCTGGGGTGCAGAAGCTGCTTTTCGGCCTCCTCATGGCCTCGAGAAAGTTGCGCCACTACTTCCAAGCACATGAGATAACGGTGGTCACTCGCTTTCCGCTGAAAAGGATATTGCAAAATCCAGAAGCAACAGGCAGGATTGTCGAGTGGGCACTGGAGATGTCAAGCTTTGGCCTCAAGTTTGAAAGTACTTCTACTATCCAGAGCAGAGCATTGGCAGAGTTAATAGCGGAATGGACACCAGCGCCAGATCAAGAAATTCCAGAGACAAGCATCCCCGTCAAAGAAGCGAGCAAAGAATGGATAATGTACTTCGATGGTGCCTTCTCGCTGCAGGGCGCCGGCGCTGGCGTGCTGCTTGTCGCGCCCACCGGCGAGCACCTCAAGTACGTCATCCAGATGCACTTTCCCAAGGAGCAAGCAACGAATAATACTGCAGAGTATGAAGGTTTTCTTGCCGGCCTCAGAATCGCAGCAGAGCTTGGGATCAAGAAGCTGATTGTGCGGGGAGATTCGCAGTTGGTTGTCCGCCAAGTGAACAAGAGCTACCAGAGTCCATTGATGGAAGCTTACATTGAAGAAGTGAGAAAGCTTGAAGAGCGCTTTGAAGGCCTACAGATGGAGCACGTTCCAAGAGCTCAAAATGACATCGCAGACAGCTTGTCAAAGTGTGCTGCACTAAAGCTACCTGTGAACCAGAGATCTTTGTGCTCAAGTTAACTCAACCATCCGTTACACCATCAATTGGACAAAGTAAGAAGAGAAAGTTGGTCTCTGGTGACTACTTACCGGCGGAGCTTTCCTAAGCCGCTGCCAACAAGGTCCCCAAGATCAATGACAAAGTTGTTGAGGAACAGTCTGCTCCTGCTGACCCTAGGGTTTGTACAGTTGAAGCAAGCATTCCCGACAAGTTTTGCCCCGGCAAGCTTTCCGGGGAACGTCCAGCTCCGGCCGAGCCACATGTTCTTGCCGTAGAAGCTGACGTTCCCGCAGCAGCACTCATGCCTTTAGTCCTTGTTGTTGAGCCTCAGGCTCCAGCATGGGCGCAGCAGATTGTCCGTTTCCTTCAAACTGGAGAACTTCCCGAAGAGCCAGAAGAAGCAGAAAGAATAACCCGACAATCAAGTATGTATCAGTTTATCGGCGATGAACTGTACAGAAAAAGACTCAATGGTGTCAGATTGAAGTGCATTCCCCGGGAAGATGGACAAAAGCTGTTGGCGGAGATACATGGAGGCATATGTGGCCACCACGTTGGCGCGAGAGCACTTGCCGGCAAGGCGTTCCGGCAAGGTTTATTTTGGCCAGAAGCCCTCCAAGATGCAACTGCACAAGTAACCAATTGTGAAGCGTGCCAGTTCCATGCCAAGCAAATACATCAGCCAGCTCAAGCTCTCCAGACGATCCCTTTGTCCTGGCCATTTTCGGTCTGGGGGCTCGACATCCTCGGCCCTTTTCCCCGTGCTGCCGGGGGCTTTGAGTACTTGTACGTCGCCATCGACAAGTTCACAAAGTGGCCGGAAGTGGAACCTGTGAGAAAGGTGACCGCACAATCAGCAGTCAAGTTCTTCAGGTAAATTGTTTGCCGTTTCGGAATCCCTAACAGGATCATCACCGACAACGGCACACAATTCACAAGTCGCACCTTCATGCAATACGTCCAAGACCTTGGCGCCAAGGTCTGCTTCGCTTCTGTTGCTCACCCGAGGAGCAATGGTCAAGTGGAGAGGGCAAAAGCTGAAGTGCTGCGCGGACTAAAGACAAGAACTTTCGACAGGCTGCACAAATGCGGAAGAAACTGGATTGAAGAGTTGCCGGCGGCTCTTTGGTCAATCAGAACGACACCAAATCGAGCCACTGGACAGACACCCTTTGCTCTTGTCTATGGAGCAGAGGCAGTTCTTCCCAGGGAACTCGTATACGGGTCATCTCGAGTGCTCGCTTACGATGAGCTCGAGCAAGAGCAGCTGCGGCAAGACGACGCACTGCTCCTTGAGGAGGACCGTCTTCAGGCTGCTGTACGAGCTGCTCGATACCAGCAAGCTTTGCGCCGCTACCATAGCCGCAAAGTTAAAGCCAGAAATCTCGAGGAAGGCGACCTTGTTCTTCGGCGCGTTCAGTCCGCCAAGAATTCCAACAAGTTGACGCCAAAGTGGGAAGGCCCTTATCGGGTGAGACAAGTCACAAGGCCCGGCGCTGTCCACCTTGAGACCGAAGAGGGCTTACCGGTGAGCAACTCCTAGAACATTGAGCACCTTCGCAAGTTTCACCCATATGGCGCAGTTGCCGTGATCCGCTCCGGCAACCACCTTTTGTACAAGTCTTGCCGTTGTTGCATGTAAACCTTTGTACAAAGCCGGGCGCAGACCCCGTGCATCAGTAAAACTTTTGTGCCTCGCACAACTTGTCGTTTCATGCTTCCTCGTTTTTCTTGCATGCATTATCTGACACTTTGTGCAGCACGCACCCCCGGTAAGCAATAACGAGCCGCAGGGCTCCATATCTATGTTTCCTCCCTTTTTCTTTTCTCTAAAGCAGAAGAAGTTTTCCTCGCGCACAAGTTTGCCGGGGGGGAAGGAGATAGTGGTATGGACCAAGTGTCGTTCAAGAAAGCCTCGTTCAAGGAAGCCTCGCCTTGCCGGGAAACAAACCACACACAAAAGTTAAGTTGACAAAGTTTGAGCATTCAAATTTTTAAAATTTATCTTCCTTGAAAGACCGCGCTTTGTATGGAAAACCTGTAAGCGGAGGAACCAACTCGTAGCTAGCCGCACCCTTACTTTGTTTCGAGCACGCTCAACGGCTTAAGTGTGCTGCGACAAGTGTCGCGCCCTTATTTCGTTTTCGAGTTCGCTCAACAACCTAAGTGTGCTGCGACTGGCTGCAGCGAGGTTTCTTGCCGATAGTGGCATTGCTAGCAGGCTGCTGAAGTTCCGCACTCAGCGCTTGCGGCAAGGGTCCCTTCGCCGGCAAGTTCCCTAAAAGCGTAGGGTAAAAGCATACAAAGCAAATAAGTCGAGTAGAGGAAATAACACTGCATTAACTACCCAAAATAAAGTTTTGATACAAAGTGACTTGTCGCTGTTCTAATAAACTATCGTTCGTAACTTGGTTGGCAGTGACGAAAGAAGCAAAAAGGAAAACAGCCTAGTCCGCGCGGTCGCCGTCGACTCTCTTGATCTTGCCCACCTTGGCCACGATGGGTGCGACAAGGGTCTTGAGCGCCTCCTGGTCGGCGTCGGGCGGTAAGGTCCTGAGGACGTCATAGAGGTTGAGTCCTGGGTTGCGGTAGGCTATCTTCATCAGCACCCTCTCCATGACTCCTATGCAAAGCCTGCGCGCCTCGTTCGCCAACTGCGTGGGGATCCTCTCCCGGAGCTGCTGGAGGGCCGGCGCCACTCCCCTGAAGAACAAGCTTAGCTTGGCGCTGTGAGGGAGGTTCTCGTCGGTGGAGTAGCCGAGGTGCTCTGTCCCCAGCCCCGCCATTTCCCTGTCGATGTCAGCGGCGGCAGCGACAAGCCCCTCGGTCCAGTGCTCCACCGTCTGCCTGAAGTTGTTTTGGGAGAGTGCGGCGCTGTCCAACAGTGCCCTCTCAGCCCTGAGGTCCTCCTTCAGCTTCGTCTCCCGATTTCTGGCACTGTCAAGTGATGCGGTGAGGGTGGACAGCTTCAACTCCAAGTCCGCAATGGAGTCCTTGGCGACGGCGAGTTCCTTGCCCTTGTCGGAGAGGCGGACCTATAGCTCGGAGTGGCTGTGGGCGTCCTTCTCCCTCTCCGACACGAGCGCAGCAACCTTCTCTTCGCTCGTCTTCAAGTGGAGCTCCAGTTGCGCCACCCTCGCCTCCAGGTCTCTCTTGGCGGTCTCAGCAGCTGCAGCGGCGTCCTTTGCCTCCTGCAGGGCTCCGCCAAGAGACTGCTCACATGCGGCAAGGTCGTCCTCGTGGCTGTCGAGGTTGACCTTCCGCTGCGTCAGCTCACCTTCCCGCCGAGACGGCACTTCGGCGGCGAGCCGTTGCTGCTCTTCTGCTTCGGCCTTCTCAAGTATGAACGCCTGGTGCGCCTCGGCGACCTCCTCCCGCTCCTCCGCCAAGGATCGGAGGGCCGCCTGGTTGGCGGCCCGGAGCTCTTCGGCGCGCTTGTCCAAGTCGACGCCCGCCTTGGCGGCCAGAGCCTCTCGGGACTCCAGCTTAGCCTGCCTGGCGCGGTACAGGGCCAGGAGCCTCCGCAGAAGCTGCTCCTCCTCGGGCTCGCTACTGCTGCCGGGCGCGTCGACAAACTTCAGCCCGGCGGAGGCGAGGACTTCCCCGTCGAAGACCTCTCCCTCCGCGGGCGCCCTTGACGTGGACGCCCACGGGAGCTAAATGAAGACTGCGTTTCCAGCCTCCAGGTAGGCGCCCGTTTCGGCCGCGGCAGCAGCAGGGTCGGCGGTCGGCGCAGCGTCCGACGCTCCTGCGGCCTCAGGGCCGTCAGTGCGACTGCCGGTCCCCTCCTCAGCTGCCGCGCCAGCGGCCTTAGCTGCCTCTTCGACTGGGGGCTCGTCGGTGCCAATCGCCTCTTCGATAGCCGCGGCATCACAAGTGTTGCCGCGCGCGTCATCCTCGGTGGCGACCTCCATCGGCTCTGCGGCGGACGGATCTAAAGACAATAAAAAGAAGAAGAAAGAAGAATGGTCAAGCAAATATACGAAAAGAAGAATTCAAGAGAAGAAAAGTCCAAGGGTTACCTGCGCGGGCCTCTTCCTCGACGGGGTTCCTTGCCGGGGAGTTCTCCCTCGGCGGCATGGTGGTGGTCCCCGCCGGCGGAGGGCCGCTGGCGCCTTCCCTTGGCGGGGTGCTCGCCCTTGGCGGGGTGCTCGCCCTTGGCAGAGTACCCGCCCTTGGCGGAGTATTCTCCCTCGCCGGGGAGCTCCTCCTTGGCGGAGAGGTCGAGACGTGCGGCTCGTCGGGAGCAGTCTCTTGGCGCTCCTGAGGCTGCAGCTCTGCTCTTGTACAAGTCAGTAAACGAACAAGACATTAACAAGGATAAGAAGCCCACGCGCGCCCGACAAGTGAAGAAGTGAACAGAAGACTTACGCTGGGGGCTGCGCTGGGGGCTGCTCTGAGGAGCAGTTGCCTTGTCCGGCAAGCTTGTCGCTGGCACATCCCCTGCCGCTACGACGGGCTCGTCCTCAAGATCGACCACCGGGATCTTGGCCCTCTTCGTCGCCCTCTGGGCCATGGTCCTGGAAGAAAAACAAGATCAGAATCAGGCAAAGAAGATTCAAGACAAGAGCAACAAAAATCGAAAGAAACAAGAGTTGCCAGTACTTACTCTTCCTCCTCCTCGTCGGAACTGAGCACGGAGAAGTCAAAGTCCGCCTCGCGCGTCCCGGCGCGAGGAGCTGGAGGAGTAGGTTCCCTCGGCCGCTTGGCGGGGGCAGGGGCGGTGGTCTGAGAAGACCCCGCTCCAGTCGTCGCCGAGGCACGAGGGGCGGCAAGAGCGTTGGCCCCAGCCCGGGAAGATCCTCCTCCAGCCGCTGCTGAAGCACGGGGCACTCCCTTGGCGGCCTTGCCCGCCGCAGTGGCGCATGTCGGACGGTGCTGCGGCTGCTGTCCCGCCGGTCGCCCCGCCACGTCTGCGGTTTTGCGGAGGCGCCTCCTCGCTGGAGCCGGAGGGCTTGACGGTGGCGGTGAGCTCCCCGAGGACGAAGAAGAGGAGTCGAGATTCAGGGACCCGCCTGAGTCTTCGGCAGAATCGCTTGATTCAGCACCCTGCTCAGCGGGCTCGCTCGACTCTGTGCCTTGCCCGGTGGCCTCGCTCGTCCCAGCAGGTTCCCCGACAGGCTTTATCACTTTGAGGAGCTCTTCCTCCTCGGCCAGACTCACCGCCTCCGCTGCATCCTCCTCCTCCAAAGTATATCCGAATTCGCCCGCGGCCCTGGCTGCAGCTGCCTCCTCCAACCTGGTGGCAATATAAGCCATCTCCTGGTCGGTGGTGGCGCGGGTGAGGCCTTTCTTCTCGTCAGGATTGATTGGCTGCTCCACCAAGTTGTCGAAGAACGTTTGCACGGCTTCGTCAGAAGGCTCCCGCAAAGTGGGGTCAATCCCATGGGAGTCACACCATGGCATCGCCGCGCGGATAGCGCTGAGCGACGAATTGTTGCATAGCGGAACTACGCCCCGCGGCGATGCGAACCACTCCGGATGCTTGGGGCGTGCTTGAATAGCTCATTGAGCATTCCGTTGAGCTCCATGACGGTGAAATTGTAGTTGAGGCCTGGGCGCAGCCTCATAAAGTCTGCCGCGTTACCGAACTCCCAAGCAGGCCTTTTTCTCTCCTGCAAGGGAGCGATGCGGCGGCGAAGGAAATCAGCTCCGACAGCCCCTACAGTGAGCCTGGCTTGCCGGAGGCGAAGAATCCTAGTGATGGCTATCTTCAACTTGTCGTCCTCAGGGGCCAGGTCACTCCAGTCATTACCATGCACTATTGCAGCTTGGCGCAGGGAAGTGAACTGCTGGGGTTCATCCTCCATGATCCAGCACCAGTCGGCCCTCCACTCCTCCCACTTGCCGCGGAGCTCCCCAGTCAAGTAAGCCTCTTTCTTATGAAGCCTAAATATCCAAGAAATCCCGCCGGACAGAGGAGACCCAGACTCGACTCGAGGCGTAAAATAATGGTGGAAGAGGGCTACGTTGGGGTATACTCCGACAAAGTTCTCGCACAGATGTGCGAAAACGGCCATGGTCAAGACGGCGTTTGGGGTGAAATCAAGGAGATGAAACCCGTAGGTATTCATAATATCGCAGAAGAATTCGGAGTATGGTGGGCAGAGTCCGCAATAAAAGAACAGAGCAAAAAAGGCGTATCCTCCCGGAAACATGTCACAGGCCTCGGCGAGGAGTACCTCGGTGCGCGGGTGCACTTTTGTCTCCCTCGCCCAGAAGAGATAGAAGGTGTCCTTCAGCTCCTCCGCGCCGAACCTCGGCTGGAAAACCGCCATCTTCTTCCGCATTGCTGCTAGCTTCAGCGCCCTGGCGGCCTTCGCCTTGTCGCCCTTCGGGGCCATGGCGGGGACGACGAGGGAAGTCGACGGCGCTGGAGATGGCTGGCGGCGGCGGAAGAAGGGCGGAGCGCTGCTCTCTTTCAACCTTCGGGGAGGAGGGGAGCATCGGGCGTTTCTGGAGGTTGAAGAAGCAATGAGCGAATGGAAGGTACTGCCCCTATTTCCCCTGCTTTTAAGGGGGAGAGGGGGACATTCCACATTTTCTCCATTAAAGAAACAGGCCACGATCTCTCCCACGACGCCTCAATCGACGCATGCCGTTAGGGAGGGGCGCGGCGGATATGGAGTGGGATGCGGCGCGCCGTGGGCCGCGCGTGCCCGTGCACTGTTTTGGGCCTGGCCCAACAGCGCTCGGCACCGTGTGTGGCCCAGGCCCGGGGGCTCCTGTTGGTGTACTAAAGTAGGGGTACCTTAGTATCCCAACTTGTGCACAGGCAGTAGCAGCGTCCCGTGGTAGGGTTTGCCACGCGCCCGCCAAGGCCCACTATGGTTCCTTTGGAGCCATTCAAGAACAAAGTATTCGAGTTAAAGAAACAGGACCACGGCAAGAGTAGCTTGCCGGGAAGGCCGCTCCAGGCTCAAAACCACCCCTTTGGCACAAGACCATGGCAAGAGGAGCTTGCCAAGAAGGCCAGAACATGGCATTTCAAGAGACTTGCCGTAGCGCATCACGCGCCCCGGCAAGGCCCGGAGAGCGACAAGCTCCCGGGCGCGACAAGTTAACAACCGCGGCAAGGTGCAAGCCGCGGCAAGCTCCCACTACGTGCCCACGCTCCAGCTCATCCAGCCACGCGTCGCCCTGGGGCCCTTCCAGGTGCACGTGGCGGAAGGCTGTGAAGCCTGGGGTACACGGTGGCGAGCTACGATGACAAGGCCACCATCGTGGCGAATGGAGACGCCCTGACGGACACTTTTTTGCACTGTTTGGGGCGACGGCGACGGGCATTTAATGCCCTTGTCCCCTGCCGTCAGGGTTAGGTAAAGAGCACTATGCATACACTGTTCCAACTACCACCATTTTTATGTTTTTACCCTCGACTACGTTGCCACCTGTCGGTGACCCCTTCGACCTATAAAAGGAGGCCCATGCGCAACGTAGAGGAGGTTCCGATCTTCGATCACTCTCACGCTCGGTGTAGCCAGCGATAAGCACTGTAGCTCTTCTTGCTCCCGAGCCAAGAACACAATACAAACCAAGGCAGGAGTAGGGTTTTACGCATCCGTGCGGCCCGAACCTGGGTAAACTGCTCGCGTGCACGCTTGGATCCGCTCTTTGTGCATCCTCCGCCCCCTTGCCGTACCGAAAAGGGGCTCCGGTCCCATAGGTGTTCGTGGGTGATCAGTTTCCCCGACAAACTCCACTAGCATGACTCTAATATCACTATCCTCATATCTCAACACAATTATCAAGCATCCAACATCTCATCATATTCAATGCACATAGTGTGAAAGTATTTACTACATTGATATTGGATATCTATCATGTGAAGACTAGTTTTATAGCCTAAACACATTACCGTGCTGTTTTAATATACTCTCTAATTAATATAAGTGAAGCATGAGAGTTCAACAATTTCTTCAAAATATTATCACCACCGTGCTCTAAAAGATATAAGTGAAGCACTAGAGCAAAAATTATTCAACTCAAAAGATATAAGTGAATCACATAGAGTGTTCTATCAATTCCTAGGCCATATTTAGCTCTCTCAAATAGGTGTATCCAGCAAGGATAATTATGGCAAACTAACAAGCAAAGACTCAAATTATTCAAGATGCTCCAAGCAAAACACATATCATGTGGTGAATAAAAATATAGCTCCAAGTATAGTTACCGATGGATGAAGACGAAAGAGGGGATGCCTTCCTGCGGCATCCCCAAGCTTAGGCTTTTGGTTGTCCTTGAATTTTACCTGGGGTTCCATGGGCGTCCCCAATATTAGGCCCTTGCTACTCTTTGTTCCATAGTCCATCAAAGCAATACTCAAAACTTGAAAACTTCACAACACAAAACTTAGAGAAAAAATCTCGTAAGCTCCGGTAGTATAAGAAAACAAATCACTACTCAAAGGTACTGCAATGAATTCATTCTTTGTTTATATTGGTGTTAAACCTACTGTATTCCAACTTCTCTATGGTTCATACTTCACAATATTACTGATAGATGCATTGAAATAAGCAAACAACACACGAAAAACATAATCTATCAAAAACAAAACAGTCTGTAGTAATCTGCAGGTTTCGCATATTTCTGTAACTCCAAAAAATTCAAACTAAATTGGTAAACGTGAGGAATTTATCTATTAATAATATGCAAAAATAATCAATTAAATAGCACGCTCCAGTAAAATCTGATAACCATTCTAGCGAGCGCTAACGATTCTGTTTTTCACAGCAAGATCACATAAACTTCACACAAGTCTTTCCAAAGGTTCTACTTGGCACAAACACTAAACAAAACATGAAACCACATCTAAACATAAGCTAGATGCAATATTTATTCCCTAACAGAAGCAAAAACAAAAAATATAAGATTGGGTTGCCTCCCAACAAGCTCTATCGTTTTACGCTCCTAGCTAGGCACGTTACAAGATAGATCTAGGTATTGCCATCTTTGGAAGGCAATCCATAAGTGGCTCTCATAAAAGATTAATATGGTAATTTGATTTTCTTTCTAGGGAAGTGTTCATGCCTTTCCTTAATAGAAATTGGAATCTAATATTTCCTTCCTTCACATAAATAATTGCACCAATCGTTCTAAGGAAAGGTCTACCAAGAATAATTGGACATGAAGGATTGCAATCTATATCAAGAACAATGAAATCTACGGGCACATAATTCCTATTGGCAACAATAAGAACATCATTAATTCTTCCCATAGGTTTCTTAATAGTGGAACCCGCAAGATGCAAATTTAAAGAACAATCATCAAGCTCATGGAACCCTAGCAAATCACACAATGTTTTTTTGGATAGTGGAGACACTTGCACCCAAATCACACAAAACATAGCATTCATGATCTTTAATTTTTATTTTAATATTAGGTTCCCACTCATCATAAAGCTTTCTAGGGATAGAAACTTCTAGCTCAAGTTTTTCTTCATAAGATTGCATCAAAGCATCAACTATGTGTTTGGTGAAAGCTTTCTTTTGACTATACGCATGCGGAGAGTTTAGTACGGATTGCAACAAGGAAATACAACAAATCAAAGAGAAATTATCATAATTGTATCCCTTGAAATCCAAAGTAGTGGGTTCATAACTATGCAAAGTTTTAATCTCTTCACTCCCACTTTTAACAATTTTAGCATCAAGATCTAAAAACTCTGAATCATTGGGACACCTTAAAGCAGAATCATCTCCAATCCTATCTTCATCAAGATTTATACTAGAAAACAAGGATCTAATGGGAGACACATCAATAACTTTCAGATCTTCATCTTTATTTTCATGATAACTAGAAGAACACGATTTAATATAATTCTCTCTTTTAGCATGCATCTTACCGGTTCTTTCTTTGCATTCATCAATGGAAATTCTCATGGCTTTGAGAGACTCATTGATATCATGCTTGGATGGGATAGATATAAGTTTGAAGGAATCAACATCAAGAGTACTTCTATCCACACTTCTAGCCAATTCATCAATCTTAAGCAATTTCTCTTCTAGCATAGCATTGAAATTCTTTTGCGAGATCATAAACTCCTTAACAATAGTTTCAAATTCAGAAGGCATCTTTCCATAAGAGTTGTTGTAGGAATTACCATAAATATTAGAGGAATTACTAGGAAAAGGCCTAGGATTATAAGCATTGTTACCAAAATATTCCTCCCAACAAAATTCACATCGAAAGATTCATTGTTATTTTCAATCAAAGTGGACAAAGACATATCATTAGGATCAGAAGAAGCACTCTTAGCAGCAAATAATTTCATTAGTTCATCCATCTTTCCACTCAAAACACTGATTTCTTCAATAGCATGCACTTTTTTACTAGTAGATATGTCGGTGTGCCATTGAGAATAATTAACCATGATATTCTCTTGGAGTTTGGTAGCTTCTCCTAAGGTAGTTTCCACGAAAGTGCCTCCTGCGGCCGAATCTAAAAGATTTATAGAAGCAAAATTCAAGCCAACATAAAAGTTCTGAATAATCATCCATAGATTCAAACCATGTGTAGGGCAATTACGTATCATTAATTTCATTCTCTCCCAAGCTTGTGCAACATTTTCATGATCTAGTTGCTTAAAATTCATAATATCGTTTCTAAGAGAGATGATCTAAGCAGGAGGGAAATACTTAGAGATAAAATCATCTTTGCACTTATTCCACGAATCAATACTATTTCCAGGCAAACAGGAAAACCAAGTTTTAGCACGATCTCTAAGTGAAAATGGAAATAACTTCAATTTAACAATATCGTTATCCGTATCCCTTTTCTTTTGCATATCACACAAATAAACAAAGTTGTTTAGATGGGTAGCGACATCTTCACTAGGAAGGCCGGAGAATTTGTCTTTCATGACAAGATTCAACAAAGCAGCATTGATCTCACAAGATTCAGCATCGGTAATAGGAGCAACCGGAGTGCTAATAAAATCATTATTGTTTGTATTGGAGAAGTCACACAATTTGGTATTGTTCTGAGCCATAGTGACAAGCAAGCAATCCAACACACACAAGCAAACAAGAAGCAAGCGAAGGATAAACACACGGCAGAAGAAGGGCAAATAAAACGGCAAGGGTGAAGTGGGGGAGACGAAAACGAGAGGCAAAAAATGTAATGCGAAGGATAAGGGTTTGTGATAGGTACTTGGTATATGACTTTTGTGTAAGCCTCCCCGGCAACGGCGCTAGAAATTCTTCTTGCTACTTCTCGAGCTTGCGTTGTATTCCCTCGAAGAGGAAAGGGAGAGGCAGCACAGTAGCATAAGTATTTCCCTCATTTTTTGAGAACCTAGGTATCAATCCAGTAGGAGACCATGCGCGAGTCCCTCGCACCTGCACAAACAAATAAGAACTTCGCAGGCAACGTGATAAGGGGTTGTCAATCCCTTTATGGCCACTTACGAAAGTGAGATCTGATAGAGATGATAGTTTATATTTTTGGTATTTTTGTTTATAAGGGCTATAGTGTTCTCTAGTGGCTTATCTCATGATAGCGATATTCTATGGCGGGTAAACAAATTACTATCGAGCAATTGATAGAAAAGCAAACAATTATGAGACTATCTAGGCATGATCATTGTATATAAGCATCACGTCCGAGACAAGTAGACCGACTCCTGCCTGCATCTACTACTATTACTCCACACATCGACCGCTATCCAGCAAGCATCTAGTGTATTGAGGTCATAAGAACAGAGTAACGCCTTAAGCAAGACGACATGATGTAGAGGGATAAACTCAAGCAATATGATGTAAACCCCATCTTTTTATCCTCGATGGAAACAATACAATACGTGCCTTGCTGCCCCTACTATCACTGGGAAAGGACACCGCAAGGTTGAACCCAAAGCCAAGCATTTCTCCCATTGCAAGAACTATAGATCTAGTAGGCCAAACAAAACCAATAATTCGAAGAGACTTGCAAGGATATTATGAGCACACAGAAAGAGTTCAGAAAAGAACCAAATATTTCTCGTAGATAATCTTGATCATAAACTCACCATTCATCGGATCTCGACAAACACACCTCAAAAAGAGATCTCCTCGAAGACCGAGGATAACTTTGCATTGAGATCCATAGAGAGAGAGGAAGGCATCTAGATACTAGCAATGGACCCGAAGGTCTGTGGTAAACTACTCACAACTCATGGTGAGGGCAATGATGATGATGTAGAAGCACTCCATGATGGATCCCCCCTCCGGCGGACCTCCGGAACAGGCTCCAAGATGGGATCTCACGGGAACAGAAGATTACAGTAGTGGAATTAGGGTTTTCTGTCTGTTACTGATGGTTTTGGGGTACGTAGGTTTATATAGGAGGAAGGAGGACACTGGGGGACTCAGGAGGGGCCCACGATGCAGGGGGGCGTGCCCCCACCCTCGTGGGCACCCCGTGGCCCCTACTCCGTGGTTCTCAAGTCTCTCGTGCATGATTTTCTCCAAGAATATCTCTCCCGAAGGTTTCATTCCGTTTGGACTCCGTTTGATATTCCTTTTCTACAAAACCCTGAAACAGGCAAAAAACAGCAATCTGGACTAGGCCTTTGGGTTAGTAGGTTAGTCCAAAAATGATATAAAAGTGTATGACAAAGCCATTAAACATCCAAGACATCATAAATAATAGCATGGAACAATCAAAAATTATAGATACGTTGGAGACGTATCAAACACCTTGTGTGCTATCAGACGTCACAACATAACTGGGTGATTATAAAGATGCCCTAAAAGTGTCTCCGAAAGTGTTCATGGTGTTGGAATTGATCAAGAATAGGATTTGTCACTGAAAGTGTCGGAGAGGTATCTCTGGGCCCTCTCGGTAATGCACATCATAATAAGCCTTGCAAGCAAATGATTAATGAGTTAGTCACGAGATGATGTATCATGGTACGAGTAAAGAGTCTTGCTGGTAACGAGATTAAACTAGGTATTGAGATACCGACGATCGAATCTCGGGCAAGTAACATACCGATGACAAAGGGAACAACGTATGTTGTTATGCGGTTTGACCGATAAAGATCTTTGTAGAATATATAGGAGCCAATATGAGCATCCAGGTTCCGCTATTGGTTATTGACCGGAGATGAGTCTCGGTCATGTCTACATAGTCCTCGAACCCATAGGGTCCGCACGCTTAACGTTTCATGACGATCGATATTATGAGTTTATGAGTTTTGATGTACCGAAGGTAGTTCAGATTCCCGAATGAGATCACGGACATGACGAGGAGTCTCGAAATGTGTGAGACGTAAAGATTTATATATTGGACGACTATATTCGGACACCGAAAGTGTTCCGGAAAAATTTCGGATTAAACCAGAGTGTCGGGGTGGTTACCGTAACCCCCCGGGGAAGTATTGGGCCCTAGTGGGATTTAGGGGAGAGAGAGGGCAGCAGCCCAGGAGGTGGCGCACCCCCTCCCAAGGGGAGTTCGAATTGGACTAGGGGAAGGGGGCGCGGCCCCTCTTTCCCTCTCCCTCTCCCTCTCCTTCCTCCCCCCTCTCTCTTGGTGGACTCCCACTAGGAATAGGATTGGAATCCTATTCCTAGTAGGATTGGCCCTGCTAGGGCGCGCCATAGGGGACGGCCGACCTCCCCCCTTGCTCCTTTATATAGGGGGGTCGGGGGCACCTCTAGACACATAAGTTGATCAAGTTGATCTCTCCCAACCGTGGGCGGTGCCCCCCTCCACAGAAACACACCTCGGTCATGTCGTTGCATTGCTTAGGCGAAGCCCTGCGCTGGTAGCTTCATCATCTCCGTCACCACGCCGTCGTGCTGACGAAACTCTCCTGCGAAGTTCTACAGGATCAAGAGCTCGTGGGACGTCATCAAGCTGAACGTGTGCTGAACGCGGAGGCTCCATACATTCGGTGCTTGATCAGTTGGATCGCAAAGAAAGTTCGACTACATCAACCGCGTCACTAGACGCTTCCGCACCCGCACCAAGCCTCATCCCCGCAGCAGTTTCGCCTGGTCACCAGGATCCGTCCGTTCCTCCTTCTCCCCTCGTTTCCCCCTAGATATCTCTTCCTCTCTCAGTTCTTTCCCTCTCTTGTTGGCTCACAGGGAGAACGTGATGGAGGGCCAAGCTCCCGATCCAGGTCCTCCTCGCTTCCTCGACGCCCGCATCCAAGAGGGAACGGGACCCTGGCGAGTTCCCGCGACCGGGTCCGGCCACCCCGACGCCCTGCGCCCTTGGACCCCTCGCCGGAACTCCTTCCTCTGCGCAAAGCCGCCACGTTGCCTCTGCTCCCCGCCTCTACATCGTGCGGCGCTGCTCCCTGTTGAGCAGAGGACGAGCGCATCGAGCATTGCTTGCCTCCCGCTGACCGCGCTGGCAGCTACGTGGGATGCCAGGCGAGCCAGGCCCAGCGCGCCCCAAGGCCTCCGCGCCTCTGCCGGCCTCTCCCTTTCCACAGTTCCGGGCCTTTGGCCCATGGTGAGCGCCCCAGCGCCCAGCCAGATTTGGCCCATGTTCTTTTTTCCTTCCTGTGAATTTAGCATTTTATCCAGTAAACTGCTGTTTTATCGTTTGCACCCTCAACATCATGCATTTAATAACTCCACAACCAGGCATTATTGTAAAAACTTTATATATGAAATTTTTTTAGGATCCCGTGTAGATTCATAATAACCAACTTCCATCCATGTTTAAAATGTTTAAAACAATGTTTGCATAAGTTTGCTTAAATAACATGCTAAAATGATTTAATTCATAGCTAAATAACCGTAGCTCCAAATTTAATGAACTTTATATGTAAATGGGGTGGAAAAATGAATAGATTAACGTGGTGCACTTTGTTTTGCTGTTTAACAACATTATAATATGGTAATAGGCAGGACAATATAAAATTCATAATATGCACATGGGGATTTTCCGAAATTGTTGTTTGTTGTTTCTGACCCCATTTAAATTGCTTAGTTAGTGTAGTTTATTTTGTGCCTCCTCCCTTGACATGTTAATTAACATTTAATGTTGTTGTGTATATAAACGAGAGCAACTAAATACTTGAATGTGGTGTTTCGTCAATATGCATCTCGTTACATATTGAGCTCCACTTAATTTGTAGTATTGTTTGAGCACTTTGCCATGCCATGCTTATTTAAACCAGACATGCATCATACTTGTTTGTGCATCATGCCATGGGTATGATATGTGTATTTACCATGTTGTTTGCTTCTTTCCGGTTTGCTTCTCTCGTTAGCTTCGGTTTCGTTCCAGAGTTCTGAGGATTCGTTCGACTTCGTCCGTTGTCTTCTTCCTGGACTCGTTCTTCTTCCTTGCGGGATTTCAGGCAAGATGACCGTTCCCCGATATCACCTCTATCTTTTCCTTGCTAGTTGTCTCGCTCTATAGTTATGCCTCGATGCCTATTCTTGCCTTGTCAGCCTCCTATGTTGCCATGAAACACTCTAACCGCCTTTCTAGCAAACTGTTGATTGGCTAAGTGCCCTTTTGCTCAGCCCCTCTTATAGCGTTGTTAGTTGCAGGTGAAGTTTGAATATTGCTCCATGTTTGGACTTGTTTATTGGGATAACACAATATATATCTTTATTAAATTAATGCACATATATATATATATATATATATATATATATATATATATATATATATATATATATATATATATATTGGTAGTGGGTGGATGGCTTGGCCTTCTGCTTGGTGTTCTGTTCCACTCATAGCGCATTAGGACCAGATAAACCGGTGTTATGTTCCTTGATTTTGCGTTCCTAACACGGTTGGGGTTTATGGACCCCCTTGATATTTCGCATTGCTTAATGATTTTCCAGCAAGACCCAACTTTGGTACTCCATTTGCCTATCAACTAAAACTTGCATAAGGAGTAATTAACCTGAGTTCTTAATCAACAACCCGGGCCAATGCTCCCCATGAGTGTTGGTCCAAACTGGGCAGACTGCAGGGCCGCCTTGGGGAAACCCGAGGTATCTGGTATTTACCTGTAGGATGACTCATCCGGTCGTGGCCTGAGACGAGATATGCGCGGCTACTATAAGGGTGTCGGCACGCCGGGAGGTCTTGCTGGATTAGTTTTACCTTTGTTGAAATATCTTGAGCACGAGATTCAGAGAATGCTTGTGTCTTCCCAACATGGAGTTGCGACTGCGCGGATCTTGAGCTTGTGATGGTCTAAGTTGGGACATCCCTGCAGGGTTATGAACTTTCGAAAGCCGTGCCCGCGGTATGTGGCAGATAGGAATTTGTTAATATCCGGTTGTAGATAACTTGCCACCATATCCTTAAGAATACACTACCTGTGTGATTTACCGTGATTGTCTCTTTTCGAAGGGGTTTTCAGAAAGTGAACACATTGGGGTTATGCATGAACGTGGGTAGCTAGGATCAATTAGTGATCACATTTGGTGACCATTGGCACATATCCTCATCTCGCTATGAACTCGTAAGCTAGTTGCCTAGTGCTTCTTGCAGGCATTTATTACCTCTCCTCACCTAAAGGCTTTGTTAGTTTTGATACCCGGGAATGGGATTGCTAAGTCCTTGTGACTCGCAGTTTACAACACACATCAGATGCAGGTACAACTGAGTACGACGCAGGAGATGGACAAGAACTTCACTGGGAGTTCGATGAAGAGCTTTACCGTATGTATGTGATGTATTCCGATGATCAGTAGTGGTTCCTACTAGGGGCGATCAGGCCTTGTGGTTGTGGTATCTTTTATCGTTTATTTTCGTCTGTAGTCAGACCCTGTGTTATTGGATGAATGTATGAATGTTGAATTATTTGTGTGACGTGGCGAGTGTAAGCCAACTATTTTACTCTTTCATCCCTGTTCTTCATATGAGTTGTGCAAAGATACCATTCTTGCGATCATTCCAGAATGCGCTTATGTTTCTAACTCGTGCCTCGACACGTAGGAGATATAGTGGCATCCTGGGCATTACACCAATACTCACTCGACCAACATGCCCATCAGCAGATCCCTGAGTCCAGTCGACGACCACAGCAGTTGTTTCCGCCCGAAACTCAGGTATATCAAACTCTGGTTCAAAATCTTGCAGCAGCTGCACGAATAGCAGAGTCAATTCAGCCATCACGTTCAGAAGTTGGCAGCGGTTTCTTGCATATTAGAGCGCTGCTCCGAGCAGCAGGAGAACAAAACTCGGCTGTTTCTTAGTCGCACAACAGGATCCATAGCATATCTATGGTTGCGGACACAGTTCTTTCGGCACATAGCCCAAGATCACCTCCGCGGCGTGAGGATCGTGGTCAATGTCAGGATCAGTTTCTGGGTCGAGGTCGCGGGTAGTATGATCATCAGTTTCCCCGTGATGTTCATCGTCGAGTGCCTAGGCCCCCTCTGAGGGGCGGATCGTACGCGTCCCGGCGGTAGGATGACAGGCGCCCATCTGGCGATGAGCGCAAAGCTTCGATTGACCCTAGAGAGCCTAGATTTGACGCAAGGTCAGTTTTGGTCCGGGGTTGGGCTGACAGAGGCAGAGCGCATAGAGAAGGACAAGATAGAGAACGTCCAGTCAGTGGCAGGGCATTTGTCTCTAGACCCGAGTGTTTCAGCAGAGCCATCCGAGCCGCTGAAATCCCTCCAAACTTTAGATTGGCAATGGGGGTGAGTAAGTTCACCGGTGAGTCGAAACCCAACACGTGGTTGGGAGATTACGGAGTGGTCGTGCAGATTGGTGGAGGCAACGATGATGTAGCCATGAAACACCTCCCCCTGATCCTTGATGGCTCCGCGAGGGCCTAGTTGAATCAGTTGGCCTCTGGATGTATTTTCTATTGGGATGAGTTGGCCCGAGTGTTCATAAAGACATTTGAGGGCACTTGCAAGCGACCAGCCGGGCTGTCCAAGCTGCAACATTGCGTACAGAAACCGAATGAAACTCTAAGGGATTTCATCCAGAGATGGACCACTCTTCATCATACAGTGGAGAATGTGTCAGAACACCAAGCAGATTGCGCTTTCAAAGAAGGCGTGCGAGACAGAGAACTTAATATGAAGTTTGGTCGTTCAGGAGATATGTCTCTAGGCCGAATGATGGAAATTGCCACTCGGTATGCCAATGGTAAAGAAGAGGATCGACTCTGTACTGGCAAGGGAAAACCAGTCGGACAAGGTCAGGACACTTGAGGTGGAAATTCCGGTCGGAAACAGAAATGTAAAGCTAAAGTGGAAGGTCCGCTGAAGTAGCAGTTCTGAATCAGTTAAAATTCAAAGGAAAACCTAAGGGGACGTGGATACCCAAAAAAGCGAAAGATCAGTCCGGCAATGATGTTTTGGATTTACCGTGTGACATACACACGAAGAAAGACGAGGATGGTAATTTGATTCTGCCAAAGCATACCACTCGATAGTGTCGGCTCCTGATTCAGCAGTTCCGAGAGGCGCAGCCCCCAGAGAAGGACTCTGATAAGGATGAAGAGAAAGAATAAGATGATGGTTAGCCTAATGTGAATGATACTTTGATAATTTTTGCCGACTTAGAGAGCAAAAGTCGACTGAAAGTCCTTAACAAATAAGTGAACATGGTTTCTCCAGCAACTACGACGTATTTGAAATGGTCGAAAACTCCCATTACATTCGACCAGTCTGACCAACCAGCACACGTTGCTACCCCCGGGCGGCAAGCGTTGGTGGTCGACCCAGTCGTTAGGGGCACGCGACTAACCAATGTTCTCATGCATGGTGGCAGTGGATTGAACATTCTGTATGCTGAGAACCTCCGAGGGATGGGCATTCTGATGTCTAAACTCAGCGAGAGCAACATGCGATTCCATTGAGTCATCCAAGGAAATAAAGCAGATTCACTTGGTCAGATCACTCTTGACGTGGTTTTCGGTGATTCAAAGAATTACCGCAAGGAAAAGCTGACTTTTGAGGTGGTGGATTTTCACAGTGCCTACCATGCTATTCTGGGCAGGACCACATATGCCCGTTTTATGGCTCGACCGTGTTACGTATACCTCAAGTTGAAGATGCCTGGTCCAAGAGGCGTGATAACAGTCACAGGAAATCAGCAAAGAGCAGAAGAGTGCCTCCAGAAGGGCCCAAAGATCGCCGACGAACAAATGGCAGCAGTAGAACTGGAAGAATATCAGAAGAATGCAGATCTGAGTGATTTGTTGCGAGCCAAAAAGCCTGCTTCAGAGTTTGCATTTCTGTCGGCCGGAGAGACGAAACATGTACATAAACACCTGACTAGTCCCACACTACTGGAATCTGGGAATTTGCCATCAGCCAGCTCTTTGCCATCTGCCAGCTGATGGCAAAGAACGTCTTTGCCATCTGCTTATAAAAAACAGATGGCAAAGAACTGACAGATGGCAAAGAACATTGTTACCATCAGCCAATTCTTTGCCATCTGCTAGCAGATGGCAGATGGCAAACAGGCTGGCAACTCCAGTGGCCATTAAGAGGGTAACGGCGTACCAGCCCCACCTCTTTGCCATCTGCCAGCAGACGGCAATGATTCTTTGCCATCTGCTGGCAAAGACGTGGTTTTTTTTTCCTGGTAAAAAAACATCGGGGCGTTATCCCCTCCCTCATGCGTGCACCCCGGGCACCCTCCCCATCGCACCACACCAGTACTCGCCCCCGATCCCCACCCCCACCGGCCACCGCTTCCCCCCTCATCGGCGACGGCGGTGTGCGGGCACCTCGGGCCCCCTCCCCATCCCACCACACCACTCGCCCCCGATCCCCACCCCCACCGGCCACCGCTTCCCCCCTCACCGGCGACGGCGGCGAGCATCGTGCACCCTCGCCCTCCCTTCGCCGGAGCGGCGATCTGCCGACTTCCTCAGGTACTGCGCCCCCGATCCATCCACCCCGCCCTCTGCCTTCATCACCCCACCCTCTGCCTTCTTCCTAGATCATAGATCATAGATGTACAAGACTATGAGATCCCTAGGGCGTTTTCCCTATGAAAATCTGGTATTGCACCATTGAATAAATATCATGTGAATATGACCAAAAATGTTTTCTAGATCATAGATGTACAAGACTATGAGATGTAGTAACAAATAACTTGCGAAATATCATTTTCTTTTATGGCTTGACAAAGAAAGGTGCAATATCTATTGTTCAACTGCATATATGTTCATATTTCTCCTATCCAGAAGACATTTTATAGAAAACAAACTTGTTTGTGCATGTACTCAACTACTTGGTTGATCCTCAGTCTTACCTAAGAAACAATTTTTACTGGTCCTCATTAACATCACAGAAAATAAAATATCCCAACTTTCTTTTTACAAAGTATGAATAAAACGTCAAAATGGTATCTCTAAAGTTCAATGAAGAGTTGCATTTGAATAATTTCTTAGTGAAACTTAATGCAATAGTAAAAAAAAAGTTTGTTTGATGGGGAGCAGAACTCCAAACTAAGAAAACAAAAATACAAGTGGGCATACTTACCATGTTTAATTACTTGCTCCTGAGCTATACTCTACAGCCTTTGCTTCAAGGCTTTGTTTTCCAAGTCTAGCATTATATTTTGTTGAGTAAGAAACTCCATTTCAGCAGACACTTCTATCCCTTCTGACTGCATTATTCAGACATGAATATTTTCTGTTTTTCAAATACAACACTGCATTGTGGAACATAAACCATTTTTTGTTGCGGTGAGCTCACCTATAATGATTGGACTTTACCCTCAAGTTCCGCAATATACTGCAGTTTTCGAACACGAGACCTTTGAGCATATTGCCTGCAAGCAGCATTGGTTAAAAGAATTAGATGCGTTAAAGTATGGAAATGTTTAACCATGCTATTAAAACTTGCAGATTGGGAATCTTGACATATATGTGTATGCTAATTGATAAACCATAGTGCCTTAAGTCCAATCTAAGGAAGTATATAAGTAGCTATGTAATTACAATGTCCGTACCATTGTCCATTAAGGATTTGACAATTATATGTATGAGCATGTCTGATTTAAGACTCATAAAGTTGAGTTGCAATTTCAAAAGGAAAAATATTCAGATGTTGTTTTACATTTATGTTTCCATAGGACACTATCCATTCTCTGAGGTGTGACCACAACTAATTTGTGAAATAAGTACATATTTGCACTATCCTATCAGGTGTGAGCATCGGTGGTGGAGGGGGAAACAAATTTGTGACATGGGCCAGGGCTGCCCTCGTGTTTGTGACAAGTGCATGCATATCATCTTGCCAATCCTTACAACCAAAGGAATTCTCTAGTATTTCTTTGGGCCCGCATTAATATTGTTAAAATGTTCGATTCAATTGGCAGCTCTCTAACTCTAGTTCCTTGCTCCAACAATCAGCATCTTGGCAGTCGCATTCTTTAGCAGAATACTCATGTACCATATTTTTTTAGTATGTTGTTCCGTACCAGATTTTCTTTTAGAGCATGTTCTGTATCAGATTTTCCTTTAGAGCATGTTCTGTACCAGAATTCCCGCAAAAACAAATGATTTGTGCCAGATGATACAAACAAAAACTTGTCTCCTCTGGCTTCAGGAAGTAGTGGTGGCCGGACTTTATTGTGGCAAGATTAAATGGGTCATGTTAGGTGCTGCTAAGGAGTACGGCCCAAGAATCAGAGATGGACTAGCTAGCCCATTTATAAACCAAGCCGTCTGTTTCATCTCAGAACAGCGCTGATGACCCCTGCAGCGATTTTGACCGCATTGGAATCCCGTCGGAGTTCAGGTAAGCAACGACGCTGAGCCCGGGAACGTGCCCAGGGTGCCCCTACGGTAGATTCGCCCCTGGGTGTACACACCACTGCCCAGTCCCTGCTTGCGGGGTGCGTGGGATGGAGTGACGGGCAACAGTTCTGTAAGGATAATTATATAGCTGTAAAATTAAACCTGTAAACTTACGAAGGACAACAGTTCTGTAATCATATAGAAATAGAGCAATGTTACCCATATTCGTAAGTGAAGAGTGAAGCACAATATATATATATATATATATATATATATATATATATATATATATATATATATATATATATATATATATATATATATATATATATATATATATATATATATATTAGTTTTCTAGCAGCAAGCAGCAAAGCAGAATTGCATTTTATTTAGCTTCAATTGGTAAACAGTGTCACTATATTTGTAGCATCAATCGTTCAACCAATGCTGTTTGCTAACTCCCGGAAATGCATCCTACGACCTTTAACCTGCATGTAACAAAAGAGTATCCAATAAACTTAAAAGTAAGGGGAAGGATAATAGTAGATACTTTTCAATAGTAGATACTTTTAACCCGCATGCCCAGGCTGAGGAAAGCTGCGGTTTTCTGTTTTCTTTTTGAGAAGAAGCGCTCTTAGATCTAATCCGTAGATTCTGTCTTTTAAGTTATGGGTCCACCAAATCAACGATCAGATGTCTCTAATTATTGTGGTAATTTCTAGCTTATTTATCTTTATTCTGATTAACCCGTCAAGCACTTTTTATATATAATAGATTATATTTTTGGCTGATTTGGTAAGTAGAATATTCCTGCAAGTCATCACAAACAAACATCATGTAAGTAAAACAAGTATGCGTTGTAATGCTATGAATCCTGGAAACATGAGAAGGACACTCTTAGATTTCGTAAAAGGGACTTTTGAAAAACAATGAAAGAAAGTTAGCAAGTTCTCTTATTTGCAAGTATAAACATGACAGAGGCATACACTAATTAGAGAAGGTAATTGATTCAGTCTTTCAACTATATTTTTCGCCGAGGTGTCAAGGGTCGAGGGGTTGAGTTCTCGAGGGATGACACCCTGACACGACACCCCGACACGACACCCCGACACCCCGACACCCTGATACCACGACACCACGACACACAGACACGATACCCCCGACACCCGACACCTCTTCTGCCTCCTATTGACCGAAAAGGTGCTCTTCGGCCTTGCAGAGGCCGACGGGGTCATATATTTGTGAATTATGAGTTAGGTCATATATTTTACAATTATGTTATTAAAAACATCATATATATTTGCGTTGATCGGGTGGATTTAAATGTGCAGTTATTTCATCGCTGTGACAGTCTAGTGTTCCACGACCTCCCCGTGCGTTCGACGAGCTCCACCCCTGCGTTCGTGGGTGAGGAGAAATGACATCTCCTCCTCTCCCCCTTCATTTGCTTTGTTCCGGTCTTCGTGCCGATGAAAATTGCTAGCTATAGGTGTATGCAATCATCAGTATGCGTGACCACTATACGTCTCCCGTTCGAAAGGGTTACATCTATAAATATGCTTTCATTTGCATATTTATAACCGTAATTCTTTCGAATTGTCCAATGTTATCCATGGACAGCCCGAGTATGTGTAGATTCGGTTCGTTTTCCCATATGCTCTGCTGCGGATCCGATGCAGAATTTCGTCAGTGCCTCTTTGTTGTTCTTCGGGTACACATCTTCTCTGCTTATTGCCGAGACGTGTATCAGGAGAACAGCGGGGAGGTGTTGCCGAAATTTTGTGTCGGATCCGGAGCAGAGCATGGGAAAACAAACCCAATCTACACATACTCGGGTGGGACTAGGACCTATCTTTACCTATTAGCGTCTAGGTTGCATGGACGTAATAAAACTGAGAAACTCTATTAACTGATGAATATGGTTTGCTGAATTATCGATGTATTTCTTGTGTGTCCAGTAGGTAGGCGAAATGAGTGATCGTGTGTGGATGTACACCGGTCACCCTAGTCAGAAAGACATGACCCCTGAATGGATGACAAGAACCAAGGGGTTTATCAGAGCCGCATTTGCAAATGGATAGGAAACAACCTAGTGCCCCTGTGTCGTGTGCGACAACTATCGTAAGATGTCAGAGTTTGAAATGATCAAACACCTGCATAAGTGGGGTTTTACGCCCGGTTATACGATGTGGACATTTCATGGTGAGTCTGCCCAACGTTCCAGAGCTGAGGAGGGCCGTCATCGCACGGACGAGCATGGTACCGGGATGGAAGACATGGTGCAAGAGTTTGATGATGCTCAGGATTCGGACGATGAGATGGAGGAATCTGCAAAGGCCTTCAATGATATGATGGAGTTTTCGAAGCATCCTCTCCACGAGCACACCGAGCTTTGTCAGCTGGATGCCATCGCACAAGTAATGGCTTTGAAGGCTCAATTCAACTTGGGCAGAGAATGCTATGACGCGATGGTGACACTATTTGGACGCTTTCTACCCAAAGGCCATATAATGCCTACAAACCTGTACCAGTCGGACAAAATCCTCCGTGTACTTAAGATGCCCTATGAGAAGGTAGATGCCTGTGAGAATGGATGTGCCTTATTTAGGCTCCAGTATGCGGACTTGAACTATTGTCCCATTTGCAAGTCTTCCAGGTATGTTGAGGTAGACAACGGTATGGGTGAGAAGAGTCAGACCAAAATCCCCATTAACGTTCTTCGGTATATGCCAATCATACTAAGACTTCAACGTCTATTCATGGTCGAAGAGACGGCCAGACAGATGACATGGCACAAATTGGGCAAAAGAACCGAACGGGATGCAGATGGGAATCTGATGATGGTACACACATCGGATGGTGCTGCATGGAAACACTTCGATGCATTGCATGATGAAAAAGCGGCAGATCCAAGGAATCCTCGAGTAGCCATCATCACAGATGGGTTCATTGTGTTTGGTATGATGGCAGCCCAATACAGTTGTTGGCCTGTATTTGAAATTCCAATCAATCTCCCCCCCGGACAGATTATGCAAAGAAAGAACATTTTCCTGACGTTGATAATTCCGGGCCCCAACTATCCGGGGAAGAATATGAATGTGTACATGAAGCCGCTTAAGGGTGAACTGCAAGAAGCTTGGGATAATGGGATCAAGACATACGACGCTGCTACAAAAAAAACTTCCTAATGCGTGTGTGGTACATGTACTCGATGCATGACTTGCCGGCGTATGCGCTATTCGTTGGCTGGTGTGTGCATGGAAGGTTCCCGTGCCCCACATGCAAGGCAGCTCTTGAGTTTCATCGGCTGCAGGCGGGTCGCAAGTTTTCTTGCTTCGACATGCATAGACAGTTCCTGGATCCTCACCATAAGTTCAGGAAAGACAAGAAGAACTTCATCAAAGGTAGAGATGTCAAAAACTCTGCACCACCTGCGTTGACAGGCCAACAGACCATGGATCAGTTAAACGCTCTCGAGCCGGATCCAGAGCGTCCAGGGTATTTCAAGGGGTATAATACGGAACACGCCTGGACCCACAAGATATGCTTGTAGGAGCTGCCATACTTCAAAGACCTCCTTTGCCACACAACATCGATGTGATGCGCACTGAATATAATGTCGGCGAGGCCCTCTTTGGTACATTGTTCGGCATAAAGGGGAAAACGAAGGATAATCCTAAGGCCAGAGTCGATCAGGAGGCTCTATGTGATAGACCGCTACAAAACATGAAACAACCAAAAGGAAAGAAGAACTGGGCGAAGCCAAAGGCACGGTTCAATCTTGGAAGGCCGGTTATGAGGGAAATACTCCTGTGGGTGAAAAAGGAGTTGATGTTCCCTGATGGGTATGCATCGAATCTAAAGAGGGGAGCGAGCCTTGAAAAATTGAAAATATTTGAACTCAAGAGTCATGATTGGCACATATGGCTTGAGCGGGTAATGCCGGTGATGTTGCGTGGCTTTATCCCTGAGGATGAATGGCTAGTACTAGCAGAGCTGAGCTATTTCCTCCGTGTTCTATGCGCGAAAGAATTATCGCCTGGCTTGCTAGAAGAAATGGAAGTGTTGGTGCCGGAGTTGATCTGCAAGTTGGAGAAGATCTTTCCACCTGGCTTCTTTAATCCAATGCAGCATTTGATTTTGCACCTCCCGACCGAGGCACGATTGGGGGGCCCGTGCAGAATCGTTGGTGCTACGCAACTGAGAGGATGCAGAAGACGTTTCGAGCAATATGTAAAAATAAACGTCGAATTGAAGCATCGATGGCCGAGGCATTCATTATTGAGGAGGCGGCAAACTTCGTGACAGCACACTACAAAGCCAAAAATCGTCATTTGCATAATCTGAAGCCTCGGTACAATGTTGGCGACCCTAAAAAGGGTGAATCCAACCTCAGCCTATTCAAAGGGAAGCTCGCACCAGCTGGTGCTTATACTCCCTTATTGTTGGATAACGACGAATGGAGGACCATTACGTTGTATATCTTGAACAATCTAACAGAAGTGCGGCCGTACATCGAGTAAGTTCTCGGTACATTGTTTCGCAACCTCTACTTCATTTGAACTGCTCTTATTCCCGGATATTTGATACAGTCAATACATCGCCAAATTCTCGTATGGAGCGGTTATCCAAAAGTATTCCGTCGAAGAGTATGATCTTCTGGCAATGCATGGAGGCGGCTATCCCGGTTTCATCTCTTGGTTCAAACAAACGGTAATTCCCATTAGACCATTTCATTTCTTCTTCTAAATTCTAGCTAATGCAACAATCCTTTCATATTAAACTTGTAGGCTAGTTCAGAGTCTATGGACGCCAACTTGAGACAAGTCGTTAATGGTTTTGACTATAAGGTCCATTCATTTGACAAATACGACATCAACGGGTATCGCTTTCGTACCTATGGCAAAGAGCTATCTATGGCCGACCGAAAGTCTACAAATTTTTGTGTCTCTGCTATCGGCGAAGGAGATACCGAGTATTATGGAAGAGTTGAAGCAATTTATGAACTTTTATTCTATGATGCAAACCCACCGAACGTCGTAGTCTTCAAATGTCATTGGTTCCAGCCGAAAGAGACTAGAAGGACTCATGAACATCTAGGGCTAGTCGAAATCAAACAAAGCACCCATTTGGATGTTCCCGATGTCTATATTACGGGTCAACAAGCAACCCAAGTTTTCTATCTACTGTGGGCCTGCCAAAGTAATCCAAATCTCGAAGGTTGGGATGTCGTTTATGAAGTGCCGCCATGTGTTAGACCACCTACCCCCAATGAAGAGGATTATGAACATCACATTAATCCAGACACATATGAAGGAGAATTGTTCCATGAAACACGTCTTTCCAAAAAAACGTTTCAAGAACCGCTCACCTCAGAACATTCAAGTAGACAGCGGCAGTGAATCCGAGCCTGAGCAGGAACAAGAAGAGCCGGAACAAGAAGAGGTTACTGCTGCGGATGACCTGTCAATGCTTGACCGATTACATACAGGAGGCCTTCCAGATGTTGATGAATTTATTGATGATGATGATGATGAGCACGTCATTACTTATAGTGATGAGGATTATGCATTTATTGACCCCGAAGAATATATAGACGATGATGATGCATTTATTAATGATGACAATGAAGATTAATATTATAGTTCATGTCAGGTATTCCATTATTATTATATACATATATATTATTAATTAGTTCAAGTTTTAACCTAGCCAGCTTAAAATGACCTATTTAACCTAAGATAGCTCTAAAATGAGCTGTACTTAGCATTTATTCCTCCAAAAAATATTTATATGCTTAGCTAGCTCAAAAATGACATAACAACCTTAATTAGCTCAAAAATGACCTATTTAACCTAGGATAGCTCTAAAATGAGCTATAATTAGCATTTATTCCTATAAAATGAATTTATATACATATTATTATTCATGTCAGGTATTCATTTTTTTATGTTGTACTAATTTCGTTTACTCTTTGTCATTCCAGGTGTTGACAGATGGTGGGCGCGGGTCGAGAGCGCTCCGAGGCTCCTACCTCGGCGCGTGGTGGGAGGGGTAGTTCCATTCCCCCCCATAGCCTCCGGAGAGCGCTAGATCTCAGTTTGCAGAGTCCAGCGACGGTCGATTCTTCTTCGGCCGGAGAGGTCGGGGGGGTAAGAAGAAGGAGAAGGCTGCTAGAGGTGGACGTGGCGGCGGGAGAGGTAGGAAGGCTGCTACACCTTCCTCGCCGCCACCCCCAGCTGAGTCACCCGACCACAGGACTGCTTCGTCTGAGATCGAGCCATCTGAGGTGGACCCATCTTGGACTCCACTCCACGAGCCTCCGGCCGATGAGCCTCGGGCCGCCGACGAGCCTCGGGCCGCCGTCGAGCCTCGGGCCGCCGAGTCTTCGCCCCACGAGACTAAGGAGCTCAGACGGGGTCACGCTGAGTCGGACCCAAGCCCATGGGAGGACTGGATGGAGTCGAGCGCACATGGTCGTGTTCAGGGTGGAGACTATAGTTCTGATAGCTATAGCGAGGGTGAGTTGGTTGAGGGGCGCAAAGTTTACCAGCGTGGTGGTACAAAGCTCCCGCCCACCCCGACGACCCCCGACCAGAGGTGGTTGATTGCGCCTAACGGGGAGAAGTAAGTGCATTTACTCTTGTTTAACCTTTTGCCTTGACGTTTCTTCGAATATCTAATGCGTTGGCCTTGTCATACTGCAGTTCTTGGACACACTCAGACAGGGTCCGCAGGCCCAACACTGTCCTTGGTGTGATTTGTCGCCAGTGCTTTCCGGGGTGGGTCACGTTGCCCGGTGAGGGCCGGGTTCCAGAGCTAGGAATGACCTGAGAGCACTACTTGGCTGCCCCGGCCCCGCCGGAGCATAGGGTCGGCGATGTCGAGTGCGACACAGTGGCCGACATTGTGATCGCCACATTTTGGGTAATTTCTCCTTTGCCATTTACGTTGTGTTTTCTTCTTTGATTGCATACCTTCTACATGTGTTTTCTTGTTTGATTGCGAACCTTCTAATCCGTGTTTTCTTGTTTGATTGCAGACCTTCTACAGGTGTGCTGAGGGTCAGGAGGAGGTCGCGGCTCGGGTTATCGACGCCGAGTGTAGGCGCCTACTTGGAAACTTTCGGCACGAGGCTCGGACGCAGGCTGTTCGAGACTACTTAGCACAGACTGGTATTAGGAGGAGAAAAGAGAAGTGCCGGAACAAGTATCTGAGTAAGGAGAAGTACATGAAGGTAATTACCTATTCTTAAGGCCTTGTACTTAGTTTCCTTAATTTGATTCGTAGGCGTAGCGCTCAAATTTCTCTTGCTTAACTTCGGTGCCCCCGAGATGGTGTGCGGAGAAGATGGACTGCTGTGAGACGTTGGTGGATGAGTGGTGCTCTCCCCAATGGCGCGTCGCTCACAACATTGCAAAGGAGAAGCGTCTCAAAATGTAAGGCGTGCCACACCATCTAGGTAGCGTCAACCTATATGGGTACGGGAATAACTGGGTATGTGTGGTTTGCTTCATGATTCATGCAAATTCATTCTTTGTGCTAGCTTGAGTCCTTAACTAATACTCTGTTCCTCTCTTTTAGTCAAAACTCAACAAGGCTCCAGTGCCAGAGCTGTTCGACCTCTATGGCATGTCCAATATTGCACCGTACAAGAAGGCCAAGGCATTCTCTGAGTCTGACCTCGAAAATGCAAATAACTTCAGCAACGTGGCCTCCCACCACAAGATGGTGCAGTACGTTAAGCAGGGGAAGGCGAGGAAAGGGCCGGACTTTAACCCGAGCCGGCCTTTTGATCCAGGGCTGGTGATGATATCTGGTGGCGGGAGGTCCCATGGCTCGTTAGCCATGGGTAATGGACTGATACGTTGTAGTAGCACTCTCCCGCGGATCAAGAAGCGCCAGACCAGCTCTGATTCTGAGATACCGTCTTGTTTACGACCAGTGGAAATCGAATTCCAGGTTTGTTATATGGACTCAGTAGCCTTTCCTCCATTACATTGTGTTTGCGACCGTCGATGATTACAATGCTAACGAGTGGTGTTGCAGGCTGCTATTGAGGTAGAGAGAGCGAAGACCCAGGCTGCTTTTGAGGAGAGGGACCGGCAATTGGCGGAGAGGGACCGGCAGGTGGCGGAGAGGGAGAGGGAGAATGAGGAGAGGTCGGCTAGGCTGTTGGAGGAAGAGAGGAACCGAAACGACTCTGCTAACCGGGCCATGTACGATCTCTTCGTGGTAAGTTTCTTCTGCATATTAGCTAAATCATGCACACAATGTTCCTTTCATTAGTAACTAATATGACTGATTCGTCAAAACCAAATGTGCAGTCCATGTGCGAGAAGAACGGCCAGACCCCTCCGTCGATGCCAGTCATTGCTCCGGCGGGCACGGTGAGTTTCATTTGAACGGTCATTAGTTACTAGTCTTCACATTTGAGTTGCATCATGCTAATGATACATTGGAAATAATCTTTGGTGCAGCGTAACTCCCGACAAGCATCGACAGATCCTTCTCCGTCTTCCACTGGCGCGACCGGTCCTACACCTACACCTACACCTCCGTGATGACGGTAAGTTTCCCAAGTGTTTTGCTCAATAGAGTTTTGTTGGGATGCCATGTTGTATCCACACATATCGTGCATAATGTGTGTACGTTTGAAATGCATTGTATTTGTGGGATTCGACATCTAGTCGTGTGCCTTTGGTAGCCTTCCATACAGGGAAATGCCTCCTAGTGCTTCCACTGAGCCATGGTAGTTCGCTACTGCTTCGGAACACATGGATTGACCGGCATGTGTTCTTCTTTGCTCCTGTGTCTGTGCCTACGGGGAAATGTCACGCGGTGTATCACCGAAGTCCTAGTAGCTTGCTACGACTTGGTTGCACTAGCTGATGACCGACACGTGCATTGCTGGGTCATGTATGCCTGTCCCTGTATGTTTGTGCCACCTTGGTTCTATGACTAGTCATGTCGGCCCGGGTTCTCTGCCATAAGGATACTAGCGACATAATCATATACTTAGCATTTTTTCCTCCAAAATGACTCAATATGCTAGCTAGCTCAAAAATGACATAATAAGCTTAATTAGCTCCAAAATGACATATTTAACCTAGGATAGCTCTAAAATGACCTATACTTAGCATTTTTTCTCCAAAATGACTTAATATGATTAGCTAGCTTAAAAATTACATAATAAGCTTAATTAGCTCCAAAATGACCTATTTAACCTAGGATAGCTCTAAAATGACCTATACTTAGCATTTTTTCCTCCAAAATGACTTAATATGCTTAGCTAGCTTAAAAATTACATAATAAGCTTAATTAGCTCCAAAATGACCTATTTAACCTAGGATAGCTCTAAAATGAACTATACTTAGCATTTTTTCCTCCCAAATGACTTAATAGGCTTAGCTAGCTTAAAAATGACCTATTTAACCTAGGATTGCTCTAAAATGACCTATACTTAGGATCTTCTCCTCCAAAATGACTTCATATGCTTAAGAAATGACATAGTTTAGCTCCTAAATGACTTCACATGCTTAGCTAGCTTCAAAATGACATAATAACCTTACTTAGCTCTAAAATGACATATTTAACCTAGGCTAGCTCTAAAATGACCTATACTTAGCATTATTTTTCCTCCAAAATGACTCAATATGCTTAGCTTGCTCAATAATAATTACATAATAAGCTTAATTAGCTTCAAAATGACCTATTTAACTTAGGATAGCTCTAAAATGACCTATACTTAGTTTTTTCCCTCCAAAATGACTTAATATGCTTAGCTAGCTTAAAAATGACCTATTTAACCTAGGATAGCTCTAAAATGACCTATACTTAGTATCTTTTCCTGCAAAAAGACTTAATATGCTTAGCTAACTCTAAAATGACATAATATGCTTAAGAAATGACATATTTTAGGTCCTGAATGACTTCATATGGTTAGCTAGCTTCAAAATGACATAATAACCTTACTTAGCTCCAAAATGACCTATTTAACCTAGGCTAGCTCTAAAACGACCTATACTTAGCATTTTTTCCTCCTAAATGACTCAATATGCTTAACTAGCTCAAAAATGACATAATAAGCTTGATTAGCTCCAAAATGACTTATTTAACCAAGGATAGCTCTAAAATGACCTATACTTAGCATTTTTTTTCCTCCAAAAGGACTTAATATGCTTAGCTAGCTTAAAAATGACCTATTTAACCTAGGATAGCTTTAAAATGACCTATACTTAGCATCTTTTCCTCCAAAATCACTTAATATGATTAACTGGCTCTAAAATGACATAATATGCTTAAGAAATGTCATATTTTAGCTACTAAATAACTTCATATGCTTAGCTACCTCCAAAATAACATAATGACCTTACTTAGCTCCAAAATGACCTATTTTACAGATATAAGTTGCATCATAATAATCTTCACATTTTAGTTGCATCATAATAATCTTCTTCTTCTAGTCTTCTTCTTCTAACTTTCTTCTTTCCCATTTTAGTTGCATCATAATAATCTTCTTCTTCTAGTCTTCTTCTTCTAACTTTCTTCTTTCCCATTTTACAGAGTGTCACATCCCTAGTCAGCACTTACTTTAGGGTTAGTTGGTGTGTGCATCATGTTTACTTTTCAAAGAAATTTTAAATGGGAATGACAGAAACCCCAGCAACCCTCTTCTAACAACTAGGGTTTGATAAAATATTTTCCAATGTACCCAAAATGCCCTTCAAAAATGTTCATCATTTCTGCCTTGGTCTCAAACCTTTGCTAAAAATGGTGCACAATTTTCTAGGACATCCAAGGTCACTGGATTAAATCATATGGTATTTGAATTTGGGCATTTAAATGCTATAAAATATTTTAAATGCTCAAATAATCATAAACTATAATGTTTCCTACTGTTCATATTATATACAGTAGGTATGACAAGTGTTATGAGTTATAAAAATGCTTTGGCATTTTATTTAATTAAACAAAGTTGCAAAACAAATGAAACAGAAAAGAAATAAAAAAAGAGAGAGAGAGAAGAAGTTTACCTGGCGCCCCACCCGGCCCACCTGCCGGCCCAGCCCAGCTGCCGCTCCAGCGAGCTGCTTGGCTCGGCCAGGCAGGCAGGCAGGTGCTCGACGGCGACCACACCGCGCGCCACGCAGCTGCCCGCCGCCCTGCTTCCTCCCCTCGCCGTCCTGGAGGGCTGGATCGATCGTACACATCGTCCCCGACCTCGCGGACACCTCCCCCTCTCCCCAGCTCCTCTCCCTCGCTCTCCCCGCGCCATGGCCGACGCCGTCGTGCTCGCACCATCGTAGAAGCCGCGTCCACCGTCGTCCCGGAGCCCCGCCTTGGTGTCCGTCGTCTCCGGCGTCCTCGACTACTTCGAACAGGCCGAGCCCCGAGCGCTCGCCCGCCCTGGAGACGCCCCCGGCCACTTCTTCCCCAACTCCGGCCGCGGAGATCCCCCTCGCCGTCCCGCTCAGCTCCGACCACCCCCGAGTTCGCTCCGGCGCCTGCTGCAACCCCTGTGAGCCCAGCTTCGTCCTCCCCCTCTCCGTTGGCCCTCTTCTGCCCTGGAACCCACCGCACGAAGGTCACCTGCACGCACCGCCGCGGAGCTCGTCGCCGACGAGGCTCCGGCCATCCATTGGTCCGGCCACCGTGCCTATCAGTTTCACCATCACACGTAGATGCTATAGGACCACTTCACGCTCCTCTACGAGCACCGCACCGTCGTTTTCGACTTCGCCGAACTCCGGCCGCCGCTGGACTCGTCGCCGGCGTCATCTCCGGCGACCCCGAGGCCAGCCACCACCTCCACTCGATGCGGTTTGCCTCCAGCTACCCGTAGATGTGCTCCGCCGTCGATTTGGCAGCCCGAGCACGAAACCCGCACCCCACCGCCGTGTTTGGCCTCGCCGGCGGCTAAACACCGGCGAGATGGACCTGTTTGACCACGGGTTTTGACCCCCTGGGTCACTGACATGTGGGCCCTGCCCGCAAGTCAAACCTAGTTTAGGTGTTAATTTAATTTTAATTAGTTAATTAGTTAACTGTGACACTGACCAGTGGGTCCCACTGGTCAGGTTTGACTTGGACTGGCCCTGTTGACTGCCTGACGTCAGCATGATGTCATGCTGACGCAGTAAAGGATTTTCTGGGATTTTAGATTTAAAAATAATTCAGGAAATTCCAGAAAATGCCTAAATTTAAAAAAATCATATAAATTCAACAGTAGCTCAGATGGAAAAGATTTATATATGAAAAATGATCAGAAAAATCCAATCTTTCCAATGGCACTTGTTTCATGCATGTTTGAGCAAGTTAACCTTGTTGTATACCTTAAAACATGATAATGCCCTTATTTAAATAATAGTTAAAATGCCAATGTGAATCTTTGATTCAAATAGGCCCAAACCCTTCTGGTTTTAGTTGCATTAGCCAACACACATGCATCTTGCCATGTCATGAGCATGCATCATATTGTTGCATTTGTTTGTTAATGATTGTATCGCCGGTATTCTTTGTGTTAGGTCCTGCTCCCGAGGATACTGCTGCGTATCCAGTTGAAGAGCAGTACCGAACAACCACTTTGTCAGGCAAGCAATCATTGATCATTCCGATACAAACCCAATCTTCTCGCTCCTGCTCTCTTTTACTGCATTAAGGCAACAGCGTGTGAACTGCTACTTGCTGCGGTAGTTGAACCCTATCCCTTGCATGACCTGTCATTGCCACAGTAAATAGTTGAATCCCACTAGCATGTGTAGGAGTTGATTGAGCCATGTGATGTGTGATCCACCATGCTATTTGTTTAAGTTGCCTGCTATGCTTAGAGTTGTGTCTGGTCTGGTTCAACTGGGTGATGGATCAGAGTGAAATGATCATACCGATAAAGAGAGGGAAGTGTGGAACACGCTTGGTAAAGGTATCGATGAAAGGCCATGTAGGAGTACATGGTGGGTTGTTTCATTGGAATTGTCCATAGGACCCGAGATCTGTGTGTGTGATTCAAGTTACAGTTACTACCACACATTGGGCCCTGAAATATGACCCCGCTCGACTTATTGACTGCCCTTGTACTCTGTCCAGGAGTTGCAACTAGTTTCTGGTGTTTATAGTTTACTGGAGGTCGTGCTCAGCGCTGACCCTCGGGGTGGGCTGTGATGCGATAGGTACGTGGCACGGTGTACCAGTTGCCCGTTTGGTGACTCGGGAACCCTGTACACATCGTTTGGGGCCGTGAGCGACACCCCGGCCGGATCTCCCCATGGATGGAACCCAAATAGGCGATAAACCTGGACGAGAGACTTGAGTGGTTGGTTAGGTCGTGGTCTACACCCACGTCGGCTTTCGCTTGAAGTCTGCCGAGCACATGTCGTGTGCAGACGCTAAGTGGTGAAAACATGTGTGAAGAAGTACACCCCTGTAGGGTTATCAATCTATTCGAATAGCCGTTGTTCGCGGTACGGACTACTTGGTTACTCTTACAGTTCATAGACAAGTTGATGGATACTACTAAAAGCCTCAAGATAAGCGTGAGTGCCGCGGATGGCCCTTCCGTAGGATGACGGAAGAGGATCCTCGGTAGTGTATTGATGTGGTGAGTTGTGGACTCGTGTTCGTAATAACATCTTGCAATCTGTTGAGAGTTGTAGTATAGGTTAGCCAAGGTCAAAGCTGGCATTCTGCTATGAACTCCACAACCCCCTTTGATAATGTTGCATGTATGATAGGTTCTGTGGTAAGACTTGCTGAGTACCTTTGTACTCATGTTTGCTTAATAACTATTGCAGAGGAGAACCCTGCCCTGCTGATGGGTTCTACATAGACGTTGACGTCGACGAGTAGCTTGACACCCAGACGGAGATCTGGAGCTTGTGAAGGGCCTTGTAGATAGTCAGGCTACACCAAGCCTGTTTTACTTTCTAAGTTGTCTGTACTCAGACATGTAGCTTCCGCTTGTGCTTGTATGACTGTATGACTTGAGTGTTGGGTCATGTAACCCCTACCTGTATGGATATGTTATGTATGGCTCTTGGAGCCGTTTAAATAAAGTACTTTGAGTCGTAGAGTTCTGTTGTGATGCAATGTTGTACTTGCACATATTGAGCATATTGTGTGTATGATTGAAATGCTTGGTATGTGTGGGATCCGACACCTAGTTGTTTTCCTTTGGTAGCCTATCTTACAGGGAAATGTCTCATAGTGTCTCCAATGAGCCTTGGTAGCTTGCTACTGCTCGGAACACGTAGGCTGGCCGGCATGTGTCCTTCTTCGTTCCTGTGTCTGTCCCTTAGGGGAAATGTCACGCGTTGTTCCTTTAAGTCCATGTAGCTTGCTACGACTTGGGTTCATACATTGATGACCGACACGTTCGTTGCTGGGTCATGGATGCCTATCTCTGTAATTTAGTGCCACTTTTGGTTTATAACTAGCCATGTCGGCCCGGGTTCTCTGTCATATGGATGCTAGCGACTCTGTCATATACGTGTGCCAAAATGCGCAAACGGTCCCGGGCCAGGTAAGGTGGCACCCGTGGGGTTACCGTGCGTGAGGCCGCAAAGTGATATGACGTGTTACAGCTAGATCGGTGTGACTAAGGATCGGGGTCCTGACAGCGTTGGCATCAGAGCTGGACTGCCTGTAGGTTTCTCAAGCCAAACTGGTCGATGTTGAGTCTAGAAAAATTCTTAGTTATATGTAGGGGAATTGATTGTGGAAGGGAACGTAAGGCTCTTTTTACTCCTTTACCTTATGCCCTTCTGATCTGAGTCAGTTTATTCTTTCTACGGGGATTTCGGACTAGTCCTCTTATCCTTATTAGGTTCACGTGTTACTAATCCGTAGACTCTTAGGATTGTTGGTCAAGCCTCAGTTCAGTTTCTATCCTTTTAGTATGATGATTGTTGGACCCGGAACCTTGATATGGATTGTTGAGTGGCTATGCTATCATTTGTATGATGTCTCAAATCTTTGTTTGAGCATTTACAGTTGTTATGCTGCCCGATTTCTTTCAGAAACACTAATGCCTTTGCATTATTCCGTGTTTCAGATGTCTGGCCGCATCCCTCACCAAGTGGTTCGTTTGACTCGGTGCATTAATGTGCCCGGTCACACGGCCATGCTAGTCTGTGTGCTGACCGAGACCGGTTATCGCTGGTATCCTGAGTACACCGTGGAGGAACAGTACAGGGATTTTAATCAGAGTCAGTATTTGTGCACAGTCCGGATATACCCCTCATATCCTGGAGCTAATGACCCCATCCATTGGTCTTATGGACTCGGGATTACCATCGAGATGGCAGTGCAGGATGCCGCTTATTCGATGATGACCATTCTCCGTGCTAGGCATGCCCTGTTGCTGAACACTGAGTTCTGTTACATGCCAGCCTCACTTCCCGGAGAGGAAGGCTACTACACTGGTCTGTATACTGATGCTGCTCATGAAGAGCCACTGCTTTAGACTACTGTTCAGATGTTGGAGGATAGGGACCGTGAGGTCCGTTCCCTCCGAATGGAGCTGTATAACACTCGAGCCGCTCATTGGACTACTTTGACACGGCTTGCACCTGCTGTGCACGCTGGATATCTGGACATGCGGGATTTGTACCCCGTGCGGACTCGTCTGCCTGATCGCATGGATTGGCATGACGTTGGGGGTATTACACCTCCACGTGGGCGTCGGTTACCACCAGCATCGGGACCGAGGCCACATCTGTGTCCTTATGGTCCACAGCCTTCGAGTGCTCGCAAGTTCCAAGATCCATCTGTTCCACTTCCAGGCTACGGTGGTAATCTTTACGAGGATTACTACGCGAATGTCTGAGTTAGGCCGTGGTTGTAGTAGTATTGTACTAGTTGTATTTCCACAGTCCTGCGCGTCTTGTGGAATATCACTTAGTGTGTACTGAGTTCCGGAGGTGTAGTTAAATAATGTATAGGAGCTTGGAATGCCTCTGATGGGATGTATCGTCTTTCACCGCAGTTGTACTTTAGCCTTGGCTTGTACTAAACTTTGTATGGTGTGTATGACCACTGGTGTATATATAGCAGTTCCTATATTACCATGTCGTATGGATGAACATCTTTGCATTCCGTGTCATCCATTACATTCTGCACTTCTATGTCAAATTTTGCCATCCTTGTCTAAACCGTTGTTTTGTTTTCCTAGGATGGTCAACACTCGCAACACTCCTGCTGCTCAGGAGCAGGGTGAGGCTAGTAGGGCTAGAGATGGGAATCTGCCCCAGCCACCCTCCTTGGCGGAAGTTATGCTTGAAGCAGAACGGAACAAGAGAGAGACCAACCGTCTGCTGGAACGCATAGAGCAGAACACTGGGTTCCGCCAGAGGAATTACGTGGTGTCAATCAATGACTTTATCAAGATGTGTCCACCGAAGTTCCATCACTCCATTGAACCTCTGGATGCTGATGACTGGCTACGTAGTATCACCCACAAGCTACACTCTGCCCGTGTGGCCGAAGCCGACAAGGTTACCTACGCCACCTACCATCTTGAGGGCCCTGCCAGTCTTTGGTGGGAAAACTTTGAAGCTATGCGTCCTGCTGGACAAGTCACTACCTGGGTTGAGTTCAGTGAGGCATTCCGTGAACATCACATTCCGGAAGGTCTCATGGATCGCAAGCGGGAGGAATTCTGCAATTTCACCCAGGGCCGGTTAACTGTGGATGGTTATAGCCGCGAGTTTGGCAACTTGGCACGCTATGCACCTGAGGAAGTATCCACCGATGCCAAGAAGCACGCGAGGTTCCGCAAGGGACTCAGCCCTGAACTCCGCCGAGATCTACGTCTGCACGAGTGCACTTCCTTCCAGAAGTTGGTAAACAAGGCTATCAGTGCTGAAACAGGCCAGACCGACTTCGAGGCCACCCGCAAGCATACTCGAGACTTTGGTTCCTCATCCGGCTCTGGCTCTCACAAGCGTCGTGTGTGGGTTCCTAACACTGCTCTGCCACCCAAGTACACACCGAGGCCATCCTATGAGGCGCCTCGCCCAACTCAACAGCTTGCACCTGCTAAGACCTATGGAGGACCACCTTCCAACTTTGCTCCACGCACCACCACTGTGACATGTTTCAAGTGTGGAGAACCGGGACACTACATGCGTGAGTGTCCTCAGAACCAACCAGGAAAACCCGTTGGCCGTGGTAAACCAACCGGCAAGGTGAATTATGTCAAGCCAATCCCCACTACACGTGGTCATGTCAACTATGTCTCTGCCGAGGAAGCTTATGAGGATCCTAACGTCGTCCTTGGTACGCTTCTCGTAAACTGCCATCCGGCATCTGTTCTTTTCGATACTGGAGCATCCCATTCGTTCATATCTGAGAGCTATGCTCGATTGCACAACATGACTTTTTGTGACATGCCTACTTCCATGGTTATTCAAACTCCTGGTTCAAAGTGGCAAACCTCTAGGGTAAGCCATGGAAATGAAATCCTTGTCGATAGACTTGTTTTCCTAGCATCTTTAATCGCCCTCAAGTCCTCGGACATAAACATCATTTTGGGTATGGATTGGATGACAACTCATTACGCCAAAATTGATTGCTTTACTAGGACCGTTCAACTTACACATCCATCCGGCAAGATAGTCAATGTCTTGACTCGAATGGCTGAGCGTCAGCTCTACTCTCTTAATGCCAGCCCTCTACCAGAACTCGAAAATATCTCGGTAGTCTGTGACTTCCCGGATGTTTTTCCAGAAGAACTGCCAGGAATCCCACCTGACAGAGATGTCGAGTTCGTGATAGATCTTATCCCAGGAACTGTCCCAATCTCTAGGAGATCTTATAAGATGGCACCACTAGAATTAGTTGAGCTAAAGAAACAACTCGATGAGTCCTTGCAAAAGGGTTTCATCCGTCCTAGTTCTTCTCCTTGGGCTTGCCCCGTCCTCTTCGTCAAGAAGAAGGATGGAACGGAGCGGATGGTTGTAGATTACCGACCTGTCAATCTGGTCACCATAAAGAATAAGTATCCGCTCCCCAGGATCAACGACCTGTATGATCAGCTCGGTGGATCCTCAGTCTTCTCTAAGATGGATTTGAGGTTGGGCTACCATCAAATCAAAATCAAGAACGGGGACATTCCTAAAACAGCTTTCGTTACTCGTTATGGGCAATATGAGTACACCGTTATGTCCTTTGGATTAACCAATGCCCCAGCTACCTTTTTTCGGTTAATGAATTCTATATTCATGGAGTATTTGGATAAATTCGTCGTGGTATACCTCGATGATATACTCATCTATTCCAAGAACAAGGAAGATCATGCCGAGCATTTAAGGCTGGTATTGACGAAACTTCGAGAGCACCGCCTTTATGCCAAATTCTCTAAATGTGAATTCTGGTTGCCAGAAGTAACCTATCTAGGTCATGTGATCTCGGGCAAGGGTATTGCTGTCAATCACGAGTGAGTTCAAGCCGTCCTTGATTGGACTCCTCCTGAATCGGTCAAGCAAGTTAGGAGCTTTCTTGGCTTAGCGAGCTATTGCCGACGCTTCGTCGAGAATTTCTCCAAGGTTGCCAAACCTCTAACTGAACTTCTCAAGAAAGATAAAAAGTTTGAGTGGACCCCACAGTGCGAGTCCAGTTTTCAGGAACTGAAAAGACGCCTGACATCTACACCTGTACTGGTACCACCAGATTTTTCCAAGGACTTTATAATCTATTGCAACGCCTCGCGACAAGGACTAGGTTGCATTCTCATGCAAGATCGTCAAGTGATTGCATACGCATCCCGACAGTTGCGTCCACATGAGGATAACTATCCTACTTATGATTTAGAGCTTGCAGCTGTAGTCCATGCACTCAAAACATGGCGACATTACCTCCTTGGTAATCGCTGTGAAATCTTCACTGATCATCAAAGTTTGAAGTATATCTTCACCCAACCGGATTTGAATCTCAGGCAAAGACGTTGGGTTGAGTTGCTCACCGACTACGACTTAGGAATCACTTATACCCCTGGAAAGGCCAATGTCATGGCTGATGCACTAAGTCGTAAGTCATATTGTAACAACTTAATGTTACAACAAGGTCAACCACTTCTCCACGAGGAATTTCGTAAGCTTAACATTCACATTGTTCCTAGAGGATTCCTTTCCACCTTGGTGGCGAAACCTACCCTTATGGATCAAGTTATAGCTGCCCAGAAGCGTGATAAAGGTATATCCCGACTCCAAGAGAACATTGCCAGCGGACTCACTAAAAGTTTCTCCATGGATGATCGAGGTGTTGTTTTCTTTGAGAACCGTGTAGTGGTTCCCAAGAATCACCATCTACGGCAGTTAATCCTTAAGGAGGTTCATGAATCTCCTCTCACGATTCAGCCCGGTAGTACCAAAATGTATCAGGATCTACGTCAGAGATTCTGGTGGACTAGGATGAAGAGAGAAATCGCTCAATTCATTGCTAACTGCGACATTTGTCGTCGAGTCAAAGCAGAGCATCAACGGCCTGCTGGCACCCTTCAACCTTTAGCTATTCCTGAATGGAAATGGGATAAAGTCGGTATGGACTTCATTACCGGGTTTCCCAGGTCCAGGAAAGGGAATAATGCTATCTTCGTCGTTATCGACCGTCTCTCTAAAGTAGCTCATTTCCTGCCTGTTCGAGAGAGTATTACCGCTAGCCAGCTAGCAGATTTGTATGTCTCTCGGATAGTATCACTTCATGGTGTACCGTTGGAGATTAACTCAGACCGTGGAAGTCTTTTCACTTCCCGATTTTGGGAAAGTTTCCAGAATGCTATGGGAACTCATCTCTCTTTCAGTACTGCCTTCCATCCGCATTCAAGTGGTCAAGTGGAACGAGTCAATCAAATCCTGGAAGACATTCTTCGAGCCTCTGTCATTTCTTTCGGTATGGAGTGGGAAAATGTCTTCCATTTGCCGAATTCGCTTATAACAATAGTTATCAAGCCAGCTTGGGCAAAGCTCCCTTCGAAGTTCTATATGGACGAAGGTGTCGAACACCTCTTAACTGGTCAGAGACCGGGGAAAGACAATTCTTTGGCCCGGATATGATTCAGGAAGCAGAAGAGCAAGTTCGCATCGTTCGTGAGAGATTGAAAACAGCCTAGTCTCGCCAAAAGAGCCAATATGATAGTCATCATAAGGCTGTGACTTTTGAAGTCGGCGATAAGGCTTACCTTCGGGTTACTCCTCTTAAGGGAACCCATCGCTTCGGTATTAAAGGCAAATTGGCCCCTCGTTATATCGGTCCTTTTCGCATTCTTGCCAAACGAGGAGAAGTTGCCTACCAATTGGAACTACCTCCGCACCTCTCCAGAGTTCATGACGTGTTCCGCATTTCTCAACTCAGGCGTTGCTTCTCGGATCCTATCCGCGGAGTGGACCACGAAACGCTTGATCTCCAGGACAATCTCACATATCGAGAATACCCCGTTCATATTCTTGATCAAACCGAGCGCACCACTCGACGCCACAATATCAAATTTCTCAAGGTTCAATGGTCACATCATTCCGAGAGTGAAGCTACTTGGGAAAGCGAGGATCGTCTTCGACTTGAGTACCCCACCCTCTTTCCGGAGGAACCCGAATCTCGGGACGCGATTCTTTTAAGTGGGGGTGAGTTGTCACATCCCTAGTCAGCACTTACTTTAGGGTTAGTTGGTGTGTGCATCATGTTTACTTTTCAAAGAAATTTGAAATGGGAATGACAGAAACCCCAGCACCCCTCTTCTAACAACTAGGGTTTGATAAAATATTTTCCAATATACCCAAAATGCCCTTCAAAAATGTTCATCATTTCTGCCTTGGTCTCAAACCTTTGCTAAAAATGGTGCACAATTTTCTAGGACATCCAAGGTCACTGGATTAAATCATATGGTATTTGAATTTGGGCATTTAAATGCTATAAAATATTTTAAATGCTCAAATAATCATAAACTATAATGTTTCCTACTGTTCATATTATATACAGTAGGTATGACAAGTGTTATGAGTTATAAAAATGCTTTGGCATTTTATTTAATTAAACAAAGTTGCAAAACAAATGAAACAGAAAAGAAATAAAAAAAAGAGAGAGAGAAGAAGTTTACCTGGCGCCCCACCCGGCCCACCTGCCGGCCCAGCCCAGCTGCCGCTCCAGCGAGCTGCTTGGCTCGGCCAGGCATGCAGGCAGGTGCTCGACGGCGACCGCACCGCGCGCCACGCAGCTGCCCGCCGCCCTGCTTCCTCCCCTAGCCGTCCTGGAGGGCTGGATCGATCGTACACGTCGTCCTCGACCTCGCAGACACCTCCCCCTCTCCCCAGCTCCTCTCCCTTGCTCTCCCCGCGCCATGGCCGACGCCGTCGTGCTCGTACCGTCGTAGAAGCCGCGCCCACCGTCGTCCCGGAGCCCCGCCTTGGTGTCCGTCGTCTCCGCCGTCCTCGACCGAGCCCCGAGCGCTCGCCCGCCCTGGAGACGCCCCTGGCCACTTCTTCCCCAACTCCGGCCGCGGAGATCCCCCTCGCCGTCCCGCTCAGCTCCGACCACCCCCGAGTTCGCTCCGGCGCCTGCTGCAACCCCTGTGAGCCCAGCTTCGTCCTCCCCCTCTCCGTTGGCCCTCTTCTGCCCGGGAATGCACCGCACGAAGCTCACCTGCATGCACCGCCGCGGAGCTTGTCGTCGACGAGGCTCCGGCCATCCATTGGTCCGGCCACCGTGCCTATCAGTTTCACCATCACACGTAGATGCTGTAGGACCACTTCACGCTCCTCTACGAGCACCGCACCGTTGTTTTCGACTTCGCCGAACTCCGGCCGCCGCTGGAGTCGTCGCCGGCGTCATCTACGGCGACCCCGAGGCCAGCCACCACCTCCACTCGATGCGGTTTGCCTCCAGCTACCCGTAGATGTGCTCCGCCGTCGATTTGGCAGCCGGAGCACGAAACCCGCACCCCACCGCCGTGTTTGGCCTCGCCGGCGGCTAAACGCCGGTGAGATGGATCTGTTTGACGACGTGTTTTGACCCCCTGGGTCACTGACATGGGGCCCTGCCCGCAAGTCAAACCTAGTTTAGGTGTTAATTTAATTCTAATTAGTTAATTAGTTAAATGTGACACTGACCAGTGGGTCCCACTGGTCAGTTTGACTTGGACTGGCCCTGTTGACTACCTGACATCAGCATGATTTCATGCTGACGCAGTAAAGGATTTTCTGGGATTTTAGATTTAAAAATAATTCAGGAAATTCCAGAAAATGCCTAAACTTAAAAAAATCATATAAATTCAACAATAGCTCAGATGGAAAAGATTTATATATGAAAAATGATCAAAAAAATCCAATCTTTCCAATGGCACTGGTTTCATGCATGTTTGAGCAAGTTAACCTTGCTGTATACCTTAAAACATGATAATGCCCTTATTTAAATAATAGTTAAAATGCCAATTTGAATCTTTGATTCAAATACGCCCAAACCCTTCTGGTTTTAGTTGCATTAGCCAACACACATGCATCTTGCCATGTCATGAGCATGCATCATATTGTTGCATTTGTTTGTTAATGATTATATCGCCGGTATTCTCTGTGTTAGGTCCTGCTCCCGAGGATACTGCTGCGTATCCAGTTGAAGAGCAGTACCTGACAACCACTTTGTCAGGCAAGCAATCATTGATCATTCCGATACGAACCCAATCTTCTCGCTCCTGCTCTCTTTTACTGCATTAAGGCAACAGCGTGTGAACTGCTACTTGCTGTGGTAGTTGAACCCTATCCCTTGCATGACCTGTCATTGCCACAGTAAATAGTTGAAACCCACTAGCATGTGTAGGAGTTGATTGAGCCATGTGATGTGTGATCCACCATGCTATTTGTTTAAGTTGCCTGCTATGCTTAGAGTTGTGTCTGGTCTGGTTCATCTGGGTGATGGATCGTCCATAGGACCCGAGATCTATGTGTGTGATTCAAGTTACAGTTACTACCACACATTGGGCCCTGAAATATGACCCCGCTCGACTTATTGACTACCCTTGTACTCTGTCCAGGAGTTGCAACTAGTTTCTGGTGTTTATAGTTTACTGGAGGTCGTGCACAGCGCTGACCCTCGGGGTGGGCTGTGATGCGACAGGTACGTGGCACGGTGTACCAGTTGCCCGTTTGGTGACTCGGGAACCCTATAGACATCGTTTGGGGCCGTGAGCGACACCCTGGCCGGATCTCCCCACGGATGGAACCCAAATAGGCGATAAACCTGGACGAGAGACTTGAGTGGTTGGTTAGGTCGTGGTCTACACCCACGTCGGCTTTCGCTTGAAGTCTGCCGAGCACATGTCGTGTGCAGACGCTAAGTGGTGAAAACATGTGTGAAGAAGTACACCCCTACAGGGTTATCAATCTATTTGAATAGTCGTTGTTCGCGGTACGGACTACTTGGTTACTCTTACAGTTCATAGACAAGTTGATGGATACTACTAAAAGCCTCAAGATAAGCGTGAGTGCCGCGGATGGCCCTTCCGTAGGATGACGGAAGAGGATCCTCAGTAGTGTATTGATGTGGTGAGTTGTGGACTTGTGTTCGTAATAACATCTTGCAATCTGTTGAGAGTTGTAGTATAGGTTAGCCAAGGTCAAAGCTAGCATTCTGCTATGAACTCCACTACCCCCTTTGATAATGTTGCATGTACGATAGGTTCTGTGGTAAGACTTGCTGAGTACCTTTGTACTCATGTTTGCTTAATAACTGTTGTAGAGGAGAACCCTGCCCTGCTGATGGGTTCTACATAGACGTTGACGTCGACGAGTAGCTTGACACCCAGACGGAGATCTGGAGCTTGTGAAGGGCCTTGTAGATAGTCAGGCTACACCAAGCCTGTTTTACTTTCTAAGTTGTCTGTACTCAGACATGTAGCTTCCGCTTGTGCTTGTATGACTGTATGACTTGAGTGTTGGGTCATGTGACCCCTACCTGTATGGATATGTTATGTATGGCTCTTGGAGCCATTTAAATAAAGTACTTTGAGTCATAGAGTTCTGTTGTGATGCAATGTTGTACTTGCACATATTGAGCATATTGTGTGTATGATTGAAATGCTTGGTATGTGTGGGATCCGACACCTAGTTGTTTTCCTTTGGTAGCCTATCTTACAGGGAAATGTCTCCTAGTGTCTCCAATGAGCCTTGGTAGCTTGCTACTGCTCGGAACACGTAGGCTGGCCGGCATGTGTACTTCTTCGTTCCTGTGTCTGTCCCTTAGGGGAAATGTCAAGCGTTGTTCCTTTAAGTCCATGTAGCTTGCTACGACTTGGGTTCATACGTTGATGACCGACACGTTCGTTGCTGCGTCATGGATGCCTGTCTCTGTAATTTAGTGCCACTTTTGGTTTATAACTAGCCATGTCGGCCCGGGTTCTCTGTCATATGGATGCTAGCGACTCTGTCATATACATGTGCCAAAATGCGCAAACGGTCCCGGGCCAGGTAAGGTGGCACCCGTGGGTTTACCGTGCATGAGGCCGCAAAGTGATATGACGTGTTACAACTAGATCGGTGTGACTTAGGATCGGGGTCCTGACACAGAGTTGCTTAAGATCACGGAAGCTTGGGTTGATGGAGTGCTTGTATTTAGTTTTTGTTTTGACCTTGTGAAACTTGCTACCTATGGATGAAACTGTGTAATATTGATGAAACTATGTATATGTACGGATGAAACTTGCTACTATTGGTAACATGTGTTGGATATATATATTTGTTCATGACTATTGGTAATATGTGTTGAATATGCTATATTGGTCATATAAATATATTTGTGCTCGATTTTCTGTGAAAATGAATTGATATAAGAAAAAAATTAAATGGGGCAATATAGACACTTTGCCATCTGCTGGCAGATGGCAAAGAACTTTACCATCAGCTGGCAGATGGCAAAGAAACCACGTGTCATCCAGAGGAAAAATTTGGACTGGCCTATTTGGGCTCTTTGCCATCTGCCAGCAGATGGCAAAGCTCTTTGCCATCAGCTGGCTGATCGCAAAGAGCCTGCAGCCTTTGCCATCTGCTGGCAGATGGCAAAGAGTCTGCAGCCTTTGCCATCTGCTGGCAGTTGGCAAAGTATGCCGTTATCCTTCTAACGGGGCTAACCCCGTTAAGAGGCTTTGCCATCTGCCAGCTGATGGCGAAGGCACAGGCTCTTTGCCATCAGCCAGCAGATGGCAAAGAAGCCTTTGCCCACTGGATTTGAGACAAACTGTTTGCCATCTGCTGGCTGTTGGCAAAGCCTTTGCCATCCGCCGACCATGCCTTTGCCATCTGCCATGGCAGATGGCAAAGTGCCAGATTCCAGTAGTGCCAATGCTGCTTCGACTCACATCTCAACGACACTCGACAAAAAATAGGAAGAAGCGCTCATCCAGTTCCTACGTGAGAACCATCTGACATGCCGGGTGTACCCAGGGATCTGGCTGAGCACCGTTTCCAAGTCGACTCAAAAGTTAAACCGATGAAGGAACACCTCCATTAGTCCGACGTGAAAAAGAGGAAAGCAATCGGCAAAGAGGTAGCTCGACTTCTGGCAGCTCAGTTTATCCGCGAGATATACCACTCTGAGCGGCTCACCAATGTTGTCATCGTCCCCAAGAAACACAATTCACTCCGTATGTGTATCGATTTCAAGCATATCGTCCGGGCATGCCCGAAAGATCGCTTCACTCTCCCCGGCATTGACCAGATTATGTACTCAACTACGGGATGTGAGCATTTGTCCTTTTTGGAGGCATATTCCGAGTACCATCAGATCCGACTGTATGAACCCGATGAGATAAAAACAACCTTCATCACTCCATTCGGGTGCTTTTGTTCTGTTACCATGCCCTTCGGCCTCAAGAATGCTGGTGCCACGTTCATGCGCATGATTCAGAAGTGCCTGCTCACTCAAATCAGTCGAAACATGGAGGCATACATGGACGATATTATTGTCAAGTCACGTAACGGTTCTGACTTGCTGACTGACCTCGCTGAAATGTTTGCCAGCTTTAGAAGATATGAGATTAAGCTCAATCCATCGAAGTGCACATTCAGAGTCCCGGGTGGAAAATTACTCGGTTTTCTCGTTTCCGAACGAGGGATCGATGCAAACCCCGAAAGGATTGGAGCAATCCTCCGAATGAAACGCCCTGTGCGTGTGATGATGTTCAGAAGCTTACTAGTTCCTTGGCTGCCTTGAGTCGATTCATCTCTTGTCCCGGTGAAAAGGCATTGCCTCTTTACCGAGTGATGAAGAAATCTGACAAGTTCGAGTGGACCCCCGAAGCCGAAACAACGTTTGCGAAGCTCAAAGCCCTGCTTACCACCCAACCGGTGCTTGCTACCCCACTCGGGAAAGAGCCTCTATTGTTATATATCGCAGCCACGGGACAAGTTATCAGCACAGTGCTTACAGTCAAGGGGAAGAAGAGGGCAAGGCCTATAAAGTTCGACGCCCAATGTAATATATTTCTGAAGTCTTGACTCCGTCCAAGCAAAGGTATCCGCATTACCAGAAACTTGCCTATGCAATTTATTTGATTACGAAGAAAGTTGCACACTACTTAACAGACCACTCGGTTTTAGTCGTTAGTGCTACTTCTCGAGCTTGCGTTGTATTCCCTTGAAGAGAAAAGGGTGATGCAGCACAATAGCGTAAGTATGTCCCTCAGTTTTTGAGAACCAAGGTATCAATCCAGTAGGAGGCCACGCGCGAGTCCCTCGCACCTGTACAAACAAATAAGAACTTCGCAGCCAACGCAATAAGGGGTTGTCAATCCCTTTACGGTCACTTGTGAAAGTGAGATCTGATAGATAGGATAGTTTGATATTTTTGGTATTTTTGGATATAAGAACAAAAAGTAAAAACAACAAAGTAAAGTAGATTGTAGATTGATATGTTGAGAATAGACCCGGGGGCCATAGGTTTCACTAGTGGCTTCTCTCATGATAGCAGATTTCTACGGTGGGTGAACGAATTACTGTCGAGCAATTGATAGGAAAGCGAATAATTATGAGAATATCTAGGCATGATCATTATATATAGGCAACACGTCCGTTTCAAGTAGACCGAAACAATTCTGCATCTATTACTATTACTCCATACATCGAGCGCTATCCAGCATGCATCTAGATTATTAAGTTCATAATAACAGAGTAATGCTTTAAGCAAGATGACATGATGTAGCGGGATAAACTCAAGCAATATGATATAAACCCCATCTTTTTTTCCTCGATGGCAACAATACTATACGTGCCTTGCTGCCCCTGCTGTCACTAGGAAAGGACACCGCAAGGTTGAACCCAAAGCCAAGCACTTCTCCCATTGCAAGAACTATAGACCTAGTAGGCCAGACCACACCGATAATTCGAAGAGACTTGCAAGGATATTATAATCATACATAAAAGAATTCAGAAAAGAACCCAATATTTCTCATAGGTAATCTTGATCATAAACCCATAATTCATCGGATCTCGACAAACACACCGCAAAAACATTACATTGAATAGATCTCCTTGAAGACTGAGGAGAACTTGGTATTGAGATCCAAAAAGAGAGAAGAATCCATCTAGGTACTAACTATGGACCCGAAGGTCTGTGGTAAATTACTCACAACTCATGGTGAGGCGATGGTGTTGATGTAGAAGCACTCCGTGGAAGATCCCCCC